>BTHU01000018.1:50455032-50775032 GCA_036184795.1 Tokudaia tokunoshimensis | reverse complement strand
TCTCAGTGTCATGTGATTGGTGGACCTTGGCTCATGTCCTAGTGGCTCAGAGATGCCTGGACCCTTCAGGCTGCCCCCAAAGGACCAAGCCTTTACTGTCTCCACAGAGGCTGAGAGAGAAGCTAAAGGCTGCTGTTATGAGGGGTCACCTCGGCTTCTGTGACACCTCTCCTATAGACAAGATCAGGGCTGCGAGCAGTAGAGGGACTTTGGCCAGAGCAAGAAAGCACAGAGGGCCTGTGCCGATAGCTCCGATGGGGCTCACAACCAGAGACTTAAAAATAAAATATGGATCCTTCTCACTCTTGAATATGTGTTCTTCTTTCTTCCTCTTTATAATCTACCTCAGAATATAAAAGGCATAATAGATGTTTTAATTTTTATATCCTTTCTGGCTGGGAAAGTGTCCAGAATAAGATCCAAACAAAACAAATTAAATAATTTTGTGCGTGCAATTACAGAGTGGAGGCAGACCTCTTCTAAAACAGGCCGTCAGAAACAAAGCGGGCTTTTATTTGACAATAAACCTTGTGTTTGGCACGGCACTCTCCAACCTAGTAAATCTATATATAAAAAAAGTTACTGTCTGTTTCCCCACCTCTTAAGAATTGAATAATATAGAACTCCGCAAATTTTTATTCAAGATTCCTTTCAAGCCCCAGAAACAATGGTGTGTTCTCACCAAGGCCCTGAACAATGTCCCGGAAGAGGATTGTTCCTTAGACACACACAGAGGCTCAAAGGAGCTGATCTCTGGCGGGGCTTTACCACCTTCCTCATGGGAATCCCAGAACATGCTGTCACCAGTGGCTGCTTTGGAGTTGACTCTGCCCTTTGCAGTTCAGAGCAGGATGTGCCTGGCCTTTTTCAGTAGTTTGGTCGAGCATCTTCCTTCTGTTTAAGATCTGCACTAGGCGCTGGGTATGGTGAGAATGTCCAGGCTCTGAAGTCAAGGCTGTGCTTGGCACCCCTGTTCCTGGAACACCAATGTATCGTCAGGACTCCATTTTCTCTTAAAGAAGTAGGTGTTGAGGGGGAGCTTGGGGAGATAGCTCAGACTGTAGGGTGCTGACCCTGCGAGCAAGAGGGCTTGAGTTTGATCCCAGTAACCACATTGAAGAAAAGAAAAACAGGGGATGTGGCGGCATGTGCTTGTAACCCCAAAGTTTGTGAGGTTGAAACAGGTGGATCTCTGGGGTTCACCTGCCAGCGAGCATAGCCTCCTGGCTGAGTTCCAGGCCTGTGAGAGACTTGTTTCAGGTGACAAAACAACAGAGGCAGGTGGATAGCACCTGAGGAACAGTAACTAAGCAGGTTGTCCTCTAGATTCCACACTCGTGAGCCTACCCACCCATATTCACCAGCACGTTTGTGCATATATACACACACAAACACACAGACACATCTGCATGTGCGCACACATACACATGCACGCATAGACATACATGCACATGTGGGAAATGGGATAGGCACTGAGAAGCTCACCGCCACAGCGTGAGGATGAAGACATGATCTAATGTGTGTGGCATGCCTGTGGTATGCTTACATGTGTCGGGTGTTCATCTCAGTGGACAGTCTCGATGACCTGGGGACCCATCACAACTTCTAGTCAGTTCCTGTTTGCCTGCAGAGCACCTCTCAGCCTGTGCAAAACCCAAGGCCAGAGACGAACTCAAGCTTCTGGGAAGACATTTTCACAGGATCAGGGCTGAGAGGAAAACGGGCTGTTTAGGGAGTTTCTGAGTTAATATCTGGCAGCCGTCTCTGGATAAGTTTTCCTCTTAGGACAACAGGAAGCTTCATCAAAGTGGAACAGTGGAGAAGGAGCCCATGGTGCTCCCTGTGCAATCTGGAAGCCAGAAAAATAACAAATACTTTAAGTATTAATTACTAAATTTTGAGAAAGCATGAAATTAGATAATTATAGAAACCAACACATATGGGGAGGATATAACCAAACATTTAAAAACTGTGAATTCTTTTAGAAATGTAGTAACCCAGAAATCATCTAGAAAAGTGTTTATCACACACAGATCTGAATAATAGGAAACACATTACAAACCAAAGCATCCCGTGCCTCTCCGTGTACTCCAGAGACACAGAGGTGTTATGTGTGTGTGTTTTCAATTTTCTTGTTCTAAGCCGGGTGTGGTAGTCCCAAGCCTATAACTCCAGCACTTGGAGACCAAGGCTAGAACATAGCAATTTCAAGGCCAGTCTGGGTTACATAATGAGACCCTGTCTCAAAAATAAACAGAGAACATAAGTCTTATTTTATGTAAACACCATAAATTCTTCAGGACAACTGGACTCTCTCTGTCATTTGCTGTTTGGACTGCGTGCTTCTGTGGGCCGAGGTTTCAGTCTCCTGTGGTGATAGGCTTCTGTCAGTTATAAGAATCACCTGCTTACCATCCCCCACCCTCCGCACCCTAGGGTTCCTGGTTACAGAAATGTGAGTCTTGTTGGCTCAGTAACCAGATGCCTGTCTCTGTACTTCTTACAGGAAGGTATCATTGCTCTTGTTGTCTTGGCGAGGAGGGGGCCTCTTGGGCCCTGGGATCTGATGTCCTCCCTCTTCCAACAAGGAAGGGAAGAAAAATATAGGATTTATGTCTGGGGAATTCTCAAGAAGGGGCCTGGATGTTCAGTCCCTCTCTCTGCGTGTCTCTCTGCAAGGTGATAGTGTTCTCTCTCAAGTTTAGTCTGTATATGTATATATGTATATGTGTGTGTGTGTGTGTGTGTGTGTGTATGAGTATATGTGCTTGTGTGCGTCTGGAGACCCAGGGGTTGCCTACCTTTTATTTGTTTTTTATTTTGTTTTGTTTTGAGACAGGTTGTTGTTTTGAAGTTTTTGTTTGTTTGTTTGTTTTTGTTTGCTTGCTTGCTTTAGATAGGGCCTCTCATGGCCTGGAACTCCCAAGGAGGATAAACTGGCTAGCCCATGCCCCAAGGAGCCTACCTGCTTCCACCTCTCCATCACTAGGACTCTAGACAGATGCCCAGGCTGTCCTGTTTTGTGTAGGTGCTGGGGATGGAACTCTAGTCCTTGCCCTAGCACAGCAAGTGCTCTGCTGACTGAACCATCTCCCCAGCCCCAGCTGTCTGCATTTAAGAATCCCAACAGCAGTATTTCCCATGGTCTTGTTGTTAAAGGCAGTGGCAGCTAGGAAGACGCTGAAATCCGTGCTGGCCCCATATAAAGCAGAGCTTGTAATAAGCACGTGTCTGTCCAGATTTGCCTCGGCGCCGCCTGACTTGAGGGAGCGTCTGTGTTTCAGGTTCTTGAAACAGTACAGCATCAACAACACCACCGCGGTGGATTACAACGCTTTCCTGAAGAATCTCAGTGTTAAAAATGATGCCAGCTTTAAATCCCTACTGTCCAATACAGGTAAGGACTTCCCAAGCACATCGCTAAGGGTTTTACTGTTTGGTTTTTTCCCTTGTGGGTCTCCCTAAGGAATTATATCCCAATATGGAAAATGTATCCATTGTTGAGATACCCATGATGCCATAATTTATAAGAAAAGGAAAGGCTGAAGGAAAGAAAGGGGCTGGGGGGTGGGCAGTGGTTAAAGACACATACTGCTCTTACAGAGAAGCCAAATTCTATTCCCAGAACTGTCAGGGGCCTCACATCTGCCTTTAACTCCAGCTCCAGAGGAATCCAACACCCTCTTCTGGCATCTGTGGGTAACTGCACACAAACAACACACACACACACACACACACACACACACACACACACGGACACAGACACATAGACCCACACAGAAGCATGTATATCTGGGAACAGTGAGTTTCACAAAGGAAATGAATATGGCGTCAGCACAGGACTGGAGCTTTGGATGTCCCCTGAACTCACAGACTGTCCTTGTGAGGTCCTCTGGGTGTCATTTGTCCTTCTTTCTGATGCTTCTAACCTTTAAAGAGTTTGACTGGTGAAGCCTTTTCCATAAGTGGGGAAGAAAGCAATTCGAGGACTGAGGAGAGGAGCTTGCGGCTGTATTAGATGCGGAAAGCCAGCATCTCTGTGTGTGCATGCTGTCCTCCAAGGGGAAGCTTCTGGTCCTGCTCAGAGTCTCCATCTCAGCCTCAGTAATAGGCTGCCTGGAGCTGTCCGGCTGCTGGCGGTTCTGAACAGAACCTTGGCCCATGTCTTTGGGAAGAATGTTTGAGTCACACAGCTGGACACTCAGGTCACTTGGACTTTTCCTCTGTCCCCTGACCTGGGGCTACCCCCTGTGATTGGATTATAACCTGTCCTTAGTGTCTGGTCTTGTCTTAATGAGGCTTAGGAAATCCCCCCAGGGCAACCTGTGACAGAGCGCTGCCTTCCCAGCAGGCCCCAAACACCACTGTTCCTAGGCCCTGACTGGTTCTGCTGACACAGATTGCTGGGAGCTGGTTCCAGGACTCTGCTCTTTGGACTCAGGTGCCAGGCACTGCTGAGGGCGGTTTTGTCATCTCTCTTCATCTCCTGAAGCCCCAGCGGACACTCACAGACAAGCCAAAGACTGAAGTAAGCCATCCAACCGATGGCACCACTCAGAAAAAAGCACCGTCAAGCTTGCCCTGGCACCTTCCCATGCACTGGCCAGCAATGAGGGGTTGTGAGGGACTCCTAACAAAGACTAAGTCCCTGGCTATTTTACAAGGAGTTTACTGTCGCTTGGGAACATCAGCAGGATAGAAATCACACACAAACCCAAGGGAGTGATGGTCCTGCCTTGGCTGGATGTAATAACCTAGAGTGACGCGTTTTTCTTCCCGAAGGCCACCTGTTCTCATCCCTGGCCTGTGTCTGTGACCCTGAGGCCCGCTTACTCCCTCTCTTAGTGATGGCTGACTTGTAGAACTTTGTATACTGAGCTTTAGAGCAGAGCAGGATATGTCTTATTATTGAGCCTCCTGCAGACATTTTCTAGAACATGGTGAATATTCTATTTGCAAATATAATTCCTGAAAGGGTTTTTTTTTGTAATAATAGTTTGATATATTTTTTAGTAAGTCAAATTTTCCAGGTTTGGGGCATCAGTGCTACAATGACTTGTATCCTTATGTTGGACCATCTCTGCAGTCCACGTCTCTGCATCTTCTCATGAGCGTACTCTCTAGTTTCTGTGCCACATTTCCTTGGGCATCCTGTGTCTTTCATGGCTCTTGCCAAGGCCCAGTGTTCCCTTGGCTGCTCCTGCCCTGCTCATCAGCTCTGTGGGGTTCGTTGTGTCACTTTCCATGTAGTTTCTATGTTCTACCCTCATATCACCAAGCCCTGGTCTCTGGATTGTGTTCTCAGTCAGATCACCTGGAGAGCCTTTTCCACATCTTCTCTGGTGCCATCCTCCTCTTTCGTCCCTGTGTTCCTTGTTCTGACTCTGCCCCCTCCTCACTCCATAGTGTTCACAATGATCTCGAGGAACATGGGTGAGTGGAACATATTTTACCCCGCATCACTTCGTAGTCACTTCTTACGTTGCCAGTGTATGGCTCACTCGTTTGTGCTTGTCCTGGGGTTTCTGTTAGACAGCTTTGTTAGTCAGAGTCTGCACTTGGCTAGCATTGAGCTGAGTTTATGCGACAGGGACCCCTCAGCAGCAGCCAACCCACGAGCAACTCTCACATCCTGCTTTGCAAAGGGTGCAGACTCAGGACACTGTTTTGGCTTCTGTCCCAATGAAGTAATCTCAAACACTGTTTTGAAAGTCAAAGAATGTTAAAGCGCTTTAAAGCTAGTTGACTCTGAATCTTGTCAGGTTGATTAACAATTCTAAGTATGTACCTTGTATGGTGTCCCCCAGAGACTCATGTGTGAATGCTTGGCCCATGGAGAGTGGCACTATTAAGAGATATGGCCTTGTTGGAGTAAGTATCGCCTCATTGAAGGAAGTGTACCACTGTGGAGGCAGGCTTTGAGGTCATATATATGATCAAGCTTTGCCCAGTGTGACACCCAGTTTCATCTGCTGTCTGTAGAAGTCTCTGCTTCTCCAGCACCATGTCTGTCTGTATACCGCCATGCTTCCCACCATGATGATAAGGGACTAAACCTCTGAAACTGTAAGCCAGCCCCAACTAAATGTTTTCCTTTATAAGAGTTTTATTGCTTTGGTCATAGCAATAAAACCCTAACTAAGATACCTTGTCACACTCATACCCAAACATATAGCTTTTAAATCATAACATTCTACTCTAGCCTCAAAAGGGCAAGGACATCTCATAATACAATCAATCATTCATTCAATCCAACTCCAGAAGGCCCCTAATCTTGAATATCCCCAGCACTGCTCAAAAGCCCAGTCTCAGGCCACTGAGACGTGGACCATTTGGTGAAGTGGATGCTACAAGCTTGATGACCTCTTGATGGGTCTCTGGACCCATGTGGTGGAAGAAGAGAACACACACACACACACACACACACACACACACACACACACACTTTCTCTCTTTCTTATGTTCTTTCTCTCTCCCACACATATTCATGTATACAAAATAAATGAATACAAATAACCAAATAAAAATGAATAAAATGTAATTTAAAAATTTCTAAAAGACTCTCAAAAGCCCAAAGTTTCCTTCAAGACTCAAGATTTTGTAAGTCTAAAATAATTAGGTTGCATACTTCCAATACAGAGAGAGTAAGAGTAAGTGGTAGTGTGGAGAAGCAACAAGCAAGAATGGTCGCAGCAAGACAAGTTCTGGGCCCTGCAACTCCATGCTCAGCATCTGAGTCTCATGTTGGTTTTACTTGAACTCTAGCGGGTATGGATAACCCTACCTCGCCAGAAGCACACGTAGCCTCTCTCTTGAGCCAGATCCAGCCCATGCCTGTGGCACTCCACTGGAGACCTGGCATGGTCCTGATATCTCCATTGTGACTTAGGCATCTGTTTCACAGTGGCATCTCAGAATCTCCTGTCCATGTATCCAACTCTGCCACACTCTGTCCAGCCTCAGTCATTTCTGGAACTTTGGTGCAAGCTTCCCTGACTTTATAACTCTTGGCATTTTGCAAATCTCCAAACTCAACACCGGGCTGACAACAGTGCCAAGTTCTGTGCCAGATGAGATGTGGTCTGGCCTTTTCTCCACAGCACAGAGGGCTCTGTGTGCCTTGGGGCTGAACCTGGGGCAACAGTGCCCCAGGCAGTTGTTTGGGGGCAGGGAACTCCTTCAGCTGGGCAGTCCAAGCTCAGTCTTGGTCTTAGGGTTCTATTGCTGTGAAGAGAAACCATGCCACCATGCCGATGGCAACTCTGGTAATGGAAAACATTTAATTGGGGCTGGCTTACAGTTTCAGAGGTTTAGTTCATTATCATCATGGTGGGAAGCATGGTGGCTTGCAGGCAGATATGCTGGAGAGGTAGCTGAGATTTCTGGATCTGCAAGCAGCAGGAAGCGAACTGAGATACTGAAACCTCAAAGCCCCCACCGCCCTCTTAGTGACACATTCCTTCCAACAGGCCACACCCACTCCAACAAAGCCACACCTCCTATTAATGCCACTCCTTATGGGCCAAGGATTCAAACGAGTTCTGGGGACCATTCCTACACCACAAGTCTCTTCTTTCAAATGAATTTGCATATTCACAAGTTGGACTCTGATGATTGAGGGTCTGCTGACAAAGCCCATTGTCCCAGTGCAGAATGGAAGGCTCCGTAATTGTACCGATTTCCTTAATCTACTACAGCTGCTTTCTTTCCACCCCATCATGTCACACACAGCTTTGGCCATAGCTCTCTGTTCCTCTTTTGAGTGTTAACTTCTCTCTTACCGTGACCCTGGGTGACACTATGCTCTTCAAATTTCCCCTGTCAAGCCAATAGGTCCCTCACTTTTGAATTCAGCCTCATTCGTATGTTCAGGATGTGGGTAGGAAGCAGCTGTGTGTGCGCGTGCCTGTGTGCCTGCGTGCTTTCGTGCTTGTGTGATCCCCTCTGAATCCTTATGGGCACATCCCTGCTGTCTGTACTGTTTCTCACATTCTGGTCTTCCAAACACTCATTAGACTGGCCCACTGAGCTCCACGCTCCACTCACAGCTCTAGAGCATCTCAAGCTGATAGTCCCAAACTTCCACATTTGCATGAACCTTTTCCAAAGGCATGTTTATCATAGCAATGGCCCTACTCCCCAGCACCAAATACTGGGAAAGAAGCTACTTAGGGAAGGAAAGGTATACTTTGGTCCTGACTGAAGGGATATAGTCCTTCGTGGTGGAAGGCATGAGACCAGAGAAACCATTTTATCCACTGATAGGAAGCAGAGAGAAATTAATGCCAGTGTTCAGTGACTTTTCCTTTTGATTCAGTGTGGGGCTCCAGTCCATGGGTTGGTGGTACCCACATTAAGGATGGGTTTCCTCCTCCCAGTATACCTCTGGAGGTTCCTTCACAGACAGGCCCAGAGGTGTCTCTCCTAGGTAATTTCAGATCCAGTCAAGCAGACAGTAAAGACCAAGACAAATTTAAAACCCAGTCACAGACAGCAATGATCGATGTCCTGAGTCCCTCCTGGGGTATTTCACTGTTAAGGCTTGAGTCATTTTTATTGAAGGATAATTTCATGAGTTGCCATATTTAGTATTTGTTCTATTCCGTTGCCTGATTTTTTCCCAGTTATTTATATTACATGTGCCTTAGACCTTTTTTAATGTCTTCTCTCCTAAAACATTGCTTTTTCTTAAGTCCCCTTCCTCTATCCCTTCTCCCTCCCATCCTTCCTTCCCTCCTTCCCCAATTTCCTCCTCCCCTCTTCCTCTCTCCTCCCTCAACCACCCTTCCTTCTTACTTGATCTAATCTTTATTTTGCTCTTTTCCTCTGTTGTATTTATTTGCTCTGTGTTCCTTTCAGTTTAATCTTCCTCTTTGTGGTGATTTGTGTATGTTTTGATCTTTTTGCTTTGACAAAATTCATGACAATACTTAAGAGAGAAAGGTTTGGTTTTGGTCCATGCCAGGGCACACAGTCCTTACAGCAAGGGAGGCATGCCTGAGGCAGACTGCATGCTCACCTCAGTGGATCAGTCAGTAGAGGAAGAGGAACACAGGGCTCAGCGGTCTACCTCAGTCTCTGAACACTTGGCTATCAACTGTATTGGGAAATACTCAACAGCGATGTTTAACCCTGATCATGTTTTGATGTGGTGTGGAATGATTACCACAGTCAAGTTAATTAACACATCCGTGATCTTTCACAGACACTTTTTGTTAGGTGGCTTGGCAATAGTTAACATCTGTCCTCTCCACAAATCTCACACAAGGTTAGTAGCCAATAGTACTGCAATTTGTCCTGGGTGTGGTTTTTCCCTTCTCATTTGCACCCGAGAGAGCTCTGGTTGTTGCTGGAGAGCCTTCCTTCTGACCTCTGATTACTGAAGAAGTTTCTTACTGATTGATGGCCTACTGATACCTGTTGAGAATCCATAACGAGTCACACGAGTACGAACTCATCTGACATGTCACAATATCAGGACAGATACCACTCCTCCCCCTTCATTTTGCTAGGAAGGAAACAGTAGTTCAAGGCTGTGTAACTAGGGCAGGCAGGTGGCATGTTTGTGGAACATGGTCTGCCCCTTGTGTCTAAGGTCCTGGCTGTTACAGGCTTGGGAACTCCCACTGGGAAAAATCTCCTGAGATACCGCAATCCCCCCTCTGTTACCTCTAATTCTCCAGTGTGACATCCTAACCTTACCAGTGCCTTGCCAGTAACATTTTTCTACATGATAGAGTGTTGTGCTCATGGAAGACATTCTCAGGCACCTAAGAATTGAAACAATATCCTTATCTGTTTGCATCTATTTAAATTTTCACTTCTGTAATTAAGAATGGCAATGCATAATTTTTTTCTAAATAATTTTTCTAAATTTTCTAAAATAATTTTCACTTCCTCTTTGACAATTTTATGCACATATATAATAGAGTTCCATTCTGTCCACCCCATTCCCCTCTCTTATCCCCCTACTTCTAGAACCCTTCTCCCCACCCCCTCCTATGTGCATGCCTGTTTTACATTATTCTTTAAAAATAACCTATTTAGTTTAATAAGGGTTGTTTACATGGGTCCACTTGGTTCTCCACACCCTGTACTGGCTCTGCCTCTGCTGTGACCTTCCACTGTGAATTGTGACTTATGGGATGGAATTTGCTAGAACATGCTCACGTGTTGATGAAACAGCAGTTCCTGGACTTGGTGCTGTTCCTACCTCTGGACTGAGTTCCAGAAATTGTTACCTTTGGTTTTTCTGAATATAGGACAACAGTTTCTATTAATTTTGGCTACACTGGCCTCCATAGCTGCCTTGCACGTCAGAAGCACTATCTGTCTGGGCATGTGAGGCAGTCACATGGGGGTAAGGGACCGTTTCTGCTTGCTGCTCCAGGGGGACCCTAGACCCCTTTAATGTTTGCACCTCTCTGGGTATTGTGGTGTAGATGTTACCCGGCATGGAAAGGACTCAGCTCTGACCACAGCCCTCTCAACGAAAAAACAAACTCTGTAGATAAAAAATCATGGGAAGGGAGAGAGATCAGAAGAGAAAGACAAGTCCTGGGATGAGAGAGCGTCTCAGGAGATTAGACCTCACAGGTAGACCTGCCCAGATAGGCCTCCTGCCTTACCGCCCCCTGCAGCCCACGGGACCCTGCATTTTGTTCAAATAAAGGATGTGTGGGCTGCCCTGGCTTTGTGTATGATGTGATGTGATGTAATGTAGGGTGTGTGTGTGTGTGTGTGTTTGCACGTGCGCACATGTATTTGTATGTATGTGTATATGTGTGCATGCATGTGTGTATGCGTGTGTGTTTCAGTTCCGGATCTCAAAGTAGAGAATCAGATGAAGTACAAGAAAGCCTGCTGGGAACCCAGAGCCACCTTGGTCAGGTCAGAGCCTTGCCCAGTCTATTCTGAGACACTGTGAGACCCAGCCGGAAAGACAATCTCTTTGTCTCTGATGTAGCTCAGAGGGACCTGGGGAAGGGTCTCTCTTTTCCTTTTCCTCCCTTGGAGATGAGACGTGGGATTCCAGATGACTGGCAGCCTGTTAGCTGTCGCTGAAGTAAGCATGCCTCATTTGGCTGTGGCTTATTTGCAGACATTTTAGGAAATAAATCTGGGGAGCCATTTGTGCCTCTTCATATCCGACGCTGAGAGAGAGAAGATAGCCACACTTGAGACACGCTGCTGCTGTGAGAAGCCCACAGGCTTGTTGAACAAAAGCCAAATGCATAACCCCCCCAAAAAGAACCCCAACCCTCTGACCCTGGGTCACACACCTACAAACCCTACACCTCTGCTGGGTCAGATCCTCCCAAGTTATTTTTTTTTCTGATGCATAAGTAGGTAGATGATGGATAGACAAGACATACAAAATAAATGAGAAAATGAAAATTAAATTATGTTAAGTGCCCTTTAAGTCATGAAAGTATATTGCAAAGAAACTGTCATGTTTGTGTCACAGACAGGTCTCTCTTGGTTGTTACCCTTTATTTATTTTATTATGTGCGTTTTTCTGCTAAGTACATTTGCGCACCTCATCTGTGTCGGATGCGAGCATCAGATCCCTTGGAACCAGGCTTACAGACAGTTGTAAGCTGCCATGCGGGTGCTGGAAGTTGAACCTGAGTCCTCTTCAAAATCAACAAGGGCTTCTAGTGGCCGAGCCCAGGTCTTTGTTTTGGACAGCTGCGTTCTATTGTGTAGCCATGGCGACATCTATGTGCTTCCTGTGAAGTGGGGAGAGTTGTGTCACAGAGGTGGGGGTGGGGTGGAGGGGTGCGGCTCTCTGACACTGCAGAAAGTGTCCTCGCAAGCACGCCTGCGCCGGGTGGTCTGCTGTGGTGCAGATAAGTGATCAGTACAGCTCAGGGCTCATACTGTTCGTGTGTGGATTGCTTCTGTGCCAAGTGAGGGCTGCTTCCTGCCATTGTCCTACATCGGTGTGTGTGTGTATGTGTGTGTTTCTGTGTGTACACATGCATGTTCACGTGTGTGTGTGTCTGTATATGTGTGTGGTGTACATGTCTTTGCACACATATGTGCAGGTATACTCTCCTGTGTGAGTTGAGGACTATCCAGGTATCTGCCTCTACTGTCTCTGTCTTGGTTGCGGGAATACCCACTGAACCTGGGGCCTACCACTTCAGCTCCTGATACCTGCCCATCTCTCTGAAACCCCATCACTGGGTTATGGGTGTGAAGAGCCATTCCTAACTTGAGATTTGAACTTAGGTCCTCTTGTGCAAATGTTAGCCCTGAGTCCTCAGCCTCCCCATTCTCATCCTTCTTAATCCTCACCACAATAAGTAGTTTATCCTTGCTATTGTAAGTAGATTTTTTTTAAATTACCAGGATTAGAACCCTTTTTATATGTTTACTATACTTTTCAGTTCTTTGCATGCCCATCTCAGTATCTAGCCTTTGAATATTCACATTCATCTGCTCAGCCTGCCTGTAAACACTGAATCCACCTGCCTCAGCCTGCTGAGTGTAGGGATCATAGATGTGGCCACACACTGGCTTCCTGCTCCTGTAAGTGAATAGAAGTTTTCCCTGCTCGATTTCCTTCCACTGTTCTCTGCAGAGAACCTGCCTGACAGCGAATGGTTTCTGGCTTTAATGTTTTCCCTGACGTGTCTCTGGTGAAGTCCATGCCATCAGAATGGCCCTAGTTTCCTATCCTGGCATACAATAACACACAGAAGGGTAGCTCACATTTCAGGGTCTATCCTGGCATACAATAACACACAGAAGGGTAGCTCACATTTCAGGGTCTATCCTGGCATACAATAACACACAGAAGGGTAGCTCACATTTCAGGGTCTATCCTGGCATACAGTAACACACAGAAGGGTAGCTCACATTTCAGGGTCTATCCTGGTATACAGTAACACACAGAAGGGTAGCTCACATTTCAGGGTCTATCCTGGCATACAGTAACACACAGAAGGCTAATTTCCTTTCTTTTTTCCCTCCAGTCACCAGCCTATTTCAGTATAATAAATCCAGTGACCCACCTCTTCTCCATTCATTCATCTTAATTTTTACCAAGTAGGTGATGATAGGAAGCAAATGGCTCAGAAATGACCTTTATAATGTTAATAATACACCATGATCTTTTCTTAACAGAACCCTCAAGGGAGAATCAACAAGGCAAAAATGGCAAGAGGCTGCTCGACACCGTGTCGTCTGAGGATGTCTGGAAGAACAACTCCTTAGATGACCTGGAGAAGACCTTTTGCCAAGAGGTGAGAGCCGAAGTGTGACCACAGGCAAGTCGACAGCCACAGAAGTCACTTCTGTTGGGTGTTACCTGGACACTCTGTCGGGTGTTACCCTGGACACTCTGTCAGGGTGTTACCCTGGACACTCTGTCGGGTGTTGCCCTGGACACTCTGTCGGGGTGTTACCCTGGACACTCTGTCGGGGTGTTACCCTGGACGCTCTGTCGGGGTGTTACCCTGGACGCTCTGTCGGGTGTTACCCTGGACGCTCTGTCGGGGTGTTACCCTGGACGCTCTGTCGGGTGTTGCCCTGGACGCTCTGTCGGGTGTTACCCTGGACGCTCTGTCGGGTGTTACCCTGGATGCTCTGTCAGGGTGTTACCCTGGACGCTCTGTCGGGTGTTACCCTGGACGCTCTGTCGGGTGTTGCCCTGGACGCTCTGTCGGGGTGTTACCCTGGACGCTCTGTCGGGTGTTACCCTGGACGCTCTGTCGGGTGTTGCCCTGGACGCTCTGTCGGGGTGTTACCCTGGACGCTCTGTCGGGTGTTGCCCTGGACGCTCTGTCGGGTGTTACCCTGGACGCTCTGTCGGGTGTTACCCTGGACGCTCTGTCGGGGTGTTACCCTGGACGCTCTGTCGGGTGTTGCCCTGGACGCTCTGTCGGGGTGTTACCCTGGACGCTCTGTCGGGTGTTACCCTGGACGCTCTGTCGGGTGTTGCCCTGGACGCTCTGTCGGGTGTTGCCCTGGACGCTCTGTCGGGTGTTGCCCTGGACGCTCTGTCGGGTGTTGCCCTGGACGCTCTGTCGGGTGTTGCCCTGGACGCTCTGTCGGGTGTTGCCCTGGACGCTCTGTCGGGTGTTGCCCTGGACGCTCTGTCGGGTGTTGCCCTGGACGCTCTGTCGGGTGTTACCCTGGACGCTCTGTCGGGTGTTACCCTGGACGCTCTGTCGGGTGTTGCCCTGGACGCTCTGTCGGGTGTTGCCCTGGACGCTCTGTCGGGTGTTACCCTGGACGCTCTGTCGGGTGTTGCCCTGGACGCTCTGTCGGGTGTTGCCCTGGACGCTCTGTCGGGTGTTGCCCTGGACGCTCTGTCGGGTGTTGCCCTGGACGCTCTGTCGGGTGTTACCCTGGACGCTCTGTCGGGGTGTTGCCCTGGACGCTCTGTCGGGTGTTGCCCTGGACGCTCTGTCGGGTGTTACCCTGGACGCTCTGTCGGGGTGTTACCCTGGACGCTCTGTCGGGTGTTACCCTGGACGCTCTGTCGGGTGTTACCCTGGACGCTCTGTCGGGTGTTGCCCTGGACGCTCTGTCGGGTGTTACCCTGGACGCTCTGTCGGGTGTTGCCCTGACGCTCTGTCGGGTGTTACCCTGGACGCTCTGTCGGGTGTTACCCTGGACGCTCTGTCGGGTGTTGCCCTGGACGCTCTGTCGGGGTGTTGCCCTGGACGCTCTGTCGGGTGTTGCCCTGGACGCTCTGTCGGGTGTTGCCCTGGACGCTCTGTCGGGGTGTTACCCTGGACGCTCTGTCGGGTGTTGCCCTGGACGCTCTGTCGGGTGTTGCCCTGGACGCTCTGTCGGGTGTTACCCTGGACGCTCTGTCGGGTGTTACCCTGGACGCTCTGTCGGGTGTTACCCTGGACGCTCTGTCGGGTGTTACCCTGGACGCTCTGTCGGGTGTTGCCCTGGACGCTCTGTCGGGTGTTGCCCTGGACGCTCTGTCGGGTGTTGCCCTGGACGCTCTGTCGGGTGTTGCCCTGGACGCTCTGTCGGGTGTTGCCCTGGACGCTCTGTCGGGTGTTGCCCTGGACGCTCTGTCGGGTGTTGCCCTGGACGCTCTGTCGGGTGTTGCCCTGGACGCTCTGTCGGGTGTTGCCCTGGACGCTCTGTCGGGGTGTTGCCCTGGACGCTCTGTCGGGTGTTGCCCTGGACGCTCTGTCGGGTGTTGCCCTGGACGCTCTGTCGGGGTGTTACCCTGGACGCTCTGTCGGGGTGTTACCCTGGACGCTCTGTCGGGTGTTACCCTGGACGCTCTGTCGGGTGTTACCCTGGACGCTCTGTCGGGTGTTGCCCTGGACGCTCTGTCGGGGTGTTACCCTGGACGCTCTGTCGGGTGTTACCCTGGACGCTCTGTCGGGTGTTACCCTGGACGCTCTGTCGGGGTGTTACCCTGGACGCTCTGTCGGGTGTTACCCTGGACGCTCTGTCGGGTGTTACCCTGGACGCTCTGTCGGGTGTTGCCCTGGACGCTCTGTCGGGTGTTACCCTGGACGCTCTGTCGGGTGTTGCCCTGACGCTCTGTCGGGTGTTACCCTGGACGCTCTGTCGGGTGTTACCCTGGACGCTCTGTCGGGTGTTACCCTGGACGCTCTGTCGGGGTGTTGCCCTGGACGCTCTGTCGGGGTGTTAGCCCTGGACGCTCTGTCGGGTGTTGCCCTGGACGCTCTGTCGGGTGTTGCCCTGGACGCTCTGTCGGGTGTTGCCCTGGACGCTCTGTCGGGGTGTTACCCTGGACGCTCTGTCGGGTGTTGCCCTGGACGCTCTGTCGGGTGTTGCCCTGGACGCTCTGTCGGGTGTTGCCCTGGACGCTCTGTCGGGGTGTTACCCTGGACGCTCTGTCGGGTGTTACCCTGGACGCTCTGTCGGGTGTTACCCTGGACGCTCTGTCGGGTGTTGCCCTGGACGCTCTGTCGGGGTGTTACCCTGGACGCTCTGTCGGGTGTTGCCCTGGACGCTCTGTCGGGTGTTGCCCTGGACGCTCTGTCGGGTGTTGCCCTGGACGCTCTGTCGGGGTGTTACCCTGGACGCTCTGTCGGGTGTTACCCTGGACGCTCTGTCGGGTGTTACCCTGGACGCTCTGTCGGGTGTTGCCCTGGACGCTCTGTCGGGTGTTACCCTGACGCTCTGTCGGGTGTTACCCTGGACGCTCTGTCGGGGTGTTACCCTGGACGCTCTGTCGGGTGTTACCCTGGACGCTCTGTCGGGTGTTACCCTGGACGCTCTGTCGGGTGTTACCCTGGACGCTCTGTCGGGTGTTGCCCTGGACGCTCTGTCGGGGTGTTACCCTGGACGCTCTGTCGGGTGTTACCCTGGACGCTCTGTCGGGGGTTACCCTGGACGCTCTGTCGGGGTGTTACCCTGGACGCTCTGTCGGGGTGTTACCCTGGACGCTCTGTCGGGTGTTACCCTGGACGCTCTGTCGGGTGTTACCCTGGACGCTCTGTCGGGTGTTGCCCTGGACGCTCTGTCGGGTGTTACCCTGGACGCTCTGTCGGGTGTTGCCCTGACGCTCTGTCGGGTGTTACCCTGGACGCTCTGTCGGGTGTTACCCTGGACGCTCTGTCGGGTGTTACCCTGGACGCTCTGTCGGGGTGTTGCCCTGGACGCTCTGTCGGGTGTTGCCCTGGACGCTCTGTCGGGTGTTGCCCTGGACGCTCTGTCGGGTGTTGCCCTGGACGCTCTGTCGGGGTGTTACCCTGGACGCTCTGTCGGGTGTTGCCCCTGGACGCTCTGTCGGGTGTTACCCTGGACGCTCTGTCGGGGTGTTACCCTGGACGCTCTGTCGGGTGTTACCCTGGACGCTCTGTCGGGTGTTGCCCTGGACGCTCTGTCGGGTGTTGCCCTGGACGCTCTGTCGGGTGTTGCCCTGGACGCTCTGTCGGGTGTTGCCCTGGACGCTCTGTCGGGTGTTGCCCTGGACGCTCTGTCGGGTGTTGCCCTGGACGCTCTGTCGGGTGTTACCCTGGACGCTCTGTCGGGTGTTGCCCTGGACGCTCTGTCGGGGTGTTGCCCTGGACGCTCTGTCGGGTGTTTGCCCCTGGACGCTCTGTCGGGTGTTGCCCTGGACGCTCTGTCGGGTGTTGCCCTGGACGCTCTGTCGGGTGTTGCCCTGGACGCTCTGTCGGGTGTTGCCCTGGACGCTCTGTCGGGTGTTGCCCTGGACGCTCTGTCGGGTGTTGCCCTGGACGCTCTGTCGGGTGTTGCCCTGGACGCTCTGTCGGGTGTTGCCCTGGACGCTCTGTCGGGTGTTGCCCTGGACGCTCTGTCGGGTGTTGCCCTGGACGCTCTGTCGGGTGTTGCCCTGGACGCTCTGTCGGGTGTTGCCCTGGACGCTCTGTCGGGTGTTGCCCTGGACGCTCTGTCGGGTGTTGCCCTGGACGCTCTGTCGGGGTGTTACCCTGGACGCTCTGTCGGGTGTTACCCTGGACGCTCTGTCGGGTGTTACCCTGGACGCTCTGTCGGGTGTTACCCTGGACGCTCTGTCGGGTGTTACCCTGGACGCTCTGTCGGGTGTTACCCTGGACGCTCTGTCGGGTGTTACCCTGGACGCTCTGTCGGGTGTTACCCTGGACGCTCTGTCGGGTGTTGCCCTGACGCTCTGTCGGGTGTTGCCCTGACGCTCTGTCGGGTGTTACCCTGGACGCTCTGTCGGGTGTTACCCTGGACGCTCTGTCGGGGTGTTGCCCTGGACGCTCTGTCGGGTGTTGCCCTGGACGCTCTGTCGGGTGTTGCCCTGGACGCTCTGTCGGGTGTTGCCCTGGACGCTCTGTCGGGTGTTGCCCTGGACGCTCTGTCGGGTGTTGCCCTGGACGCTCTGTCGGGTGTTGCCCTGGACGCTCTGTCGGGTGTTGCCCTGGACGCTCTGTCGGGTGTTGCCCTGGACGCTCTGTCGGGTGTTGCCCTGGACGCTCTGTCGGGTGTTGCCCTGGACGCTCTGTCGGGTGTTGCCCTGGACGCTCTGTCGGGTGTTGCCCTGGACGCTCTGTCGGGTGTTGCCCTGGACGCTCTGTCGGGGTGTTACCCTGGACGCTCTGTCGGGTGTTACCCTGGACGCTCTGTCGGGTGTTACCCTGGACGCTCTGTCGGGTGTTACCCTGGACGCTCTGTCGGGTGTTACCCTGGACGCTCTGTCGGGTGTTGCCCTGACGCTCTGTCGGGTGTTACCCTGGACGCTCTGTCGGGTGTTACCCTGGACGCTCTGTCGGGTGTTACCCTGGACGCTCTGTCGGGTGTTACCCTGGACGCTCTGTCGGGGTGTTGCCCTGGACGCTCTGTCGGGTGTTGCCCTGGACGCTCTGTCGGGTGTTACCCTGGACGCTCTGTCGGGTGTTACCCTGAAGCTTTGTTTTGCTCCCAGATGCAAGGGTGCATCTGGGAGCAAAACAAAGAGACCTCTCCTCAGGATGTACTGATGATGCCTACATGACTGAGCTAATTCAGTGTTGGAGCATGGCTTGTGGTCATGGGGATGTGTACATGTGGGGTGTGAGAGTGCAGAGCATGGGTGTGTGGTATGAGTGTAAGTTGTGTGGTGTGAGTGTGAGGGGCATGGATGTGTGGTATGAGTGTAAGGTGTGTAGGTTTAGGGTGTGTAGGTGTAGATATGTGTTGGGAGTGTGAAGTATGAATGTGGGGTTGCATAGATGTAAGGTATGAGTGTGGGAGTCTGGAGGTGTGGGGTTTGAATGTGGGATATGTGTGTGTGTGTGTGTGTGTGTGTGTGTGAATGTGGGCTGTGGTATAAATGTGTAGGGTGTAGGTTTGGAGTATGCATGTGTGAAGTGTGGCTTTGGAGTGTGGAAGTGGGGATATGTGGGTGTCAGGTATGAGTCTGGAAAGTATGTGAGTGTGGGTGTGTGTCTGGTGATACGTATTTGCTGTCAGCACACGTGTGTGCATGTGTAGAGCCCATGAGTGTCCATGCAGAGGTTAGAGAGGATGTCAGCTGACTTCCTCTATCACTCTTCATTTTGGGGGATAGGGTTTGTCCCTGAACTGAAGCTCTCCATTTTGCCTGTGCTGACTGATGGGTGAGGGCTCAGGATCTGCCTGTCCCCAGCCACCAACCCTGTGACTACAGGCATACGTGGCCATGCTATAACATAACTGCTGGGGATTTGAATTCAGGTCTTCTGATAGCCACTTTTACCCACAAAGCCATCTCCCCAGCCCGAGAAGTTAATTTTAACTGTATCCTCTGCGCTACTTGTGGTCTAACAGAAAAGAAAACTACAGAAAACACATAAAGGACTGGTACAATGGGTTGAGTGACATAAAAGAAATTGAAGAGGCCTCTTCTGACCTTGGGTGAGAGTTGGTTGTTAATGAATAAATGAACAGGCCTCTTCTAACTTTGGGTTGGGGCTTGGTCATTATCTCTGGTCTCTATGTTTGGATTATATGTGTGCTTTTTTGAAGAGTCAAGCTTGAGGATTTCTCCTACATTTAAATCTTGTGAAGGTGTAACAGTTGGGGCAGTATAGAGCTGGTGCAGCATTGGAGAGCCAGCGTAGGTTAGGAAGGCAATTTCAATGGGTCGAGCTGTGCTGGGAGTTCAGCCTAGTGTTCTGGTTTCATTTCTGATGCTGTGAGAAAATACTCGACAGAAAGCAGCTTGGAGAGAAAGAGGTTTATTTAAGCTTACAGCTTCGGTTCATCACTGTGGGGAAGTCAAGGCATGAAATTCCAGCTAGTCACATCATGTCCACCGTCAAGGGCAGAGAGAAATGAGGCATGATGCTCGCTCGCTCGTGTTCATATCATTCTCTCCACTCATGCACAGTTTAGGGCCCTGCCTAGGGAATGGTGCTGCCCACGCTGGACTGAGTCTTCCTGTGTCAATTAACTTAAGACAATCTCCCACAGACAGACCAACCTGATAGGGACAGTCTCTCACTGAGTGGTTATAGGCTCTGTCAAGATGCCAGTTAAAGCTAACTGTCACACAGCTTTCACACACAGCACTGTGTGAAGCACTGCGGGGGGGCAAGTTAGCTATGAAATTATTATTATGAAATTATTATTCACCAGAACACCACTGTCAGTGATGAAATTATCATTGAGATAATTTGTCTGCCAGACACTTTGGGAGGAAAGCTTGTCACCTATTAAGTCCTCAGCAAAGCCAATTTCTACACATAGCCACTACTGTAAACCTCGAGTAAGCAATGTGGATGAAAGTGATTTTTGTGGTATTGAGTATTGGATCGTGCTGATCAAGACCTCTACCACCAAGCTGAAGCTGCAATCCCAGCCCAGGGGAAAATTGAAAGTTCAAAATTAAAGTGTCTATCGAGTTTGAAGGAAAGTCTAAAAAAACAAAAGGAAGAAGGCAAAGTTTGATGGCATGAGAATGAAAACATATTTTTTGTACAGTAAAACTTTGTATGAACATGAGACCAGCCTGGCAAAATATGATGGCACAAACGACAAATGAATAATAACCATGCCTTTTTAAAATGTCTTTTTATTTTTATTTATATGTATGTGTTTGTGTGTGTATGTGTGCACCGGTATGTGGGTACCCAAGGAGGCCAGAAGAGGGCGCTGGATTCTCTGGAGCTGAAGTTAACTGGTGATTGTGAGCTGCTCAATGTGAAGACTGAAGATAGATCTTCTACAACAGTACACTGAACCATCCCTGCAGCCTCAATAACTGTTTCTAATGTACACATAACTTTGCAAGTTATTAATGTGGACATTTCAGGGAGGAAACACTGGCAAAGCCAGCATCAGTGAAAGGACCCAAGAAAGGACAATGTTCATGTCCACCAATAAACTGGCAGAGCTCATTTTCTCTTCTTGGTGAATGACCTCATTGTATTCATGAAAATGTGGCCTTCAGAAAATACACAATCCTCAAAAAAAGTGAGCTTCTCTGGAAAACACATGCAGGAAATAGGAAGTCATCTACGAACCCCAATCCCCAACCCAGAGCAGCCCAGGCTGCCTTTGGTGGCCACCGTTCAAGTTCTTTCTTGTTCAGATGTGGAAAGACGACTGCATTAACGAGTAGGCAAAAGCTAGAAAGGCTTTTCTAAGAAGTCCGTTCCTGGGCATTGTGATGCTGGGCTGGAGACACTGAGGCAGGGGTATCTGAGTTCCAGGTTAACCTGAGTTACACAGAAAGGGCATGTCTCAAAAGAAAAAAAACTAAAAAACAAAACAAAAACATACACTTTTAATTTAAATGTCGTTGATTTTACCAGGAGTAGCCTCAGTATCACATGATATCAAGATTAACCCTGTCCATGGGTCGTGCCTCACCAGGCCAAATCCCTGGTGCCCTGGAATTACCAATTCACTCCCAGAATGATAGACACTGTGAGAGCACCAAGACAGGAGGAGGGTACACAACTCGTCCCAACGTCCAAGCAGTGTGGCTCTGGGGTCCCAGCTGTCACCACCAGCTACAGTACTGTCAATCACTAACGACAGGAAGACGCCCTGGAACTTCGGACGTCTGTTTCCCACACGACATATTAAGTCCCTGAAGGGACTTTAACACCATGAAAGGAATGGAGGGAACCAGGCAGAGCTGAAGGGGTGGTGATGTTTGTGAAGAGGCTGGCTCGCTGCCGTGGAGCTCGGTGACAAGTGACAACTGACTGACACTTGCTGTGCTTCCTCTGCCCAGCCCCCATCCCTCAGATCTTGGTGTCTATGTTGTGTTCTTGGAGTTGGTAATATTTATATTCTGTACAGTTACAGCAATCCCCAGATGGCGCCGGCCTTCCTTTCATACTCAGCTATATTTGGTGGTCACCAGTGGAGTTCGGTACTCTGGGCATTTCTCTCTCTCTATTACTGATTTATTTTTGCTTGGCTAGGTTTCTTTGTCTGGTAATTTCCTCAAGAAAGACTCATGGTGCCTTGCTCCCCGTGCATCCACACTTAGGAAGCCGTGTGCCTTGTGTGGTTAGACCTGAGCAGAGTCTGGCTGTGCATGGCTATACTATGACTTCATTTCATCATAATGGAGTGCTCATCTTTCCGTTTCCTTCTGGCTTCCGCTGCTGCTTTGAAGCTTCCGAGGTCATCCTGATGGCTCTCCTGCAGCCGATTCCAGGTGTCCCAAATATATTCTTCTGTTGACCCATGAAACATAAAAGCCACGCTGAGCTATGTCCTAGCTCGGAACATTTTGACAACACTGCTTGGAGCATGGGCCCATTCTTTAGGTGTTCAGCTGCAGGGATTCACGGATTCTGTGACTATCCTGGGTCCTAACACAAAACCACACACACCTCGTCCCACCTTCTGCTCTTCCTCTCCCTTACTCCTTCAGTGTTGTCCCCAGTTGTCCTTGAACTGGGTCATCTTGCCCTGATGGCCACCATGTTACCTGCTCTAGGTCGCATTAATTCTTCTGTCTTCTGTTTCTCTGCTTTGAGATTCTCCCATGCCTCTCCCCCGCCCCGCCCCCGCCCTGACCCCATCACTTCCCTGTTGTTTGTGATTTTATTACCTCTTGTAATACTGTCATTTTTATTGCCACGACCTCAGCTCTAACATCCCCCTCATCTCTTACTGTTTGATTATTTCAGGACTCACTTGTAAGGAATCCATTTTTTTACTTGATGACATTTTCACAAAAGGTGCTCATTTGTTGATGTTCCGTGCAAGCTGCGTCCTTTGTCCTGGTTGTGTTTGTCGGTCCCTGGCTGTGCCCACTCTCTGGTGTGTCGGCACAGTGGTAGAGTCTGTTGTTTTTACCATGGATGCTTAGGATATGGTACACCCATGTTAAAGTGCAGCTGAGTTGGCACCTTCCTGATGAAGTCTTCGGTCGTCACTGATGCCTGCAGCATGTCTGTGTCACCTCCTCCTGCACAGTGTGTGTGTCACCTCCTCCTGCACAGTGTGTGTCACCTCCTCCTGCACAGTGTGTGTGTCACCTCCTCCTGCACAGTGTGTGTGTCACCTCCTCCTGCACAGTGTGTGTGTCACCTCCTCCTGTACAGTGTGTGTGTCACCTCCTCCTGTACAGTGTGTGTGTCACCTCCTCCTGTACAGTGTGTGTCACCTCCTCCTGCACAGTATCTGTGTCACCTCCTCCTGCACAGTGTCTGTGTCACCTCCTCCTGTACAGTGTGTGTATCACCTCCTCCTGCACAGTGTGTGTGTCACCTCCTCCTGCACAGTGTGTGTCACCTCCTCCTGTACAGTGTGTGTGTCACCTCCTCCTGCACAGTGTGTGTGTCACCTCCTCCTGCACAGTGTGTGTCACCTCCTCCTGCACAGTGTGTGTGTCACCTCCTCCTGTACAGTGTGTGTCACCTCCTCCTGTACAGTGTGTATGTCACCTCCTGCACAGTGTGTGTGTCACCTCCTCCTGTACAGTGTGTGTGTCACCTCCTCCTGTACAGTGTGTGTGTCACCTCCTCCTGTACAGTGTGTGTGTCACCTCCTCCTGTACAGTGTGTGTCACCTCCTCCTGTACAGTGTGTGTGTCACCTCCTCCTGTACAGTGTGTGTCACCTCCTCCTGTACAGTGTGTGTGTCACCTCCTCCTGCACAGTGTGTGTGTCACCTCCTCCTGCACAGTGTGTGTGTCACCTCCTCCTGCACAGTTTGTGTGTCACCTCCTCCTGCACAGTGTGTGTGTCACCTCCTCCTGTACAGTGTGTGTCACCTCCTCCTGTACAGTGTGTGTCACCTCCTCCTGTACAGTGTGTGTGTCACCTCCTCCTGCACAGTGTGTGTCACCTCCTCCTGTACAGTGTGTGTGTCACCTCCTTCTGCACAGTGTGTGTATCACCTCCTCCTGCACAGTGTGTGTGTCACCTCCTCCTGTACAGTGTGTGTGTCACCTCCTCCTGCACAGTGTGTGTGTCACCTCCTCCTGCACAGTGTGTGTGTCACCTCCTCCTGTACAGTGTGTGTGTCACCTCCTCCTGTACAGTGTGTGTGTCACCTCCTCCTGTACAGTGTGTGTCACCTCCACCTGTACAGTGTGTGTGTCACCTCCTGCACAGTGTGTCACCTCCCCCTACACAGTGTCTGTCCCCTGTACACTGTATAGGTCCCATGTTCTCCTGCGGTGGCATTTGGGTTGTGTTACTAGGTCCTACCATGAATGTGCATAGCTTTGGTGCACAGTGCTGTGTGTCCTCAGAGTGCCACCCAGACGTGGAGTCTCCATCTCAGTTGATGTTCTAGAACACGGTTCTGTTTTAACTGAAGCATCTTCCCGTTGCTCACGTTCATTTGCACGCCCACCATGAGCATACAGAATTCTGTTCCACAGGTCACCCCACCTGACATGGTTGGATTGGCTCACATTTGCCCTGCTGATGCAGTCTCCACTGGGATTTTGATGGTTGTTATTCTTTTGGAACACCTTTTTATATGTTGCAACTTTTGTTGAGAACTTTTTCCCCTATAAAACACACCCATTCTTAAATATACTGAATAACATGTGCCACATTTGTGCTGGATTCTCGGTCACTATTAGTGAACAAAAGCAGCCCCAGGTCTGCTGCCCTGTATCCTCCAGCTCTGGCAGAGGAGAAGGGTGAGAGACAAATGCCCTCAGCTGTAAACACAACATTGAGTAGTGAGACAGAAAAGGGCAGGGTGCTGGGGGGAGACCGTGGGGTCTCACTGAGACGGGCGTGCGGAGGTATTTATTTATAGAACCACTTGCATCAAGATGGAAGCAGACTGTGACTTGTGCTTCCCATCACTGATGTCATGGTATGCCATGTGTCACCTAAAAGAACAACACAGGTGTGCACTGGCCCTTAAGAGAATGCTTCAACACACGTTGCTAAGTGAGGAAAACATCTGTCTAGCCTGAGAGTGTGGCGTGAGTCGCTGTAAGTTTATCTTTGTAACTATGACTGCCGTGAGCTCTTGGAGTGCGGAGCTGGGGACTCAGGTGTCCCCTACTCTGGTCCCTTTGTGTGCTTTGCTGAATTGCTTGTGTTTTTCTGACACGAAGCCTTTCCATTTTTAATAAACAGGTATTTTTGGAGGCTCCAGGCGTCATTTAGATACTCTTCCTGTATTATTCCTTTTCTAGAAGCTCCTGGTCACGTCAGAAGCCTCCTTGAAGCCCACATGCCTTTGGGGTATAAGATGGATTCCGTTAGCTGAGTGTGGTGGCAGAAGGCTTTACTCCTTACTCTTGGGAGGCAGAGGCAGGCAGGTCTCTGTGAGTTCGAGGCCAGCTTGGTCTACCTAGTGAATTCTAGACCAGCCAGGGCTATATAGTGAGTGAGACCCAGTTTGAAAAAAAAAAAGATTTTATTAGCTCAGCAAATACATGAAGACTACATGTCACACAGGACTCAGTTGTCTGAATGAGTCTTCCCCCAGGCAGGGGCTCAGAGGACTCTCCCTCCTGTGGAAAAAGCAGGAAATCTTAGACGAAGTTTATGTTAATTCTTTCTTGGAAACTTAGGCACTTTCTAAGAGATTTGGATCAATAAATATTTTTAGGATTTTAAAATTCTGTGTGTGTGTGTGTGTGTGTGTGTGTGTATGTGTGCACACACATGCGCGCATGCATGCATTCATGTATGTGTGTGTGTGTAAGTCAGAGAACAGCTTTTGGGAGTTGGTTCTCCCCTCCACATTATTAACGCAGTGTGGTGTGCATCACTGTGTTGTGTACTCCAGACTCTGACTCACGACTTTGGGCCTCCCCCCTCGCTGTAGGAGTGCTTAGAGTTACAGGTATAGGCCACAGAATCTGGCTTTTTATGTGGGTGTCAGGGATTGCACTTTGGCCCCGGGGGGGATTCCTTAAGCAGGAGCTGTCATCCTGGCCCTCTCCTCCCTCCCAGTGTTTAAAGATCTCCAGTACTGTCTCGCCCACTCAGGAGCATCTCTAAGCTTACTTCTTATTCCCTGGGTGGGTGTGTCCATCCATGCTCCAGACACCTTTAAAGAAAGCTACTTTTTTACGCCAAACTGGTGGTTAGTCAGTTTCCCATGTCTTCCCAGTTAGCAGGAAAAACTGAATCCAGGCAAACTGAGATGGTTAGAAAGAAATATAGTTATCAGCTAATAATAAATAGCAGTGTTCCATAGACAATAACCAGTGTCCACAGTGTTTTTAATGAGTCTTGAGAAAACAGCTTTGAACCACTTCCCTGCATCTTTGGAGTCCCAGAAGAGAACTGGTTGACTCTCTTAGAATCACCTCCCCTTTAAAACACAGTGATTTACAAGGTGTCCGGTGTCTATTGTGTTTATGTAATCCTAATATTAATCAATCTCCATGCCACAAAATCAACTTCTATTTTTAATAAAATGCTCCCAGCTGGTGAGCCTGGTGGCTTGACTTAATCAGAAGCACACGGTGCGGGGCTCACCGTAGGGAAGGCAGGAAGCACGTTAAGATGCACCACCCTGGTGGAGCTGTGGAGTATTTTTAGCACAGCAGTCAGAGGTAACATTGTCATCCCTGCTGTCCCTCCCCGAGAAACTTGTCAGCCGTGAGCAGGGTGTTTGTTGTTTGTAGTGAGCTCATCAATTAAACATTTGAGGTTCAGTACATGCCACAGTAACCTTTTTGATCAGTTTTCAGAGCTAGGATGTGAGGAGGTTTTGTTTTAACAGAAACAAAAACACGGCATGGTTGGAAGGCTCCAGGATGCTCACTCGACTGAAGGCAAACCTCAAATTTTAATTCCTTGCAGTTTTCGAAGTCGTATGAAAAGATCGAGAAAGCCCTGAGTGCAGGAGACCCCTCCAAAGGTGGCTACATCTCTCTGAATTACCTGAAGGTTGTCCTTGATACCTTCGTGTACCGGCTACCGAGGAGGATTTTTATCCAGTTAATAAGAAGGTAAGAATCCGATCGTTTCTTGACAGGTTTTCCCCCAGACGTCAGCTGGGACAACACAGCAGAGCCTTATTTATATTTTATTTAGTGCTTTAAACTCTGTGCCTCTGAGATTTCCCTACATATGCAAAGGCAAAGAGCAAAGCGCTGCAGACCCGCCCTCGGGCTCACTCGCCAGCTCCGAGAGCCGCCAGCCTGTGCTGGTCACTGCCTTTGAGCCTGTGCTCATCAGCCTCCCACCCTGGTGTCTGGGAGAATAAACTTCAAGCCTCTCATTTCTGTGCCTCCAAAAGATGCCAACTCTTTATAACGCCAAGACAGTCTCCGCACCAAGACAGGACTGTCGGCATGACTAATAAATAGCCGTCTAGGGCTCAGTGCGCCGCTCTGTTTTCTCAGTATCTGAGAGTCGGAATCTAAGTGAAGCCTGCACATTGCCATCCTTGGCTCACCTCAAGCCTTAGGTTTCTATTGCTGTGATAAAACACCATGGATAAAAACAACTTGGAGAGGAAAGGGCTTATTTCATCTGAAGCTTCTAGGTCACATTCTATCACCGAGGGAAGCCTGGGTGGGAACCTGGAGGCAGGAACGGAGGTGGGGGCCATGGTCCTCACGGCTTGCTGGGCCTGTAGCCTAGGGAGTGACATCACCCCCAGTGACTGGGTCCTCTTACATCAATCAGGAAAATGCCCTGCAAGCTTGTCCACAGGGCAAGTAAAGTAAACTTCCTTCTTCCAAGATGACTCCAGCTTATGTGAAGTATATACATAAAACTGTATGCATGCCTTGGTTCCCTGATAATCTGTAGGCTTTCTTCCCACCTGTTCCTTTCTTACAAGGGTAGACTCAATGTTCTTTGGAGTTTCTTACAACCTGGATTTGTTTGTTATAACCCACAATACCGTTTCCTATGGTCCCCTGTTCCTCCTGTAGCTCCCTGCCCTGAAGTGGCACCTCCGAGGACTCATGGATATGGTTTTATTTATCTGCTTTAGGCAAGACAGCTCCACAGACTGGTGAGATGTGTGGGCAGCTTGTCTGTCTGCTCATGTTAGCTGTCACTGCCAATCAGACCTAAATCCCACCGTTCCCTAGAGACCAGAAGGTGTAATATTCCGCTTGTTCTTCTGCCGTGTTGCAGTGCTTCTGGGATGAGATTGTGTCCTCTCCATGGTTAGATCAGAGAGTCGGGGACTAGGGAGAGGATTCAGTGGGTAAGGCCCTTGCCCTGTAAGTGTGAGAACACAAATCCAGACCCTCAGGACCCTGGAAGCTGGACTCAGTAGCCTGCATCTGTTACCCGGCATTCCGACGGCAAGATGGGAGGTCACAGAAGAGTCCCGGGATGCGCTCAGGCCTAATGCAGCCACAAATGAGGGTCTGTCTACAGCAAGGTAGAATGCAGGAATTGCCGCTGAAGTTCCACAGATGTGTGTTGGCCTGCTCGTGCCCCAGACAAGTCAGAACAGCAGCAACGGAGCAAGGGTACCAACTGCAAAGAAACGCCATTGGTTTGGTCCTTCTGCTGCCTCTTCTCAAAATAAGGAGCTGGGTCTCCAGCCTCTTCGACAGAGAGCAATGGGAATCTTTCCCTAATGACCCTTTCTTTATTATGAGCCCTCAAATTTAAATGTATCTCATATGTTTTGATTCATTAGTTATTTTCTCCTCCTGCCTCCCTCCCCCTCTCTCCTCATGCCTTAATGTTCTCAGACGGGTCTCATTGTGTAGCCTAGACTGGCCTTGAACTTAAATCCTATCTGCCTTAGCCTCCTGAGTTCTGGGATAACTGGATACATTATGCCCAGATGTCACAGTCACCTTGGTGTCCTGTTCTCCTCTGGTGCAAAGGCACTACATACAGGTACTTGTATTAACCCCCCTTTCCAAGGCTCCTGCACCCCATGATAAGTGTTTCCCAGGTCTATCTCTATGAACCTGAATAACTCGCCTCGCAGATGGGAAGAAGCTGAAAGAAGAGAGAGATGTTCATCCCTCTGCTCATCAGACTGGGCCTCGCTGTCTCACTGAGTGTGACAGGAACCACGGGAACAGCCCTTGTCCAAACACAGCATCTGGCTAGCGACTTCCAAGGCAAGCTTGGCCAGGCAATGGCCTCCACTACAGACCAGACGGCCTTAGTTTCTTCAACCCCAGATAACCTCCTTAGCAGCAGTTGCTCCAAAACTGGAGAGCCCCTACTGACTGCTCAACAGGGAGGGACTTGCATTCCCTTTCAGCAGATGGGGCCTTTCCTCGCCGGCTAGTGCCTGTGTCCTGTTGCTGGGCCCCTCGTGGTCTCTGGAAGCCTTTTTGCTTTCTGATGTGATAAAATGCCCCAGTGTCCTCTACCTCTTGGCCGACACCAGGATTGCCGATCTCTAGAAGGAACCCCTGTGCCCCCCAGATGGGGATGGGACAATAGAGACAAAACACTGGTCACGTTGTCTTGTTTTCTTGTCCAAGTCCCATGAAGAGCCTCCTATCAAGAGAGCGAGATGGAAGCAAATGGAAAGAGTGTCCTGTGGAACTCTTGGTGACAAGGGCTGCTTTGAGGTCCTCTAGATAAAAAGCCTGAGAGTCGCGTAAGAGCAGCACCACGCTGCAGAGGTTCATTCTGGGGCCTGCTCACGGCACCGTGCATGGTGAGGAAGGACCAGACCCAGGATTTCCCAAGCAAGAAGCAAATTAGGCCTAGTCTGTGCTCCCTGGCTCAGAAAACAGCTCGGTTGCTGATCGACCTCAGGACTTATTTCTTGGATAGCTAGTGGCCATGTAGAGCCCCCGTTGGCTTCAAAATCATAACAGTCATGTAATAGAGATGACAGAAACAACAGGAAGACACCCCTCCCCCTTGCCCAACCCTCTTCATGACCCCACGCCCTCATCCACACACATAAGAAACGTTTTCACGTGGAGTCAGGCACACTTACAGTGTTGCTCTGAATTTAAAAATAGAAACGGCTGTCTCAGACACCTTTGCCACTGGCTTCATATTCTTGGAAGTTATCATCATGACGAACAGGCGGAATGTCACTCAGCTAACATTTTCCGAGCACCTTCCTCTGCCAGGTACCGTGCTAGGTGCTGAACATGCCGAAGTCGACCGATGAGCAGATTTCAGCCAGGGAGGCGTGCCAAGTGAGGAGTGCCCCAGGCACACAGGACGAGCACTCTGGGGATGCAGGTGGCCACCACATTCTCCTGGTGGATCCTCTTCTTCAGGGACTCAGAGTTTTTGAGCATCCCCCCTATTTTTGTCCCCACTCAGAATCCCCTGGATTGCAGCTTGAAAGTGAATACCACAGTCTGCATACTGATTTACATATGGCTCGAGCATCTCCAGTCTGAGAATCCCAATTCTGGGCTGTGGGGAGGGCTCACAGGGATGACTCAGTAGGTAAAAGTACTTCTAGAACCCACATAAAGATGGAAGGAAAGAACTGACTCTGCACGGTTGTCCTTTGACCTCTGTACACGCACAGAGGCATGCAGAGCCCCACCTCCCATTTACACATGTACAGTATACATTTTTAAAAAGAAAACCCAAATTTTGAAGTGGTCCTGATTCTTAAAGTTTCTGATCTCTGACATGACATCCAAGGGTCCGAGTCAAAATGCAAGCTGGCAGAAACCCTGTGTCACGCAGCCTCCAGGCTGTGAGTTCCAAAGTACCAAACCTATGGGAACATTTGAAAATATACTGAGACTTGAGGTCCCTTCCCAGGTCCCTTACTATAGAGAGAAGTATTTCAAAACTCAAAGCATTTCCCAGTGTGACCCCTATGACCCCCGTGCACAGACCTGAAGGTGTGACCATCTCTCACAACAATCACTGATGGACGGATTTATCTAGTATTGAAACATTGTAGTACATTTCTAACTAGTGTTTGCCAGGCGTCTTCTGCTGGCCAGCTTATTAAGAAGGTGTTTTTTTAGACAGTTTCCCAGGCTGTCCTCAAACTCAGAATCCTCCTGCCTCAGCTTCCTGAGCCCTGAGATTATAACCATGCACCACTGTGCCTAGCTTTCCCCATTCTTTTATGTTTTCTGTCTTTGTGTAGTTTAGCCATGGTAGATTATATATGTCTGGGAAGACCCTGATTTTTAGGGCACCCCACTTTGGGACATAATAGTCTAGGGATTTATTGGATTTCCATGCCATCCATTGTGTGTGTAGCCTCCTTCTTCTGAGAAAGGCCGTGTGTGTGTGTGTGTGTGTGTGTGTGTGTGTGTGTATGTGTTCTCTTTTCCTTATTCTAGCTAACCATGAGTCTTGTTTAACGTCTTAATGTACTGATCTTTTCTTCTATCATTTTCTAGACTCTGATATATTTCTCCTCTGATCTTTGCTACTGATACTGTGTTTACTGTTCTTTTTAGTAGGTTTTGTTTGTTTGGTTGGTTGGTTTGGTTTAAGATTGTTGATGTTGAAGATGGGAGATATTCTCTTCTCCTTCCCCACACCCTCTCTGTGTTCATGTTGCTAAAATTCCTGCTGTCTCCTCTTCTCCTAAGCTCCCAAGGACAAACAAAGGCATGATTCCACCAGAGTTCACCCTGCAAAACCAATGAGTTTATTAGGTTTCCTAGAGTGTAGGTGAGGGGTTGCATGCAGGTGCGTGGGTGTGACTACCCCCGACAGGCCCCTGGAAAACCTTTACCCAGCAGGAATGAGGACTTCCCCTTACCCACATAGATGGAGCCCCTCCCCTAGTCTTTCCAGATCTGTACACCCTGACTTTCCCCATGGCCAAGTGCAACGAAGGCAGAGTTGTAAACAATAGGTGATAAGTGGGGGCGGATGCTCAGGTGAGGGTCTCATAACCTCCCACCTTGCCAGAGAGGCTGTAAACAGTCAACAGGACCAGCTGAGAGGATCTTTTGCCAGAAAGCACAGCTGAACTCCCCAAGATGGCAGTTGTGTGGCCCAGAGGACGAACTCACACGTAGAGCACACACGTAGAAGTCAGAGGGCAGCTCTGTTGAGTCTGTCACTGTAGAGCATCCTGCACGCTGGCTGACCTTTCCTGCAGGCTAGGGAAGCCTCTGACCTTCTACTCTGCCACGCTAAAGGGAAGTTTCTGCACGACTGCCCAGCTGTCCTCACAGAACAACACCCTAGTAGTGTACCTTTGCCATCACTCACTGTGAGTGATCCAGTTTCACTTTCCCTCCCCGAGTTGCACATTAACATTTTAAATATTGATCGTGTATGAGGCATGAAGCGGTGCCCCATAATTGACTTAATTTGTCTTTGCAGGGCTGACACTGAGGTTGGCTGCCTCCAGGTGCCAACCTGCTGTGACCCTGCCTCCCTTGGTGGGGATCTTCCTCACATCCGAATGAGCTGTCAGCTCAAACAGAGGGGGGTCAAGTGAACTATGTCACCTTCAGGTTTAATTCTTTATAATCCCATATGCATCCAAAGAGAACCTGATCCTTGTAAGAGCACCCCCCCCTCTCTCTCTCTCTCAGCTATTTCCTTTCCATTAATGGGATGCTCAGTATCTTCAAGTTTGTGTTTTAATATAATCAAACTCGTCCGTCTTCTCTTCCTTTGTTGTCTTCTGTCATTTAATTTGTCACTCATCCTTCCTGCCCAGCTTGGGTTGGGAGCTCTGCTCTAGCCCATGTCTCATTGTTAAAATTAAACTCTTCAATCCATTGTAATATAAATTGAATGTTCGAATTAATTTTTTTTCCAAATGGATGATTTATTTTTCTCTTGTTGTTTATTAAACTACCATTTTTCTCCCTGGTGTTTTAAAAATAGCTTATCCATAATTTTTTTTATATTTGTGTGCGTGTGTGTGCATGTGTGTGTGCGTGTGTGTGTGTGTGTGTGTGTGTGTGTGTGTGCCTTACACCCACCCCTACACATGCGCATGCTCATGGCATAGCACACGTGAGGAGGTCCAAGGACAACTTGCAGAAATCAGGTCTCTCCTTCCATCACATGGGGTTGGGTCACTAGGCATGACAGCAGGCCCTGTTACCCAGCTGGTTTTGGTTTTGAAGTCTGCTTTGTTGTATCTTAAATGATCATAATTTGATCCAACCTGTGTGCCCTGTGTGGATTTCTACGTGCACAAACCGTTCTCTGTAGATCCTGTCTGGAGTGACCCACTCACTGGATAAAGACAACTTGTTTATTCTCTGTTATGGCTTTAGAGAAGACACTGGTGCCTCGAGCTGTCAGTTACTTGTCCCTAACTCTATTTTTTTTTTTTTTTTTAGTTTAAATGGTGGATGTTGAAGACTCAGGGCGACATTCCCTTGTGCAGGGAAGTCCTATTAGAGTCTATGATGAGCAGCCTGCACTGGGGCTGAGCTAGGAGCGAAGAGTCACGAGTGCCTGTGAGGAATGGTGCTGGTGTCATTTGTTCCACAGGGTTGTCTCCACATCCCTCCAAACACACCCCTCTTTCTTTCAGCCCAAGGTGTCCTTAATTGCTCTCTGCTGTAGACTCAGAGCATCATGGGAACACAGACATAATTTTTAAGAGTCCTGATCTTACCACCGTGGCTATGTTTACATGGGTAGGTCTTATCTGGCTCTCAGTGTCTACTAAGCTCCTGTCCCTGAGTGGTCCCAGCTGCTCCATTCAGAGTCACCCTTGACCTTAAACAAATGAAAGACAGCATGGGATGTCTTGGGTTAGCAGGCTCCCTCCTGCCTAGGCCATCTGCAACAAAGATGGCTTCCTTATGCAAATGATCCGAATCACTGCACCAACCCAGGGCACCACACACAAGCATGCATGTCTTTGTGATTGGTGGTACAAAGAGCAGCAGCCTTTAAAGGGACTATTCCAACTGACAGGACTCAGACCTCAATATCCCAACCCCTAGGCACTTTGCTGGGACTGGAGCCCTTGATCTTCATGGCGTCCTCTCCTCCCCTTTGAACTCACAGGTCTTTTACAGCCTCCAGGGCCATTTTTCCTTCGTTCTTCCAGATCTGGTAACTGTAAAACCGTAATCAGTATGTGAGAAGCACTTACTTCACAGTAAAAAGTACAGGAGATGCAGAGAGGCAAAGCGGTTTACTCTATGACCTTGCAAGTTCGAACTTAGCTTAGAGAATAGGCAGAAGAGGCTGGTGGGCCTGGCACACAGTGATAGGTTTATATTCCTAATTGCATTTTTCTGCCCCCTCCCCCGCCCCGTGATATAGGGGTGATGCAGATATAGGCCAGATTAAACCAGATTAAAAGTAGATAAAGACAGGTTTATTGGGAGGTGGCTCTCAGGTGCGTTCACTGATCTCACAGGGGGAGGTCAATGAAGCTACACATCCAGGCTAAAGCGGGGGGGGGGGGGTGGAGGTGGGGGGGGGTTGTAGAGCTTAGATGAGGCGTGATGACATGCCCGCTAAGAGCTGTGTTTGTGTCCATGCATATGAGCTGTTCTTTCGAGAACTGTGCCTCTTTCTAAGCTGGCACTCTGTAAGGACGAAGCCATGTTCAGCTCGAGCGCCAGGATTGTGAAGTCCAATGGCGAGAAGCAGGACGAGTTTGAGTCTGGCATCTCTCAGGCGCTGCTCGAGCTGGAGATGAACTCAGATCTCAAGGCGCAACTGCGGGATCTCAACATCACCGCAGCCAAGGAAATCGAAGTTGGTGGTGGTCAGCTATCATAATTTTTGTACCCGTTCCTCAGCTTAAATCTTTCTAGAAAAATCCAAGTCTGGCTAGTTCGTGAATTAGAGAAAACGTTCAGTGGGAAGCATGTAGTCTCCATTGCTCAGAGGAGGATTCTGCCCAAGCCAACCCAGAAAAGTCATACAAAAAATAAGCAAAAGCACCCCAGAAGCCACACCCTGACAGCAATGCACAATGCCAGCCTTGAGGACTTGGTCCTTCCAAGTGACATTGTGGGTGAGAGGATCCGTGTGAAACTGGATAGTGGCGGCTCCTAAAAGTTCATTAGACAAAGCACGGCAGAACAACGCGGACCACAAGGTCGGAACTTTTTCTGGTGGGTACAAGAAGCTCACAGGCAAGGATGTTAATTTTGAATTCCCAGAGTTTCAGTTGTAAAGAAAAAGACCGAATAAAGTGTCATTCATACTAAAAAACAAAACAAAACAAACAAACAAAAAAGCGAGACCCTAGGCAGGCACTCTTGGGTTGTCGGAAACACAGAGACAAGGAGTCACACGCATTAGCCAGAGTTGGCTACAAGTGGGCAAGGGAGTGTTCTCTGTGCAAGTGGGCCTAGGGGAAGGAAGGCAGATGGGGTTTCCCAGCCTGTGTAGAGGATAAGCAGGGGTTCTGGCCCAACACCCTGAACTCATCGACAACACCCTCATTATGAGTTATTCAGGAAGGCCCAATCTTCCCCACCACCACCAGCCCAGGGTTTTTAGCCTGGGTCTCAAAACTTTATCTAATGCATATCCTGGGTCTCAAGATTCCCCCTTTTCTCATCCAGGAACTGTCACACAGCAGACTACCTGTAACTTTGCAACCCTAGGGTAAACTGACAGTGCTTAGAGAAACAGGTGCCAGCTGCCAGCTAGAGAAGACAGGGGCATGGTACCTCCTGCCTGTCTAACTCTGGTGAGTTCTAAGTCCACCTCATACTGAAAATGTCCCCTACAATGATTTGACTCTTACAAGTGTCCAGGGTGGTGGTTGAGGCACAGGAGAACAGATCGTGAGGGAAACACTGCATCAGAGTCCTTTCGAGTTTTGTTCCCACAAAAAAGCAGGTGGGCCAACAGTCCTAATGCCACTTGAAGTTCTACTGCTGTCCCTGCCATGTGAAGGAACCTTTGCTGTGAGACACCAGAAAATTGCCAGTCACTCAGTGACTGCAGTCCACAGCTGCAAAGGAAATGCCGGGGCAGTGTGGATCTATGCGTGTTATAGGTATCCACAGCCATCGTCCCAGGCCCAAGTAGCTTTTGTGTTGTCCAAACAGTGACTTCAATGGAAATACCGTAGGAACCAGCCCACGTCCTTTTACTCCTTAGCAGTAGCCACAGTCTTCCCTGACCCCAGATAAACACAGAGAAGCAGGACTTCCTCCATTTTCTGGTGTGAGCTTCTGTCCCGGGGCCATTCTGCCTCTGTGACTCTTCTTCATGCACTAGTCAGTGCAAGGGCTCTGCACTGACCAACAGTCCCATCTCCATGACTTATTTTGGAGATGGGGAAGCAGCTACAGAATGAGACTGTAATCCCGAGGATCCCTCTGTGAAACGGGCTCGGCTCTCACCGGTCACTTCTGTGAGCCTATGCTCTACCCAACAGACCTTGCTACTTCTGTGGCTTTCCGTGGTCATCGTCCATCAGAGCCCCATCTGCCGGCACCCCCAACTGCTTGGGTGTTCCTTTCTTATCGCAGTCATCTTGGTCCATGGTAGACAGACCTGCCTGACTTGAATGAGGTGTCTTAGAGCAACAGTTCTCAACCTCCCTAATGCTGTGACCCTTTAATACAGCTTGTCACATTGTGGTGACCCCCCCCCCACAACCATAAAGTTATTTCATTGCTACTTCATAACTGTAATGTTGCTTCTGTTAGGAATCATAAATATCTGGTCTTTGACCCCCTGAGGAGGGGTCATGATGCCCAGGTTGAGAGCCACTGCTGTGAAGCAGGCTGGGAGGAAACTCAGTCGTAGCCTTGGCTGTTTTGTAGGCTTGCTGTCTGTGAGTATCCAGGGCTGTCCTTGATCCAGGAGCTCTGGTATGACTGCTAGGCTGTGCTCGTGTCCTAGGCAAAGGCCATCAGTCGACACATAAAAGGCTTAACTCCGGCATCTGTTCACTCTGCTGGGACTTTTTGTATAGATCTCCAGACCCAGTACCTGGCTGCACTTGGGTTCTACCCAAGCACACCATGGGTACGTTGTTATGGCTGGAAATCCTCACGTGCACGAGGCATTCTGATCATTCGGTGGTGTGTGGTGACTTTAGCCCACAATTGCAGGAGTGCTCCAGCAGGAGCTTGAGCCTGGGCAAAGAAACATGATCTCCCCTGAGAGTGAAGCCAAGCAATGCATACTGTATTGCTTGGGCCTCTCATTCCATGCTCAGCTATCTATCAGAAAACCTGGCAGGAACCAGAGGACTACCCACTGATGGGCCACTTGGCAGTTAGCCTGGGAGCGCAGGCAGAAGGCCCTGTGTACCCTAAGGACATCAGCCAGGCTGGACTCACTGCAGAGGGAAGAGTCTGCATTGTGTAGGAGGGAGCTCAGTGGAGTTCAAGGCAATGAGGGAATGGGTCAGACTGAGAGTTTCACTCTGGATGCACCGAGTTCAGGATGCTCCTTAGAACAAAAGCACAGTGTTGTCTTTGCAGCTAGGAGAAGCAGGAGTCAAGGCCAGCGGTGCAGGTGTAGACCCCCTGACACCCACGCTTGTGTGGCTGGCTCAGATAAGGAGGCACAGATGAGGCTGCCCAGAGGGTGACAGTGGCTGCAGAGGGGAATCAGGACAAAGTTGAAGCTTAGGCGGTGAAGAGGAGACAGTGTGAGCCGTGCGGTTGTGTCTTCTTCTGAGTCTTCCTTCTGCCCTCCTCACTGCTGCACGAGCACATTCTGTAGGGAGCTCCTTCCTGGTCCTCCTAGTGAACTCCTTCCTGGTCCTCCTAGCAAACTCCTGCCTGGTCCTCCTAGCACACTCCTGCCTGGTCCGCCTAGAGAAGCTCTCAGGATCCTGGACCCACATGACTGATCCCTGTTCTTGTCACCCTTTGTCGCCTCCATTGATGGTGGCCATCTTTACGCCACGTACAATATGATGCACCCGGCGTTTCTTCTGCTGTAAGTCTCCACCCTGGCTCTCAGGGTGGGAAAGATACAAGGAGCAGGTAGGGTGTTGACTCAGGATCCAGAGTAGGGGTCACCTGGGGCATTAAAGGGTCCCCAAGTGCTAGAGAGAGGACAAAGGCCAGGGAGATGGTCCACAAGACCCAGGATTTGTTCCCAGTCCCATGTGGAGGGAGACACTCTCTTTATGACTTAGGTTACTAGTGCTATTCATGGAACTTCGCAGGAAAGAATGTTTTTGAAAGCCGTGCTGATTCATCTTACTTATAGAGCCATGTGTGTTCCAAAGAGGGAAACAAGGAAACTGCAAAGGAAAAAGTGGATTACCTATTCACATAAGACTTAGTGAGAGCCACTACAAATATAGCCAGAAGCAGTACTGCTAATATAGGTAGAGGTAGCCTCTGCTAATGTAGCCAGAGATAGCTGCTGCTAGTACATTTTCTATTTCATTTTCAGAATCTGTGAGTACACACACTCACATATACAAACTCACATAGACTCGTAGCCGGAAATGTCTGAGGTATAATTATGGTCTGTTTTCTCACAGAAGATTGCATCAGAAACATTTTAATTCTATTTTAAAAACCTGAAATGCATCTTGTCATCCCTCAAGTCAAAGGGCTTGAACCATTTTAAGGTTTATATTACATATTGCTAAAATGCACCGCCGAAAGGTGCTAATTTATTCTTACTAGGGAGGCTCACAAGAGCGTTTTGGCAGGCACTTAGCACGGATGCTTTGAGTCCTTGCTAATTTGATAGTCAGCGGTATAGTTTCTTGTTTTGATTTGCCTGTTCTTGATCGCAATTGATGTTTTCATTTCTCATCACAGTGTGGGTGCGTTCTTGTGTGTGTATGTGTGTGCGTGTGTTCCTGCACACACGTGTGTGCATGTGTACGTGTGCTCGTGTGCAGGTCACAGGGAAACTTGTATGCCTTGGTTCCTTCCTTGTTTGCTTTTCTTTTACTACCATGCGTGTTGAGCTTTGTCATGTTCAGTTCTATATGGAGTGTAACTGTTGTGTAGCCTTCCTGCATCAGACTATGGGAGAAAACACAACCTGAAGTGAAAATGTGTACTGTTGATGCATTCACAGGATTCTCTAAGGGAACTAAACCATAGACCGAGAGTGTCTGTTAAAATGGGTTCTTACACCGTATGGTCTGGGTAGTCCAGCAATGCTGTCTGACATAGAGAGGCCTAGAACTTGGTAGCTGTTCAGTTCACTAGGCTGGGTGTCTCAGCAGTCCCCAGTAGAGCTGTAGGCCTGGACAATTCCTGGAGAGCCAATGTCCAGCATAGAGCTTTTGATGGCTGACGTCAGCATGGCTGGAGCAGAGTCTCCTGGGAGCCAGAGCATCAGATCCCATATTCTTCACAGCTGGAATGTGAATAGCTAGCTCTCCTGGAGGCAGTCCAGCTGTTTTCCAAAGGACTGGTTGGCTAGAGCTCCCCTTTGAGGAGATCTGCCATTTCAAGTGACTGGGCAGCTTGTCCCCTGAAGTTCAAAGAAGAAAAGCACAAAACAAGATACACCAAGGGTGTGTGTGTGTGTGTGTGTGTGTGTGTGTGTGTGTGTGTACATATATCATAGGTTCAACATGCAATTACCTTTATCAGAAATGATTAACTCTGAATGGAGGCTGTAAGTGAGGGCTGGTTCTCCCTGTCTCAAGCCAACCAGTACCCTCCCGTGACACCTCTATCCTCCATGGCCAGCCAGTCCCACTCTCATTTGGAAGATTTCTGGGGAGACAGGTACCAGTCATCCAGTGTCTGGTGACAGTGGCGGCCTTTCTGTGGTGGACTGTTGGCTGCACACAGGCTCAGCCTGCTCCCACAAGGCGCAAGCCAGTCAGTGGAAGGAAGGGAGAGCTGGCAGAAGACAGATTTGCATACAGCAGCGTAGCTGATGGGAACACCCCAGGCATTTTTTTGTCCTAAAGAAGCATCCTTTCAGATTTAGATGTAGTTCATACAGGAGATGGTGACCATAGACTGGGGCACACCCCATCACAAGTGGAGGTTTGAGGCCAAGAGAGACATGTGATCTTGACCCCCTGGCAGCAGATGTTTCTCTGGTCTGCAAACCTCAGGGACAAAGACAGTCACTCCAAAGGTTGTTCTTGTCACACTGTGTGGGGGCTGACAGTCCTCAAGGCATTTCTGAAGACAGTAATGAGAGAAAACACCCAGAGGGGAGTGACAGTGTTCCCCCCACCCCCACCCCCACCTGCCTGCCCATGGCTTTCTCCACTTGTAAGGGTTCACGCGCTAGGTTGGGCCACCTGTATGACCAAGGGTTCCTATCCATCTCAAGGCCACCCTCATTGTTATTGTTGTTTATTTTGTAGGGCTAGGGATTAAATCCAGGGCCTTGCAATGCTAATTAAATACCCTACCACAAGTACCCCAGCCTACAAGTTCTGCCCTAAATCGCTGTACAGTCCCCTCTGCTATGTACAATGAAAAGTCACAGCCCTCAAAGCTGAGGTCACCAGTACTTTTAAGAGCGATCTTTCCTGCCGACCAAGGTAATTGAGTTCGTCAAGTAATGAGTTTGAAAAGATTATTTCATGGGCATCAGAATTTTATCCAAATCCCTTTGTGTCTTCATTCAGAATTCGCCACCAGTGACAGAACACGGCGACATAGGGTGTTACGATCCTGACTTTTTTTCCTTGCTTTTAAGGCATCAATCTGTGGTGCTATTTTGCAAAATGACTTTGTTTGCCTTAGATTTGAAACTTGATATAAATTCATAGCTGCCGGTTCTGACTCCATATAAAGTAGCTAATCCACGCAGTATTACAGGAACACCTCCCCCCCACCCCCGTTTTTAATATTGTTGTCTTCATTTCATGCAGACTTGGACTTAAAGCCACCACGAAAGTCAGCTGGAAGCAGTTTCTAACAGCAGTTTATGAGCGGCAGGAGTTGGAAGTCAGTAAGGTAATTCCCCTGAAGAAAAGAAGCAGGTATGTTTAAAACCCAGTTTACAAGCCACACTATGTATTAGGTTATTTTTCACAAATATGTATTAGATTATAATTTTTTCATGTAGTCAATGGCCAACTGTCTTTACTGACTGTCAGCATCTACCTAACGCTTTATAGTTTAGATATGATTTTGCATCTCTTTTTTTGCTTAAAATTTCCCTAAATGATAGAGATGGCATTCTTATTCATTTCTAGAGAGAAAAACAAACAAACACCCGCCTGAGTGTTACCAGTGGGGCCACACACCCAGAGCTCGAAAGCCCCTCCAGCACGCACACCTGCTCACAGGAGTCCCTCAGCTCCAAGAGTGTCCCCGGGAGACCGTGTGCAAGCACACACTTGCTGTGTGTTTTATGGAAAGGCAAAGATGCACTAAGCCGCTTTCCTGTGGCTCTGCTGCACACTGCAGTCACTCTCTTCCTTCAGGCCCCGGTGTTTGTTGCCGCTAATGCCTGTCGGAACTTCCAACTGGAAGTTGTAGCAGAAAATAAAGCAGAAGGACTGAGACGGCCCTTTAGAATTTAGACTTTAGCTCTAAGGAGTCTCTGGTTTATACTTCTGTGTGATCTTTATTGATATGAGCCATGAATTAAACAGAAAAGGTGTTTTTGTTGTTGCTGTTGTTTCTTACACACACACACACACACACACACACACACGTATACATATATAATACACACATATACACATACACATACATATACATATTTCATTGGGCATTGAGAGTGCTCTGCCCTGTTGTAAAGCAAAATGCACCCCAGAGTTAATTCTGGATCTCTGTCACTGGGACCTGCCCTGCCTGAGGACTCAGGGATATTTAATGACCACACTGGCTACCATCTTTCCAAGTGTTCAGAGTCTTCCTGCCCTGCTGCTAGGAGGCAGCTGTGAGCCCATGTCATAAGCAGTCACCTCCATTTTCCTACAGTTTTCTTCTCTGACAGCACCTCGTCTAGGGCTGTCCAGAATAAAATTAAAGTTTTATACATTTGTAGCATACTTTTTTTTTTCATTAAAGACAAGGTCTCACTGCGTCCCTAGGCTTCCCTTGAATGCATTATCTTCCTGTGTAGGTATAGGTGTGTACCACCATGCCCAGCTGCTGGCTTTCATTGACTTTAACACAGCAGGCCTCCAGTGAGGGCTGCGTGCCTCCCAGGAGGCCCTTGGCAATGTTGCAGGACATTTTTGATTGTCATGTGGGCCTGATGATGCCTAGTGAAGTCTGTGGTAAGGAGGTGAGAGGTACAAGACTTCTTCCCACAATGGAGGAGGCCCTGTCACTGCCCCTGGTATCCATGATAAGAGGCAGATAGGGATGATTTATATGGTATCTGCTTGTGCCAATACTAACTTTCGAGACAACCTCTTCCCGTTAGTCCCATGATCCTGAGGCACAGACCCACAGTGAGTACATTTCTGAAAAAGGGTAGTAGGTGTGTTCTTGCAGAGAGCAGAGTAGATATTGCCTCAAATCCTTAGAGGGCATGGGTATGGTCCTGAAGGTGGACCTTCCACTCTCATGCCCTGTCTTATAGGAGCAGAGGATGTCTGTTAAGTAGTGAGGAATGGGAGGCCTATAGCCAAGCTTTCTTATGAGGTATCATACTTTTCAGTTGCTATAACAAAACACTATGACCAAGGTAACTGTCTTAGTCAGGGTTTCTATTCCTGCACAAACATCATGACCAAGAAGCAAGTTTGGGAGGAAAGTGTTTATTCAGCTTACACTTCCACATTGCTGTTCATCACCAAAGGAAGTCAGGCCTGGAACTCAAGCAGGTCATGAAACAGGAGCTGATGCAGAGGCCATGGAGGGATGTTTCTTACTGGCTTGCTTCCCCTGCCTTGCTCAGCTTGCTCCCTTATAGAACCCGGGACCACCAGCCCAGGGATGGCACCACCCACAATGGGCCCTCCCCACTTGATCACTAATTGAGAAAATGCCTTACAGCTGGATCTCATGGAGGCATTTCTTCAAGGGAGGCTCCTTTCTCTGAGATAACTCCAGCTTGTGTCAAGTTGACACACAAAACCAGCCAGTACAGTAATTTATTTAAAAAAACATTTATTTGGGGCTCATGGTTCCAGAGGATTAGAGTCTATGACCATCATGGGAGGGAGAATGGCAACAAGCAGGCAGGCATGGTGCTGGAGCACTAGTCGGGAGCTCACATCCTTATCCACAAGTAGGAGGCCAAGAGCTGGCTGGGAACAACACAGGCCTTTTGAAACCCCGAAGCCCACCCACAGCGACACACCTCCCCCAGTAAGATCACGCCTCATAATCCTTCCCAAACAGTTCAACCACTGGGGACCAAGCACTCAAATCTATGAGACTAAGGAGGCCATTTTTCTTCAAAGCACCATACGAGGGGCTGGGCCTCCCTTTCTCATGGGAGTTTGCAAGGAAGCCTCAGCTCCCAAAGTGGATGGCTTTGGCCTCCAAGGACATGTGGTTGACAGAACATCAGGGTGAAAAGTCAGAGATGAGAATAGACAAGAGGCTCTGAGGGTGCAAATGGTCCTGGCATAGTCACTAGAGGGCAGAGGCTGGGACTTCCCTTGCCCTCAGACCCACATGCTATATTTTGCTGCCTGCCCCAGGATGCTGTTGGCCAGCAATCTTTGGTTTCCTTCCTTGATTTGAAAGTTGTCTGACTGGGGTTGGTCAGGATTGGAGGCACAGCTCATGGATGCCTGACAATGTTTCCTTCAGAACAGTCCTCTGTCAGACGTTCCCTCTAAACAAACAGGTCTGCCCCTACATACTACCCTTTTTTGAAGAAAAAGCCCCACAAAGCCAGTCCTGTGAGAGTTGTAGGGCACTCGATATTTGCTGTAAGAACAAGTCTGAGGTGCAGTCTTCTTCCCGTGTTTCTCCTGCCCCTCTGCAGTACTGAAGCTAGAAACCGGTCTCGTAGGGAAAATATCATCAAGAAGTTATTCAGGTACTCAGAAGAGCGCTATACAGCCCTGAAGAAGACCTTACTACTTATCAGTTCGGTAAGGACCTGAACCCTTCTCTGAAAAGACCCACAGGAGGTAGGAAAGTTAACACTCAGTGTCGCCAATGAATAGAAAGATGTTCAGGAAGCTACTTCCTGTCCATTAAGACGCAGTAACCAAAGAGTCCCAGCTAACAAGGATGCAAGGACATTGGAGTTCTCATGCACTACTGGTGGGGATGAAAGCTGGCACAGCTGCTATGAAGGACAGTGTCGTGGGTTTTGTAAAGATGAAAGGATGGGCTGTGTGACCCAGTGATTTTTAGGTATCAGCCAAGAGAAACAGAGACACTTCCTCACAAAGGCACGTGTATGCGTGTCTCAAGCAACACTGTTTGACATGTTCAGACTAGAGATAACCCAGACACAGAGCAGTGTGTACCATGTTGGTACAGAGCCAGTCAGGGATGAAAAGGAATAGATGTGGGGAGTGGGGGGAGGGGACACAGATGTTCAGGAGGCTGTTTTGTGGGTGATGCAAAGGTTCTGGTGTCTGTAATGGCAGCCACACAAGGCTGGGCCCATGTCAGAAGTCTGTAAGTTGTCTGTGATTTTGGATGTTTGAACACGGATTATCATTTAGAACCAAACCCAAAAGAGGCATATTTAGTGCCTTGGAGAAGTTAACGCCCAGAGCTGGGAGTGGCCCAGTGTGTAAAAAGCAGAAGCTGAGTGCAGGCCCCCAGCACCGTGGTAAAGAGGCAGGCATGGCTGTGCACCTGTAACCCTCAGGCTGTTCAGAAGAAGACAGGGATTCTGGGACTCCATGGCAGCCAGCCTGGCTCCAGGTTCAGAGAGAGGGAAGAAGGGAGAGAGAGAGGAGAGAGGGAGAGAGCGACCCTGTCTCAACAAGGTAGAGGGACATCAGGTCACCTGACAACCTTCTCTGGACTTCACACATGACACAGGACACCTGTACTCTCATATGTACATATGCTACAGGTATACACAGAAAATATTGATAAAAATAAGAGCTCAGGGGCTGGAGAGACAGCTCAGCACTCTAGGGCCCTTTGCTGCCCCTTCAGAGGACCTGGGTTCACTTCCCAGCACCCAACTTCCTGTGACTCCTCTTCTGGGGTATCTGACACCCTCTTTTGGCCTCCAAGGGCACCTTGCACATGCAGCTACACACACACACACACACACACACACACACACACACACACACACACACACAGGCTCTCATACAAACACATATAAAATAAGAACCGTGGGGTCTTCTCAGCCTTTGGACCCACCTTTTACCACACTGTGGCAGTCAATGGTAGCTGCTGGTGACACTCAGAATGTCCCTCTTTGAAGTAGAGGACCTGTAGTCCTTCCTTTCCAGTAAACAGAGTCTCTTCCTTTTCATATTTAGTCATTGGCAGTGTTTGATTCCATGGGAATGCGCATGCCCAGAAGGCTTTTGCCTGTAGGGTTTTCTTTATATGACATGGAAGAAATTTCTTTCTCAGCAGCTGCCCAGCTATGTAATCCATGACTTTGGTCATAGAGGAAACCCATCTGACTAATATTCTGAGTAAACAGGCAAGCTGTAGTGGAAATGCTGAGCTAACAGGCAGGACTAGAAGGTGGAGACCCCTGGGAAGGGGTTGGCCTATGCCCCCTAAAAGGCCCTCATTTCTCTGGGTCATTTCCTGCCTGTTTCCTGGTAGAGGAACCATTCTGGGAAGAGCTTTAGAAAGTCTTAGTGGCTCCCACCTCTCCCCTGCTTTCGTCACCTGTGGTCACACAGTGGTCATTGGCTGCTGTTGTCAAGTCTTGACTCAGCTCGGTCAAAGCTGATGCTTTACATCTGCTGAGTGTGCACAAAGCCTTTCCTGCCTTTGAAAATATACAGTTTTTGAATCTCTGTTGTTATTTGTGCTTTCCTGCTCAGACACCCAATGGACACATAACTTGGGAAGAACTGCGCCACATTCTGAACTGCATGGTTGCGAAGTTAAATGATTCGGAATTCAGTGAACTGAAGCAGGCGTTTGACCCCAAGGGCACTGGAGCAGTGAGGGTCAACTCCTTGCTGGACTTGCTGGACGACAGCACGAAGGTAGGTCTGCAGCAATCTCTTGGCTAGGTGTCTCCCCAAACCAGGAAGTCAAGTGTTCTCAGCAAACTACAATTGGAATAAACCAAGGACTCCACACTTCCACGCAGTCCCAAGTTACAGCTAAGAGCTTGTTGTTCGGTTTCAGTTTTGTTTTCTAAAGCATATTAAGGATGTCGCCTGACATTTCTGAAAAACCAGTCCTGAAGTGACAGGTGCTGAGCTGTGGCTCCACTTAAAGCCAGGTCCTGCTAAGGCAAAAGAATGCTGTGAGTTCTGGGCTATCCTGGGCTATGGGAAGTACTAGGCCAGCCAGGGCTACATAATGAAATGAGATCCTGTCTCAAAAAAGGAAAAAAAATGTAAACAACTACAACAGAAACGTGTTTGGGAAGGAGTCCCATGGCCTGAGATGACTCGGTTCCAGGGGTGACTGCTCATAACAGTAGCTTGCAGTCACTGCTGCTTTTGATTGAAAAAAATAGTCACTTTTATTTTAAGTGGCTCTGTGGCATCCATTAGTGCTGGCAATCTTTAAGACTGTTTAAAAAGTCAGATGAGTTGCATGCATGGCTTTGCTGTCAGAATGTTAGGATGTCTGCCTTCACTGTGAAAGGGGAGCTGCTATGCTGAGCACAGACCATCACATACTTAGTACTTCATACTTCAGAATGTATAGGTATGTCCATGGCTTCACACACACACACATGCACACGCACAAGCACACGCATGTTCCAAATCTAAATATTCAGTCATTTTGACACTGCCCTCGTGTCTCCCGCACAAGCACTGCCCACACCCTAAGCCGCTGGTGGTTCCTAACCCTGCTTCAAAAGTGAACTGCAGGGTTTTCAGGAACTTTCACAACCTCTGTGTAGGTCAGTTTCAGCCAGTGCTCCAGTGTTCAGGACCTCTTACCTCTGGACGTCACCGAAGCTCTGCACATCTTCAAATCAAAGTAAACTAAGACACGTAGGCAGACTCCATGCTGCAGGAGACAATCTCTCCTTGATGTAACCTGGGCTGTGATACATGAGCACACACGTTCAAACCTACCATATAAGTGTGCACACACACTGAAACCTGTCACACACAAACATACCATGCATATGTACACACACAAACATGCCATGCATATGTGCACACACTTAAGGTTGCCATATATATGTACACACACACACTCAGGCCTGTCATATATATGTGTACACACAGTCAAATCTACCATATATACGTGTATACGCAATCTGTCATGTTATATGTGCACACAAGCCCACCATATATATGCATTTACACTCAAACCTGCCATATGTATGCACAAGCCTGTCATATATGTGCATATACACAATCAAACCTTTCACATGTGCACAATGTGCATGCTCTTAAGCCTGTCATATACATGTGCACATACACTTAAACCTATCATACATACAAGCACACACACCTCCAACCCTATAGACACACACAATTTCTTTTATCACAGCAGTTATATTGGAATATAAATGATGCTTTTGCAAGTTGTACACATTGACCATGCGCATTGTGGTGGGTTGGGATATACGCTCTTATATACTGTGCCCGACTTTACCAACAAACAAGTTCGCATGGATGGCTTTGCAGTCTGTTGTCGTTCATTGAGCCATCGGTAACATTTAACGCAGTGAAGTTCACTAGCTGATCCTAAAGGACACTGCATATTCTCCCTTGCTATGATCTATGCAGTTTGTTTGCATAAATTCTGCTCCAGCCAGGTAGAGCAGTATTTCAAGTCAAGCCCCATGCTCCTGATGGCTCCCCAGGAAGGATAAACTTTCTTTTGTGCACTTAGGTGAGAAAAATGTCCCATTCTACAGACACCAAGACACCTCTGCCTGTGGCTTGGGATTCAGTAAGTACCACTTGTCTTCTGCTTCGCGGGAGCCATTCCTGTGTGCTCTGAGGGCTCCTGCGTGCTGGCTTCCAGGGCAGTAAATGGATGTCTTTCTTTCCTGTCTTAGTTAGAAGATTTAGTGTTTGACACCATCACCAGGAACCTCCAGGCCTTTTACAGCATGCTGCAGTCCTATGACCTTGAGGACACGGGGACCCTAGCGAGAAATAACTTCAAGAAAGTCATGCGTGTCTTCTGCCCGTATCTATGGAACAAGCACTTAGTAAGGTAGGTTCACAGGTCCTTATGTCCAGCTTCTCCACAGCCTGCTCCGTGACACTCGTGAACAGTATCAGCAGCACACACCGTCTGCCGAGGCCTAAGAGCCAGACTAAAAATTTACCATGTGTAATTTAGTCAGCGCTTCCATGAAAAGAGCACAGATGGAGAAGTTGGACTCCCACTGTGTGGCCCCAGAGTGGAGACAGGTTCTGACCGCATCTCTGGGATTACTGCCTATTCCTACTGGGTTTTTTTTTTCTTTATTTTTTTAAACGTACAAGTGTGTCTCTGTATATATTCATGTACGTGTGAATACAATGTCTGTGGAGGTCACTTAATCTCCTGGATACTTGAGATTGAGCTTTTTAATGTTTAACCTTGGACTGGAGAGATGACTCAGAGGGTAAGGGTACATACTGCTTCTACAGTGGACCTAAGGTTATTCCCAACACCCATGTCAAGCTGCTCACAGCCCCGTGATCTCCACTCCAGGAACCCCAATGCCTCTGGCCTCGGCAGGTGCCTGCACTCAAATGCAAATGGATGCGTGCATAGACACACCCACCAACACACAACTTTTTTTAAAAACATTCACAATGTTAGCCTTTTAAAGGGCATGCTCTGGTAATTCTTCATCTTTAGACTCTCCAGTAAGTTCCAAGAAGCAGGCTCAGGAAGGATCCTGTACAAGAAATTTCTGATATCTATCGGCGTCAGTATCCCGCCACCTGCAGCCCCGCTTTCTCCTCCGAAGGGTCAGCTAAGTGATCAGTTTCAAACTGAGGAGCCAGACCAGCAGGACGACAGGTAAATACAAGCAAATGTTAAAAAAAAAAAGTGCCTTACTGGAATAGATACTCCATTGATCTGTAAGTACATGTGGCTGCTTCTGCGTCTTCAGAGTGGTGGTCGATTAGAAAGGACTGTCCGCTAGCTTGTATAGTTAGAGCAGACAGAGTTCTTGCCAATAATTGAAACCAACTGCTAATTTTAGAAATGGAAGCAGGACAATCCCAGAGCTGGGGGACTTGCTGAGGTTGTTACAGTGTGGACAGCCTTGGACTTCACCTGACGGACAGCTTGAGTGCTCTGTGTCTGCATGCCTCCCTCCGCCCCTCCCCTCCCCCACTCCCTCCTTCCCCCCCATCTCCTCCCTCATGAAAGTGAAAGTCTCCACAGCTCTTCTCCACAGTTTAGCATTTATTATAAAGCACACCCATGAACACAGCTAACATTTTCTAATATGGATGGTGGAGCTGTTAAAATGATTGAGCTGTCTAAACTGTCAACCAAAACACCCTGGGTGAGTTATAAAGGAGACCAGACTGATGGATATTCAGACACCGGTTGAGTCTAAGGCAAAGACGCCGTTTTAACTGCTTGTTCCTGGCATGGCATGCCTGCAGGAGTGGAGACACACAGCAAGTGCCATCTTGTCATTTCTCCATTTCAGAGTCCGTGAGCATGGAATGATGGGTACGCCTTTTAAGAGAAAGCTTAAATTTCTGGCAACCTGTCTCCTTAAAGCCAGGCGAAGGGATAATGGCAGTTAATCTGTTCATAATGCAGGCTTTCCCAGAGGGAGGACCGGAACTCTGCTCCTCATGGCCGTCCCATGTCTGTCCCATTCTTTCTGTAGGATTGTGGATGGAGGGGAAAGAATTATCTTCCAACCACACACCCTCTCATAATACATGTTGTGAATTAAGTCGATTCTACAAAGCTACTCGAGTTAACCATGGCTTCTCTGATTGACCACAGATGACCCAAAATGCTTTGTCTACCTTGAAGCCTCCCTGGAGGCCCTGACTTTGTTTCCCTGGTGCAAGAAAGCATTTTGCTTTCAGTCATACATGCAGTCCATTGTGGTGGAGGAGTCAAGGCTGCAGGAATGTGAAGCGGCTGGTCACATTGCATCCGCAGTCTGGAAGCAGGGAAAGACTATGCTGGTGTTAGCTCACGGTCTCCTTTTTATGCAGTTCAAGCCCCCAGCCCTGGGCATGGTGCTACCTGCTTTTACCCATCTCAGTTAGCCTGGTCAACATAATCTTTAAGGGCCAAAATCAGTCTCTCTCAGGTGTTCCTGGTGACTCGTCTCCTGTCTGGCTGACGACACTAATCTTTCGGCCAGCCTTGATCTATTTCCATCCAGCTCCAAGTTGAGAGTCTTAGTGTGAAGACAGTTCTGTCCTTCCCCGACGGCTGGTCATCATCATGATGACATGGTCATCAGGACCCTCTCTACAGATACTGTGATGCTGGGTTGCGGTCCTGGCTCTGTGGCTGAGAAACGCAGAAAGGTAGCCTCACTCTCTGAGCATGTCTGTCCACTTAGGAGGGGCGAGCAGGCATGTCGTGTCAGCTGATGGGGACCACAGTGTCTATTTGTGATTTCAGAACCCAGCCCTTGAGGGACAAAACCACGGGGATTAAGAACATGACCAAGGAAGAAGTCATTGATAGTCTCAAGCACCGGATCCAGCAGAAGGACCCGGTATTCAGAAAGCAATTTCTTAGCGTCAGCAAGGAGCCTGATGTAAAGATCAACCAGGGGGAATTCCGGAAGGTAGGATCCTGTCCGCTGTGGGGCTTCCTTCCTGCCCAGGTCCGTGTGCTCCATCCCGCTGTTGGCATACACTGGCATACATACTTCATTCATTGTTGCTGCTCATTCATTTCTTAGTGGGAAAGGGGTTGGTGCACGGTAGAAGAATTCACATCAGTGCCACCAAAAGACCAGTTTAACACACTGAGAGGTGAGCAGCGTAGCTGCACTGGAGCTGGCTACAGCGCGCAGACTCGTGTGTATCCGTGGTTTGATGTTTCCATGTGTCACTCAACAGCATCGGAGGGTTCTGAGGGCCTCAAATCATCTACTTTAGCAAATTCCTTCTGACTAGCTCCAGTGTGGCTGTGGCTTGGTTTGGGTATTTAAACATTTCAAACAGCTCTTCTTGCTTGGGCTGGCCATGTGTACCTGGTTCTGTGCACTGGCAGCACGGAGCTGCTTGGGCCCCCGCACACACGTGCAGAGGTGTGTACACACACACACACTCTGGGAGAGCTAGGGTGGTTGTGGAACCAGCAGGTTTATGCCAGAAAAGTCTCAGCTTGAAGGGCCCTGCACAGGCTTCAGGAGTTAATTTACACGGATGCTTAAGAGTCCTGCAACGAGCACTCCAGCTAGCACTTTGGCTGTCCTCTGAAAGGCATCTCAGTTAATTTGCTGTAGTGTCCATGCGGACAGGCTACAAAGCAGTAGAATCAGTTTCTAAGAAGATAATATTCCCTCGAGTGCCTGCTATTTGCCTGATGTCTACCTCCAGGCCAGGCAGCATAATGGGCTCCTAGCGTGTGTGCTAGCTTAGAGACCCATGGAGTGGCATTTATTTGAGTAGTACCTCAGAGGAGAGGCTGGTAATGGGAGGGAGAGGGAAGATGGATCTCCTATGTAATGTCAGATAGCTGAAGAAACCACCCCTGCCTCTCTCCTCACGAAACAAAAGATGTCTAGTGGTGAGGACGAGGGCTCAGTCAGTACATTACCAAATACACAAGCATGAAGACCCAAGTATAATCCCCAACACCCATGTAACAAGCCCGGCATGGTGGTACACAGTCGTAATCACACTAGTGGGAGATGGAGATTGACAGGTCCCTGGGGCTTTCTGGCCAGCCAGTCCAGCCTGATTGTCAAGTACCAGTTCAAGTGCCCTACTTTTGAAAAAGTACAGCAGTGAGGTGGATGGCACCAGCAGATACTTGTGGTTGTCTGTGACCTCTGCATGCACATGCGAGCATGTATCCCCACCCTCTGACATGTATCCCCCCCCAAACACCTGACCTAAGATGTCCAGGGCCTGATACTTAAGTATAAGGGCTGTGGGGAGGGGGCTTGCATAATCAAATCATGCTCAGAAATTAAGGGTGGGGAGAGGAAAGGTTCAGATGGCTCCAGCATCCCAGCTTGGGGACCAGATGCCCGGTATGGTGGCTAATGTCATTTGCCAACTTGACACACCTGGAAAGAGGGCATCTCATTTCATCAGATGATGTTGCTTCCATCAGATGGCCCTATGATAATTTTTATGAGGCACTGTCTTTGACGGCTAACGTAGGGGGGCCCAGCCCGCTTCGGGTAGTGCTATCCCTAGGCAGGTGGGTACGGGCTCTATAAGAAGGGTAGCTGATTGGGAGCCTGGGAGCAAGCCAGTAAGCAGTGTTCCTCCATGGCTTCCCCTGATGATGGTCTGTGTCCCATAAGCCAAATAAACCCTATCCTCCCTGTCCTAGTCAGGGTTTCTATTCCTGCACAAACATCATGACCAAGAAGCAAGTTGGGGAGGAAAGGGTTTATTGAGCTTACATTTCCACACTGCTGTTCATCACTAAAGGAAGTCAGGACTGGAACTCAAGCAGGTCAGAAAGCAGGAGCTGATGCAGAGGCCATGGAGGGATGTTCCTTACTGGCTTGCTTCCTCTGGCTTGCTCAGCCTGCTTTCTTATAGAACCCAAGACAATGGCCCTTCCCCCTTGATCACTAATTGAGAAAATGCCTTACAGCTGGATCTCATGGAGGCATGTCCTCACCTGAAGCTCCTTTTTCTGTGATAACTCCAGCCTGTGTCAAGTTGACACACGAAACCAGCCAGTACACCCCCCAAGTTACTTTTGGTCCGTGTTTTATACCGCAATGGAGAAGGTACCTGGAACCATGGTAGACAGTCACTGAGGACGTGGTGAGACCATCTCAGAAGAATGAGAGCAGCTCTGGGAAGCTGGTGGCAGAGGCTGCAGGGCAACTGGGTACCAGTCACCTGACTCACAAGACACCTTGCTCCAGATTGTTGGTGGTACCCTGCGTACCCAGCACCCATCCTCATCCCTAACACCTAGCAGTGTGAAGCATTGCCCTACACAGTGTGTGTCCACCACTCAGTTCACCGGTCCACCCACAACCATTCAAAGAGCAAAGGGAGCGGCAGGGGTCTGTGTGAAAGCAAAGGCTGAGCCCACTCGGCTGGCTGAGAAGGCTGGCCCGGACCCTCGCTCCCACCTGACAGCTCTGTGCATCTATAGCTGTCAGCTTAGTGGCAGGTTCTCCTTCTCAGAGCTCTGTGTCTGCTGATAACAAGCCACAGGCTTCCTAGTGCATAGCCCAGACCACGATTCTCCTGGCTTCCGGCCTCACACGTTATCTGCCTGCCTGACCTCTCCGTGAGCTGAATACGAGCCTTCCAGGATCTCAGCATAATGGCACACCCAAACTGCTCCGGCAGCAGCAGCAAACTGACCTCTGACCCTTATCTAGAGTCAGTAGGAAGGAGGTTTAGATTCCTAAGGTAATCTCTCGGGCTCCCTGGGTTTTCAGAAGTTCTGTACTGTTATGGAGGTCTCGCCAGCTCATTCCACAGGTGTTGAAGGAAGTGTGTTCAGTGTTGGCAGGCTTGTTTGTAAGGTTCTTTTGTGTTCCGCTAATGTTGCTTCTGCTAATGTTGTGTGATTCACCCTGAGGCTCTGTTACTAGCTAAGATAGATTTCAAAAACGCTGAGGTTCCGGTGCATCTGTGGGACTCCAGCAGATATGGTGTGATGTGAGGCTGTCCAGCCTCAGGCCCGCTGACTTCTGCTTTCTTTTGATGAACACTGGGCCGGTGTCCTCTTCTCTAACTTTCAGACTCTCTGGGCATTTGCGGCAAGCCTCTCGTGGGCACATCCAACTCACTTTTCCGTAGTTGAGTGCCTTAGCCTTTTCTCCAACCTGGACATCACATGGTTCCTTTTCTGACTGGTCTCGCTATTAGCTTACTTGTCTGGTACTGTTGTTCCATGTTCCCTCTCGTCCCATTATGGACATGATTTCAGACCTGCTGTAAAGGGTATGCTGATTGCAGCTTACTGTTTGCACCTCCATAGCCGTGCAGGGTGCTGTACTGTGAACAGAACTCCCGGAAAGAAGCCGTGCCTGCAGAAACTGGCTGGCTGGTCTTTTGATCTTCTGATTTAGTGCCACGGAGATGTTGGAACATTGCGGGTCAGAGGCTAGTCACCTTAGCTTGGGCCAGTCCTCGCCCCCTGGAACAGCCACTCCTTGCCCACCTCTGTGTGGAACTAACATCCTGTGACAAATAGATTAAAACCTTGTGAATCAATTAACTTAGCAGATCACAACCTTCGGCCAAGCCAAAAGTGTCAAGAGTGTCATCAGGTAGTGTCTGGAGCCTACGGGACAACTCCCACATCTCAGTACACCCCTCTCTCTGATGTACCCATCGGCATAAAGTTGCCTTGATTGACTTTTTCATTCCACCATAAAATTATAAAATCTTCATGAAGCTGCCTCCACATAGGAACATGGAATTTGGGGTAACGAATTTTGTATTTCTGGGTCAAGGTCACTCAGAATGGCTCTAGAATAAATTACTTCTTATTCCCTTTAAGACGAGAGCCTTGGGCTTTTTGGCAAGCTGTACTTTATTATCTCTTTGTTAGTACTGTTTACCACATACTTCAATTTTACATATAATCTAAAATCCTACGAGACTGTGTGTATGAGAATGTGCAGTAATTAATTGGCCTTAGCAACCTATCCATACATATTTGCCCTGTCTGTCTGTCTGTCTGTCTATCTGTTATTATGTCCTCCTCCTCCTCTTTCTCCTCCTCCTCTTTGCTTGAAACTGGACTCTATTTTTCAACCTGCCTAAAGCTCTCTCTTTGTACATTATTTAGTGAGGTAGCTCACTCTGAGTGACTAGTATTTTGGAGTTCCTTATTCCTTAGTTTTTCATTTACAGTTCTTTATCCAGAATATATTCAGGACACCATGCTAAAGTTAGTCACCCATTCCCAAGGTTCCTCTGAATTGTGATAATTTCCCAGACTTTCCTTGTATTAATTATTGCTTTATATTATTATTATTATTATTTCCATTGTTTTTGAGGACCATGGCTAATTTTTGAGGATTCCTGATCAGGATTAATATTGTGTGTGTGTGTGTGTGTGTGTGTGTGTGTGTGTGTGTGTATACACATAACCATTACAGTTTTGGTGGAAGGCTAAAATTTATGGGTTTAAGAAACTCAGATCCAACGTAGAATAAACACAAGGTGCTGAAAACCTAAATCTGGGTGGGGTGAGCCAGGCTCTGAGCAGCTGCCTGACTCTCAGCAGGAATGACGGTGCTGGAGGACAGCGGGACACCATGCACTGGGGGTGAGGGAGGCAAAGTCCGACCCTCATCAGCTTGGAACTCTGTGTCCAAAGTCTCCCTTTTACAATGGAGACAAGTGGATATCTTCAGATGAAACCAGGCAAAGTAAAAGGAAGGTACAGCCCTAACATAAACTCACTGCGAACCCATCCACTACCAGCCACACTGCAGGAAGTTCCCAAACTCGGGGAACGAGATGCTGGGAAGGCTCAGATGCTCCCCATGAAGGGATAACGAAGCCAAGAGAAGATGCCTAGTGATTAAAGCATCTACCACCTCAGTGGTTAAAGCTCTTGCCACGCAGGCATGAGGACTGCCTCATGAGGAGCCTGACTCAAATCCCACGTGAATTCAGGGTGGGCATAGCCGCCTGTCATTTTTGCCTTGGAAGGCAGAAACAGGGACCCTCAAAGGGAGCTGGCTGGCAAGACTGGCTCTATTAGTGAGCTCTGGGTTTGATTAAGAGACTCTGCCTCAAAGAAAAGGAGTTGAGGATAATTCTCATATCAGCTTTGCACACGTGTGCCCACACAGACACACACCTCACATGCACAAGGAAATGGAGAGCAGTCGGCACAGGAGTGTGGGAGGCTGAAAGCTACAGCCTTGCCTTGGAGAGTTTGCTCTATATAAACAGATGACAGCGTAGCAGAAAGGACAGCAGGGTCCCCTCGTGGCCTCAGGGTTTCTGCTTTGTGTGTGGAATGATGCACTATTACTCTAGATAAACTGTGTGGTGTTATATTCTCAAGAGAAAACACCAGAAACATGACACAGAGGTGCAGCAAGCAAGCCACATATGCAGAAGTGACCATTCTGCCCCAAAAAGGCCTGGGTCTCGTCAGCCACCATCATTGGGCACTTGCCACTCAGAGCACCAAAAACCTCACACCAAGTCAATATGTTATCAGTGCTCGGAGGAACACTCTCTCTGCAGTGAAGTCTGTCCCAGGCAAGGTCAATAGAGGTGACCATTTGGAACATTAAAAATGTTAGATGAGGTGCTAGCAAGACAGCTCAGTTGTGAAAGCACTTGCCTTGCAAGCCTGAGGACCTGAATTGGATTCCCAGAACCCATGGCGGTACACTCTTGGAATCCCAGTGCTGGGAAGGTAGAGACAGGTAGATCCCTGGGACCCACTGGTTAGCTCGTCTGTCCTGCTTAGTGAATAAAATCAAAACATGTACACACACACAAGCACAGATGCACACATGTGTACGCACACGTACACAAGTGTACACACAATGTATACACCACATGTATAAATACAGATGTTCACTTATGTGTGTACACACATGCACACATGTATACACACACACACACACAACCAAGGAAAAAAAGAAGGGATTTGATACTATTTCGTCACTTTTCAGTGGACTTTCAGGAGAGAGTCTCCCAGATGGATAGAGGGTTTTCAGTGTGTTCGGAAGGCTGTGGCTGAGTCCCCACTGCCTGTGAGCTGGAGGCAGGGGTTGAGGATAAAGTCTTCTGGATCCGCTGCTGTGTTCGTTGCAGCTGAGAGGGGCGCAGCCTTGGGGGAGCTCAGTGCTTCTGAGAAGCTTACCTGTGAAGCCACCGAGCATGTCCCATGGCCCTCTGCCCCTGGGGAAATGCACACCTAGCCCACTGGCCAGGCTGTAAGGCTTGGCGCTCTCCCCCAGTGCTTCACAACCCTCCGGGCTGGGAAACATTTGCCTGCAGACATCTTCTTCCCATCCATTGCATATGTTTTTGTGAAAGGACTAAGCAGGAGGACTTTGCAATGAATAATTCATGTGTGATTGTTTTCACAATATGAGGTTATTTTTCAGAGTGTGTAACCCGTCTATTCATTTCTGAGACCCATTGCCTCTGGGTGCTTTTGTGTGGGCTGCAGCTTTCTATCTAAACAGTCGTTGCAACCCTTGCTACGACAGGAAGCTCCACAGAACTGGGCCTGGGAACACAGGCAGGGAATGATACAGCTGGTATGGGAGTCCCAGTCAAAGGATGGCCTTGGAGTTCAACTCATCTCCTCAGTAATGCCACACCCTGCAGCTCCTGGTCCTGTAGTCAGCACACTGTGGCTTGTTCACATGCACATAGATACACATGCGCACACACATACACATGCACACATGTACACACACACAGGCACATGTGTATACATGTGTACACACAATACACACACACACACACACACACACACACACACACACACGTACATGTGCACACCCAAGGCCGTCTTCCCACTGTTTGCCTTCAGCTCCTGATATCCTCTTCCTGCACACCAGAAAGGACATGCGACACACACATAAACCATGGCTCCTGTGCATGGAGCCAAATCTAGGCCGTTCAAAGGGTTCGAAGTGCAGCCAAGTGAGGAGGAGGCAAAGCCTGAAGGCTCTATACTGTGTCTAGTCGAGGGGGAGGAGAGGAGGAACTGCTTTCGGAAGCCTCCCTGGAAGATGCAGACATGTGAAACGGGGCTTGTTCACAGCCCCTTAGCGGCTTCCTCACTCTCCCAACTGGTGGGGTCACAAGGTATTTGCCAAGACTACAGTTAGCTTTTCCTGTGTGGCTGGTTGGGATTTGTATGAGGACCAGGGTTCCACAGTAGGCAGCTCTCTCTTTCACTGTGTGAGTACAGTCCATTTCTAGTGCTCCATTCTTTCTCCAGCCTGGTTTCTTTACTCCAATGATATGAGGTGGTTTGTGATGGGAACCAGGCCAGCTGACCAGGCAAATCACTGGCATTTGTACAGGCTTCTGAGAGATCCTTTCTCTGAGCTTCTGAGGGGATGAAATGAGAGGCACTTGGTGCCATAGAGAGTTCGCACAGTGCAGGACATGCAGTCAGAGAGCAGCGTCTCACAGTGAGGGTGATGGAAGGGGGCCCAGCCTTATGCCCCGGACTTGCCTCCACTGGCCCTCTGCTCTGGGCTTTGTACAACACCAGAACTAGCCAACTCTGCCAACTCATGTCCATGTCTCCCCCGTACTGTGTGATCCTCATAAAAAGAGGCCAATGCCGGGCTTCTGGGATACTTCTGTTCATTGCCAAGGCTCAATCCGAGTTAAAGGAGTGTCAGGAGCAGGCTTGCTGGGCCATATAGGGACTTTCAGATGAAGTCTGTGTTCGGCAGAGTCTGGGCATGGCAAGCTAGTGTCCACTAAAGTACCCACCTCCTCCTGATGTCCCATGCCAGCTGCTCCCAAAAGAGAGAGGCACACAGGAACACAGCTGGCTGCTGCTGATGTCTGTGCTATGACATCTGACTGGTGGAGGGCACCATAAAGAGCACAGCACAGATTGCATTGTCCAGCTGCTGTCCCTGAACCTTCCTGGAAGTGTCATTGTCTCCTCTGTGGCCCCATGGGCCTGGTAGTGAGTTTCAATAAAGCTTATACTCACATGCCACCATGGATGGTTTTCCCAGTCTAGTCACACATCCACTGTCCCGTTGTGATCGGGCTGCAGATGCAACACCTCCCCCTACAGCCTTCTATCTCTGTCCCTACTGAGTTCAGCCATCCGGCTAGATGCACAGCCCCGTTCTGAACCTGTAGTCTGCAGCCTTCATCCAACACTCGGTGAAACATCTTCTTTCACCTGCGCTGACCCCCCTCAGCATCTTTCTGTGGGAGGCACCCTCCAGGCAGACAGCTTCTGGATTGTCCATGACCACTGCCGAGCCAAGGGCACCTACCCACAGCAGCTCAACCAGTCAGTGCCCCCAAGAAGGTGGCTTTGGGACACTTCTGCCCCAGCACTTGTCACAGAGAGACACATATGTGTTCCCCATTCTGTACCTTATACATAAATGGAACAGGAGCATGTGTCTGTGTTGGAGTGAAGGCTCCAGAAACCACCTTCAGTGCATGGATTCTCACAGGGAGAGGCCAAACGGTGCCTCCGGATGCCCTCCCATCAGACAGCCACACAGCTTTCCTCTGCAGGTTGTGATAAAACCCGAGGACAGTCTTACTTTCCCTCTGGAAACTGCCTTCATTGTGCCTTTGGCCTGGGAAAATGTGTGGAGACCGCCAGCTTGCAAGGCACAGACTCTGCTTGAGAGACAAGAGAGAGCTGGGCACCTCGGCTGGCAGGGCCTTGATGAAGAGCTGCTGAGCTGGCCTTGTCTGAGCGTCATACTGCCTGAGCCTTTTATTTACTCACAAACCCCAGAAACAAGCCTCCATCTAGGGTTACAGAGGGCTGGCCCCACCCTCAGCAGCCGTGGGCGGGGTTGGGGGCAGACAAGTAATAATGGCTGCGGGGGCCTGAGGAAGAGCAGTGGCTGGTGGGACAGCCACCCTAATGCCTCTCTCCCTCTTGCCCTCCTCCCTGCTAGGTCCTGGAGAGAAGTGGAATGCCTATGAATGACTGCCAGTATGCAATGCTGGCTAACAAGTTAGGCTTCAAGAACGAAGAAGGCATGAGCTACCAGGATTTCACCATGGGATTTGAAGGTAGCTAGTTGGCAGGTGTTTGCGTATCTTGCCCACGACGGGGCCTGATGTCACCACGGGTCTTTCCTGGCAGTGCCACCAGTTTGCTCATACAATGGCAACCCCGGTGGGAGAGGCAGAAGCCATCTTTGCCTAATCTTATCTATGGTTCAGCCCTTTCACCAAGTTGAACAGAACTTTGTGATCAGACTACAGACTCAGAGCAGATGGTCCCGAGAGTGCTTCCTCAGGCCCACGGCACAGCCTTTAAGACTTTTCCTCCATAAAAAGATTGCTATCTGAGGGCTGGGGCTATAGCCCAAGTAGGAATTCTTCCTTGGCATGCACAAGGCTGTGGGCTCAAACTGGCAATACTGGGGAAAATACACATGCGCGCGCACGCGCGCGCACACACACACACACACACACACACACACACACACACACACACTCACACAGATCAGAAGATGGTTATCTATAATTAGCAATGCGGCCTACAGGCAAGTGCTGTTCCTCCCTCTTCACTGGTGGGGATGCAGACAGTCTAGATTCCATGATCAACCCAGCAAGACCACGGAGGCCGGTCATGGTCCATCCCTAATGGTCCTTAAAACGTTAGGGAGCATATTTTGTGTCATGAGGTAGGCAGAGCTGAATCACCTTCTTGGCCACCTGTGTTTTTCGTCAGTCTCTCGTGAGAGCAGGGACAGCTGGGGCCCTTTTAAGATTCCAGGACCACCCACCACCTTCTCTCCGAGTCCTCCACCTCCTTGGCAGAGCTACCAAGTTCCTGAACAGAGTCACGGGATACACTTCTCATTGCTGCAAGAAGCCTGCAGGGTGGCTGGGCAGCGACTCTAGTGACCCCGGACACATGTCCCTTCCCTGTCACTGGCTTTGAGGGGTGACTTCCTCGCCTCTAGAGCACCTGCCCCAGCAGCACCCCTACTTACACATCAAGAGACAGGCACTGCCCCTGTGTGGAAAGGAGGCCCTGGGCAGCAGGGGTAGCTTAGAATGCTGCCAGTGTCCCCTGAAGGAAACTGCAGGAAGTAGAGCCTGAGGCTTATCTGCTGGGCAGCCGCAGCCCTCTCTGGGCATCTGCCTGAGGCCTGGTGGGATAGTGCTGTCCCCTTCCTCCTCTGCCTGCCCCTCCTCTCCCTGGCCTACCCCTGCCTCTCTCAGTAGCCTGCTGTTGCTGTCTTCTAGCAGGCCCTACAGAACCAGATGCTTCAGGAAGGGAAGTCATGCTCCAGTGACTCTAGGGTGTGTGTGTGTATGCAAATGTATGTATCTATATATGTGTGTATGTTTGTGTGTGTATGTGGATATGTGTTTGTGTATATGTGTATCTGTGTGTATATATATGTGTGTGTGTTTGTGTGTATGTGGATATGTGTGTATTTGTGTGTGTATGTGGATATGTGTTTGTGTGTATGTGTATCTGTGTGTATATATATGTGTGTGTTTGTGTGTATGTGGATATGTGTGTGTGTGTGTGTGTGTGTGTGTGTGTGTTGCTCATTGTGGAGAGATCAGCTCTGATGATCTGCCAACCAGTAATCAGCCCCTACTTTGAGGTGGAGAAAGTAGAAGTCAGGGAGCCCTGACCCCACCCTGCCACCCCCAAACACCCCACATGTTATTGCAGCCATGCCCTAGAATGTATAGTCTGATGACCCCAACCTGGTGAGCATGGAGTGAGTAGCAAGGCTATAAATGGCCATCAAGGTCCAGCCGTGCAATCCTGAGTGCTGTCTGGGCAGCCAGTATTCCATGAACCCCAATTCTAGTACACCATACATTTCCTTGCACCAAAAGGGGGTATAGAACTCTAGCTCTTCATGTAGTTGTGGAGGGTCTTACTCTGAGACCCCTCTCCTGAGTTGCTTGGCCATCATTAAGGGATAGGTAAGGAGGCCTCTTTGCTAGGGGTATGCCAACTGCTAATGGAGACAGCTTAGACGCCGGAGACTCACTCATTCCTACTCCATTATTCAAAATACAAACACCACATGCTCACCATATGCCAGAGTTTCTGCTAGGTGCAGATCTGCCCCTGACCAGAAGCCCCTCTAGTCCCAGTCTGTGAACTCTGATGCTCCCCTGGCACAGCGTTATCAGTGATGCCCTACGGCGAGGGTACGTGTGAGGAAAGCCTGCCGAGTTAATGAACAAGGACAAGGGAGAAGCCTGGGGAATCAGGAGATGAACCAAGGAAGGACAGAAGTGTGGGGCAGGTGTACATGCCAAGGGTACCAAGTGCCGTGTGTCCCCATGTTGTGGGAACCAAGCTCCCTTTGAGATAAGAGCCTTCCTAAGGCATGTTGGGAGGTGAGGGAGGTGGACCCTTACAGAACAGTGCTATACTACATCCATGGGACATCATGCCATGTGGGGTCTCTCTCAACCAGGTTTCAGAAGGGAATGAGCAGGTACTGAGATAGTCACAGAGGTGTGGCTGCAGTTCACAGAAGCTCCCCATGTGTTTTCCTTTTAGACTCTATGCTGAGTGGACTGGAAACTGTTCCGTTGCAGTCACGCACAGCCTCAAGAATGAACATGGACGAGCACTTCATATCCGCTGAGGAATGCCTGAGAATTTTCCCCAAGAAACTGAAGGAGTCGTTCCGGGTAACGTGGCTCTCTACATGGTCACATCTCTAAGGTTCTGCCCTGCTCCCCACCCCACAGCTCATACATGCCTGAGTTCTGGTGTCCAGTCAGGCCCAGTAGCTACAGGGGACATACAGAGACAGGGACTGACCTTGGGTTGGGGAGCCTAACTCTGAGAGCCCACCCTCTAAGATGCCCAGTCAACACTGACGGTAGAAATAAAGAAACCCCTCTTAGGGAGCATGGCCACCCGTGGGACAGTGGACCTGGAATCCCACGCAGGCTCACTGCCTGCCAGAGTCTGCACTAAATGTTGGGGTGCCCTGCCTGGAGTCTACTCTTGTCCAAGACACAGACAGGGAGTGTCAACTCATAGACACTGTGAAGGGACAAGGCAGACAGAAGCCCAGCTCAAGCTGTCCAGGAGCCAACAGGGCTCTCTAAGGGAAGGCAAAGAGCAGGACACAAGCATGGACTGCCTGCTCCTGAGACCTTCAAAGGACAAGGTAGATAAATGGTTGCAAACTCCGTGGTAAGAAGTAGGAAGGGTTTAGAGAAGAAGAAAGATGAGTTTAACAACCTTGTCTGTGTGAGGGCAGAGCGCTTGACTTTGAGGGGGAATAGTGGGCCCATCCTAACGCTCAGGAGCGTGGGGAGACGGGAAGACCACTGGGAGGCAGCAGATGTGTAGGGAAGAAGCCAGGAGAACCAGAGACCCTGTGGTGACTTGAGGACATATCCTAGTAGGAGCCATATCCAGGTCCCCTGTGGCCCCTATGGCCTTGACCGTCACCTGGCTGGCAAGGGCACGTGCAGGAAATGCCTCTGGCTGCATCTGCAGATCCAGGCTTTTGTGCCTGCATCCCATTCTTTAAACCAGTGAGCAGGATGAAGCAGAGTCGCAGGAAGATGGCAAAGGTGCCTCTCTACTCTCCGTTTTCCGCCGCACGGTCTGAAGCTGATCTTGCAGGGCGCCCCATCCCCATGGGGCTCTGCCCAGGTGCCTGTTACTCTGACTCCTCCTCCTGGCTCTGCTCTGGCGTGGCCCTCTTCTCATTTGCTCTTTCTGTTCCTTTCCTGGGCAACTTCTCCTCTACTTTGGGATGGCTTTGGCCATCCCATCTCTCCCTGTCCTCTTTAAGCCCTCCACGTGAGTGAGCCTCGTGGATCTGCTGGCTCTCAGGTCCCAGCCTGCGCGAGTGCTTGCTTAGTCGGTGACTCGGTGAGGGTTCTCGTCACGTGCCAGGTGGCACACACGTCCATTTGCTTTACTCTCCACCCACCCTATCGAGTAGATAGTGAGAAAACTGATGGTCAGAGATGGAGAGAAATTTACCCAAAGCCCAACGGCTTGTTGGCTGCAATAGCCAGAAACTAGAGTGTATTCGTTGAGGTGCAAGGCCCGTGTGATGATACCCAGGGTGGTCATGCTGGGGAGGGGACTGTGAGACTGAAGCTTGTAAACTTGTGAGGATTATGGGTACAGGGTCCTTAGCACCTAAATCATGCCTGTAGCACAGCAGTGAGGGTTGGTGGTGGGACGCTGGTCTCACCCATGGCTGCTGTGTACGTCACATTGGAGTGCTGTTACCGGCTCCATGTTTGACTCCCCAGCAGACTGTGAGAGGGCTGTGCCTCTGTCCGCACAACAGTTTAGCACCTCACAGGTACCCAGAGCACACTCAGCCTCATTTCCCCAACAAGCTTCATAACATAACGTGCAGGGCATTGCTCTGGGCGCTGGGGATGACACCAGGCAGATGGGAACACAAGTCTTGTGCTCCTTGAGTCAGCCTGCAGGCAGAGGCAAGGAGTGAGGAAGAATCAAGCTTTGCAGGCATTGGGACTGTGGAGGGAGGGATCACCAACATGGCCTGAGGCATCCTTGGATGTCAGAGAGCAGAGGTGGGGTGGGGGGAAGTGATAAGGGTTAGTGAGTTAGGTTATAATGAGAGCACAGGGCCTGGGCAGCATAAATGGCTGGAGAACAGGCATTACCTGATGTAGATGGGATAAAAGTCAGGATTCTGTTAGATTCCTGAGGGATCGGGGCTCTAGGTGGGATTAGGGCAGGTCGGTGAGAAGGGTAGGTTTCAGGTACAGGGAGCAAGTCTGATGTGTGACACCATCCATGAGACACAAACCAGAGGAACCGAGACTCTGAGTATGTGGACTGTGCAACTAGCAAGAGCGAGCTTTCATCTGCCAAGGCGAGAGGCCTGTGAGGATCGAGCAAGAGGTTTGCCTGTGACCATGCGCACAGTGGGCCTGCAGTATGAGAGGCTCAGAGCCAGAGTTAGGGGAAACCCGTGAACAGATGAGTCTGCAGCCCTACTAAGCCCCCAGCAGAGCCCCTCCCCTCTGCACACAGTGACTCTGAGGCAGAACCGACCTCATCTAAACCATCCCCATGGGGTTCAGCACAGTGATGGCACATAGGAATGTCTGGCGACTGAATCAGTAAGGTGTCTCAGCTAGAACTTCCCACGAAAACCCAAAGCACCTAATTAGACACTAACATGAAACAGGCCAACTCAGTGTTCTGAACAACTCCTGTCGGGGGACTGTAGCCTGAAGGGATCAGTCAGTGCGGCACTTTCAAGACACCAGACAAGCTCCCAGGAGAGAGCGGTGTAAGGGATCCTCAGAAGCAGGATGCTAGGACCATGTCAGCAGTTTTACAAGCCAGAGGAACAGGGCATCTCGTGACCATAGGCAGGTACTGGTTCCCTTGCTGTCTGATTTTACGCAGTGGACATAGTGAGAAACAACAGCATTGTACGATACTCACAGAACATGCCAAATGGCCTCCAAAGTGTGGCACATTCTTTAGCAGTTTTATAGGTGAGGAGGCAGAGGGTGACAAGGGGAGGCGCCTTACCCAAAGTTACACTGAGAGTAAGAGGGTGTGACTGAGTAGAGCGCTTTGGGGTATACCTGCACCCTTGAACCTCTTTCTTCATGTGTCAATCATGGGGGCCTCTGGGCAGCACCATGGACAGAGCAAACGGCCGTTCCCTGGGGCCTTCCAGACCCAGCCCTGGCGCTGGCTCCTGGCTGTGAAACCTGGCATAGGTTTTGCTCAGAGCAAACTCTCCAGGGCAGGGAGAGTTTTGCCTTCTCCAGGAAGCCCTGCCTACTCTCCGGGCATGGACATGCAGGTATCCCAAGCTGCCTATACTCTCCAACGCTTTACATTTCCTACTTCCCGGAAAGGCATCTAGACTAGGACAGGAGCACCCGTGTCCCTGTAGGGGGGTGGCTGGGGGTGGCACGGAGGCGGGAAGGGAAGTGCATTGACCTGCATGTGTTTTGTTTCTAGGACACCTACTCCGCCTTCTTCAGAATAGACGCGGACAGGGATGGCATAGTCAGCATGAACGATCTTCACAGATTGCTACAGTACCTACTGCTCAACATGACGGACCTCGAGTTTGAGCGCTTCCTCGGCCTCCTGGGCCTGAGATTTAGCGTCACTCTAAACTTCCGAGAGTTTCAGAACCTGTGTGAGAAGAGACCCTGGAAATCAGATGAGGCACCTCAAAGGCTCATTAGGTAAGAAGGCAGTGTGGTCAGAGCCATCGGCGTGTGCTGGCTGCCGCACTTAGAAGACTGGCAGTTCTGCTGCAGCCTCGATGGGACACAAAAAATGACCCTGGAGCCACATTTTTTTTCCTTTTCTCCCCCCATTTTCTGAGTTTAGAAACACACGCACACACCTGCGAATGCATTGGAAACCTTAGGACAGACTCTGTTGCCTGAGGCCACTCCAGGGCAGGTGGGGACTGAACAGGAACAAGGTTCAAATGTCCCATCAAGTAAACTCACCCACTGTTCCCAGGAACAGGGTGTGTCCCCAACTCCTCCTTAGCTCCCAGTGTTCATTTGGGGCACAGGTGAGAGTTTCAGAAGGCACAGACCCATCATGGCAGTTTCTTAGGAGAAGCAGGCACCTGCTCCCAGCCGATCCCAGAAAATGGCGCCCTTACACCCTTGCCTAGCCCACAAGGCCTCACCCTGGGGCAGGAGAGCCTCAGTCCACTTGGGGTTCACTGTTTGTCTCTCTGACCTTCTTGCAATCAGGGTAGGGCCACCACCTAAGGGATACCTGTCATAGAAGCACCCACTGTTGTCTGTAGCTGACGTGTAAGCAGAGTCACCGATCTTTCCCTGACAGTTGCTGTATCATTCTTTTTAAAGTGTGTATGTGTGTGTGTGTGTTCATATTTGTCCACATATGGGTGTGGGTGTGTGTGCATGTGTGTGGAGGTCAAAGGTCAGCCTCAGTGGTGTTCCTGAAGAACCATCCACCCTATCTTTGAGACATCATCGTCTCTCCCTGAGCTCTAGGGCTCACTCACCATTGAACCCCAACACTCAGTCTCCCTACCACCGCGGTTCCGAGCATGTGCCGCCAACAGTCAGCTGCTTACGTGGGTGCCGGGGCTTAAACTTGGGTTCTCATGCTTTCAAGGCAAGTACTTATAGACCTAGACGCCTTCCCAGCCCATTACTTAAGACACTGACACTAGGGAGGAGGTGGCTTTGGCCCCCAGGATGCTGAGGGTTCCAGAGATGAAAACCAGCAGACCTTCTATCTAAGCACATGGAACGGCCAGAGGTGTAACCCTGTATTACCCTGGCCGAGCTACACAAAGCCTTTGACCATATACTTTGATTAATGCCGCCCCCGCCCCCAAAACTCATGGGTTTTATTGTAATTATTACTGGGAGGAAAATCAAGAAAATGGCCATAATCCCTTCCTAAACAAACTGATCACGTGGCACGCGAGCTGGATGCCCATGTTCCCACTCAGGTGAGATGTACTTGCTTAACATTGAAATGGAACCAAAACCATCCTGCTGGGTAGTTAAGAGATGTATAGCTCAGCTGTCAGGACTCCATATCCAGGGGACCCAATACCTTTTTTTGACCCCCATAGGAGCATCTAGATATATACACTTTCCAATTCACACACACATAATTAAAAATAAACCTTGGGGGTCTGGAGAGATAAGAACCTGTATTGCTCTTACAGATGACCCAGCTTTGGTTCTCAGCGCCTACATTAGGCTCCTCACAACCACCTGTAACTCCAGCTTCAGGGAGAGCTAAATCTTTGGCATGCTTGGGCCCCTGCACTCACATGCACTGAACACAGACACATGCTCACACAGATGCCTAAGTTAAAAGGACAATTTAAAAATCCCACCAAAGAATACTTTGGAAAATGGGCGCAAAATGGCCATGGAAAATTTCAACCCCAGAGCATAGGCCTAGTCATCCAGCGGTTTGTCCTTGTTTGTATCTGTTCGCTGACTGGATATTTGCAGTGAGTTAACTCAGTGCTGGGCCTCGCCGTGGGCCTCCATGGCTCAAATGTGAACAGGGCTCATTGTTACATCAGGAACTCAGGCTGGAGGCTGAGATGACACAGAAGTAAAGAGCCACACTGGGACACAAGGAGAGTGGTGACAGGTATCCAGAAGAACTGGGTACACTTGAGCGGGGCCCTGAGGTATGAGTAGGACTCAGTTGACAGAAGGCTGTTAAAGGCCAGAGAACAACATTGGCCAAAAGAAAAAAAAATCACAGAGCAGAAGTTTCAGGCACATCCATTCGGAAGTTGCTGGCAGAGGTGTGACAGTGACCCACGGTGGGAAGGGGTCAAGGGGGGTGGAGCTGAGTGTGAAGCAGCCGCATGCAGGTGGTAGAGTTTCCTCCTCTCCAGCAGGTAGGTAGGTTTTCATGCCGTGGGATGAAGGAATCAGATGTACTCTAGAAAGATGCTTCGGCAGCCCCAGAGTAAAAGATGAGCTCAGGGAGCAGAGGCTGGATCCTAGAAGGACAGGACTAGGCCTCTAGGCATCGGGGAGAGACATCTCCGAGACTGGAAGCAAGACATGGCTTTAGAGAGGGCTGACTCTCTGGCCAGACTGTATGCTGTGTGCTTCATGAGACCCAATGGGCCCTGCCAGGAAGCATGCCTGTCTGGCCTTAGGGAGGAAAGAACGAGATCTCAAGAGAAGAGATGCTGTTGTGTCCTAAGGACCCCAAGGAGAGCCGGAGGGCAGGGAGCAGCCTTGCCCGTTCCCCAGAGCCTCCGGACACCCATCCGTTTCTGGAAACCCCTGGGCCCCTTGGCTGGACCCCCTACTCTCTGGGCCTCCACTGCCCTTGACGCTGAGAGTTTGTTGCTCTGTGGAAGAGAGGAGGCCTCCTGTCTGCTTCATAGCTACACACTGTGTCTTTCCTTTTGTGGACGTCTGCTGGAATGGCTTGGCCCAGGGACCTGTTAAACACAGCAGCCCCAGCCACCTCGCCATCCAGCACCATACACACTCATATACTGTCAGGGTCCTTGTCACCAAGGTAGATTCTTATCATGGGACACTATGCAGTGAAGTCCCTCCTGCTGGGTGACCATTTGTCCTCAGAGACACCCCTCACTGTGTGCGCACTTCCATTCCTGTGATCTGTGCCTCCCGCGGGGCTGTTCCACATCTGACTCACTGATGGCACTGAGGCTCCTTCCTGTCTCATTTCTCATCCTGTAGCCATCAGAGAACTGTACATGATCTAACCAAACCCTACAGAGGGGTGGCAGAGATGTCTTAAAGGCGCAGTGAAACCCGGGGCTCTGCAGTGAGAAACTAGAAAGAGTTCGTGGTGAAGCTTGTTGGCATCCTCTCCTGCTGGGAAGAGTCAGTCAGCTCTCTCCTCATTGTGGATTTGCCTTTCTTTTTAAAACATTTATTTTTACTTCTCTCTCTCTCTCTCTCTCTCTCTCTCTCTGTGTGTGTGGTGTGTATGTGTGTGTGTGTGTGTGTGTGTGTGTGTGTGGTCCCCTGAAGCTAGAATTACAGAAAGTTGTGATCTGCATGATGTAGGTGCTAGGAATCCCCCCTTCCTCCCACCTGCCTACCCCCTCCTCCCCCATCTCTGTTTCTTTACTCAGAACTTCCATGTACTCAGCCCTCTCTCTCAAGAGCCCACTCACCCTTTCTCCTGGGCAGGCCTTGGGTTGCAGCAGCCACTGTAAGGTCTCATGGCTTCAGCATCACACTCACTGGTCCATCTTTTACCTTGATAGTTGATGAGATTTTCTTGGTTTTTGTTAATATAAGGATTTGGGGTCATATCCTGTTAGACTGTTGCACTGTGATACTGTGGGCCTATTAGAATTCCTGAGGCATGTTGGCTGGCTGGCCTGTCCCTGCAGGCCGTTCACACTCTTCGTTTCTTTAGCCTGATAGTTCTGAGGCTACAGGATTCATCCAGTTATGCAAGTCACTGCAGTTCCTCTCCAGGGACATTGGTACACTCCCAGGGCAGGGCCCAGGGGCAGTGTTAGCCTCTGAGCCATACCTGTGCCTGCAACACAGAGAGCATGTTTATGTCTTCCAGGGATACCAGAAGTTATTAACAGTCCTGAGATCTCAAGCTGCCTCAGTTGTACCAAATGTTCCTCATTGCACTTGACCCCCATGGCTATTGATGCCGATCTCGTTATCAGTTCAGTTCTTATGTGGGTATTAGGTTTGATTTTCTTGGGACAGAATCTCTTTGTATAGCCCAAGCTGGCCTGGGAACTCACACAGTGTTCCTGTCTCTGCCCCTGAGCACTGATATTACAGATGCAGACACCATCATGTGTAGTTTCTGTTCTAGTCTTGGTAACTCTCAGACACAAGTCATCTATAAGTACAGGCTACAAAGTGTCTTCAAAGGGGTTAATGAGTTCAGAAGACTGTGCTGAAGGCCAGGATCCCATGCTGATGCAGGACAAGTATCTGTAGGGAACAGGTCAGTCTTTCTATAACCTCCAGAGGACGACTACGCAGGGCACAAGGTTGTCAAGTGCAGGTCAGCACGGCAGGCTGTTCTGAGTGACAGTTTGAGGTGAGGCATGGGTCACCGCATGAGAACCTGCACCTGAGCTGGAGCCCAGGAGCAGAGCGGGGTCCTCCTGTGACAGCTTTGCTAGGCGGTCAGGTGGCTGATCTCTGTACCCACCCTGTCTCATCTCAAGATACTCCTCCTCCGATAGGCCCACAGTGAGGGGCTACATCTGGCAGGACAGATAAGCTCATGTGCCTGGCATTTCTGATAGGATTCCACCTCTTCACAGGTGGTGTTATTTATTGGCACAGATAAATTATTTACCAGTTTGTGGCTCCTGCTGGGTTGGCAGATGGGGGTTGTTTACTTGTGTAAACAAGATACAGCCTCCTTCCATCTCCGTGCCTAAAGTACCTCAGGCCAGCATGCTGCGTTAGGAAGTGGAGACACAGGAGGAGGCTGCCAAAAGCCTCATTCCAAGCCAGTGGAGAAGCACCACAGGGTCCTGCCAGTCTTCCCATGGGAGCACAGCCACAGAGGCCAGGATGGCAGGGCAGTGGATCCTTTGCTACCCGTGAAGTTCCGTGATTCTGAGGAGTCCAGTAGGCAGTTGGAGAGAAATGTCGAAGAAGCATGGGTGAGGCCAGACACGCATGGCATTGCTCTGGGGGTAGAGGAGGTGAAGCTGGGGATACCGGAAGCATTAAGTAGGAGAGGCAAGAAGGGGGGTCACACTGGGAACCAGATGGGGAGGGCCCAGGCCAAGACATAGATCCTAGAGGCAACCACTGACCTGTGGTCTCAACCGTCCACAATTTCCTGATCTGCTTAGTGGGCAGAGCAGCCCAGGCACCCATTTCTCTCTGTCTAGCCACAGCCACCATTGGGCCCCATGCAGGCCTGTCTAGGGCCAGCAGCAGCAAGCCTTTCTAAGGTATCTTAAGTATCCCTTATCTGTAAATAAATATAATGGAATTGTGATCATCTTTGAATCCTATAAAGCTTAATTCTTGAAAATTAGCCATGGTAGAGGTTGGGCATCATGTCTCAGTGGTTAGTCACATGCTCTGCTCTTAGAGAGGCCCCAGGTTCGGGTCCCAGCACCTTTGTCAGGCAGTTCACAACCACATGTCACCCAGCTTCACTGAGAACACCTGCACTCACGTGCACTTACTGCCCCCCCCCATACCTACACATCACCAGGAATAAGAAAAATAAGTCTTGAAAATTAAAAGTAGCTGGGGCCGGGAGCAGGGACCTCTGTGCTTTCTAGTGAACCTCTGCTGTTCAACTGAGTGTTCTCCAACCTGGACTTGCAAAAATCAGAACTAAAAGGCACTTAATGTCCTAGTATACTTACCTTCTGCTCTTTCAAACCTTTGGGGAAGGAATGGGCACTGTGAGCTTCGTGTGCTGGGGCGGGAAGGACAATTTTTTTTTCTTAAATCTGAAAATTAAGTTTCAGAAGACTCCCTGGCAACATGAGACTGTGTCGTAAGAACCAAGTAGGTCCAGATGTGAAAGCCCACTTTCATGGCACCTTCAGAGCATCAGGGGTGGGGGTGGGAGTGGGGGCCTTTGGGAGAGCCCTAACCCACCACTTCTAAACACGGTTGTGCATTCTTTTCTCTTCAGATGTAAACAGAAAGTTGCGGATTCGGAGCTAGCCTGTGAGCAGGCTCATCAATACCTCATCATGAAAGCCAAGACCAGATGGGCAGACCTGTCCAAGGTAAGGGAATGGGGGGAGGCCACTTCCGTTGTTCCGGACTGCTGTGCTGGCCCAGCTGCCAGAGCAGTGTGGAGGAGGAGACACAGCACCAGGGACCCTCGGTGTGGGTCCCTACTGTTCTTTAAAGACTTTCCCCAACACTCTGAGTGACCGGTCTTGACTTTGCTCTAACCAAAGCCCCATCAGTGACTGCAGCTGCGATGAACTTATTTGGATATTCCTAGTACTGCTAAGTGATAGAGATGGTGTAACTACAGAGACTTAGAACATTCCACCTCTACTTTCAACAGCTAAGGAGAGTGAACTCAAAGAAGAAATTTTATGCTTGAAACATGAGTAGTTATCAAAGATGTTTAAAGACACAGTAAAGGGCTGGTGAGGTGGCTCAGCTGGAAGAAGAGCTTGCTGCCAAGTCTGAAGACATGAGTTCAATCCCTGGACCCCATGTGGTGAAAGTGGCGAGAGAACCAATTCTTCCAAGTTGTCCTTTGACCTTCACTGTGCACTATGGAATGCAAGCATGTGCGCAAAGATATGGGGGAAAGAAGTCGCTCATGCCTGTCATTCTAGCATCCTAGAGGCCAAGGTACTAAGAGCACCGCATGTTCACAGGCAGACTGAGCTACATAGGAAGTCCGTGTCTCAGAAACCAAAAGAAAACTCAGGTATGGGAGTGAGTTTGAGACCAACCCGAGAGGCATCGCATACCGCAGAGGAAGGAGGGCAAGAGCAGCGAGAGGTTTACATTGTTTTTATGGTTTTCAAATGTTTGAATTGTTTTATTAATCTAAGCTCTTTCAAAAGAATTAATCATTTTGATTCAAAAGAATTAATCATTTTGATTTCATATCCCTGAAGAGCCCTGGCCTGAAAACATCGTTTAGATGTCTAATAAAAAATCTGTAAGTTGATAAAAAGATAGAAAAAAAAGACAAAAGACAAACAGGCCCAAAGACACACCACTAAATTCTTCCTAAGTTAGTTCTTACTCTCAGAGTCACTGGTGAGAAGACCGTGTCGAATTCAGGGACTGTGGAGAAGCCTTGGCCTGAGCTCAGGCTTGGGGAAGATTTAAAGTTTAAAGGAAAAATCAGGCAAGGGTCATCAGTGGTTTCACACAACAGCTAGCAGGCATGCCAGAGCTGTTTTTACCACATTTTGACAAAACGACAGGAAGTGCATTTCCAAGACACATGCCCCCAGGAGCAATCTCAGAAGCTGTGACGTCATGGATAGCCAATCTGACAATGACAGGGACAGCTAATCCTCGGGACAACAGGATGGAATGGGCACACAGAGTTTCTCCTGAGTCTAAGATGTGGGGTCACCATGGACACAGTGACCTCCCTCTGAAAGGATAACTAAAACAATAACTTCTTAGTTATTGCTGTGAACAGACATCATGACCAAGGCAACTCTTATAAGGACATTTAATTGGGGCTGGCTTACAGGTTCAGAGGGTCCGTTTAGTATCATTTAGGCAGGAGCACGGCAGCAGCATCCAGGGAGGCATGGTGCGGGAGGAGCTGAGAGGTTTACATATTCATCTGCAGGCCTCTAAGAGAAGACTGGCCTCCAGGCAGCTCGGACTAGAGTATTAAAGCCCACATCCACAGTGACACAACTACTCCAACAAGGCCACATTTCCTAATAGTGGTCACTCCCTGGCCCAAGCGTATACAAACCACCACCACAGTCACAATTACATGCTGCAATGCTCTCTCCCTCTGTCTTTAAGGGTGACCTTGCTTTGTCTGGTCTCCTCATTTGCCCTCCCCATTGGCTCTTTTTTGGCTCCTGCCTAAAGCAAAGTTCTGTTGGATTCCCTCAAGGCTGGGCCTGCTTCTCCTCCACACAGTGGCCTCAAGTGTCTGAGGCAGGGCTGCACCTTCCTTTCCTCCTCCTTCTCCACACTGCTGTCCTCCCTCCAAGGTGACAGGCTAGCCCCCTTCCATCTTCCTCCACACTACTCTGACCCAGAGTTAACCCCTTTCTATCTGCTGTGGCCATTCTGCTCTTAGTGGGCAGCTCCTGGGTCCGCACAGCTGGATACAGCTCTGGGGCTGTGTGGTTAAGGAAGTCCCATCCTGATCCTGGTTTGCTGAGTGTGATGTCATCAGGGAAGGCCAGGGTTTGTCATGTGCCTCTGCAGCTGGTGAGATGATTAAGTAACTGTTTCCTCCTCTGTCTGTGTGATGGATCACACTGGAGGGTTTTCAAGCATTGAGCATGCCTTGAATGGTGAATCCCACCTAGCCAAGGCATCCAGTTTGTAACCACGTTGGTTCAGTTTGCTGGTACTCGCTTGGCCTCAGGGGCGTCCAGCACCGTCTGAATGCCTCACTCACAGCATGAGGGAAGAAGGAAGGTTCTTGTGGCCTCTGTCTTCCTGGCACAGTAGGGTTTCTGGGCCTACCTATCTGCCCTGACAAGCTGCACCCGTGTGTCCCAAGCACTAGGCAGTGGCTTGCCCCTGGCCTTGCTCTGCCTCAGTGGGCTCAGGTGTTCTCACACTATTGGGACAGCACAATACCTCCCAAGATTCCTGCACACCAGGCCCAAGCTAGCTGATAGATAGCCTGGGTGTGTTTAAGCTGTGACTCTGCTGGGGCGGGAGGTCGTAGAATCCAAACATGTCACTGAGGGAGAGTTAAAGGGGTCAGCCTCCATCTGGATGGAGGAGAAGAATATTATCTTTTGCTGGCCGGCAGCACACTGATGCAGCAACCAAACAGATGTCCTTTTGGTGGCGTGGCCCTTCTCACACCCCCTGCAGCAGTGTGCTTGTGGTTGGGGCTTGCCGGTCCCGCAGGTGTAGGATTCTCTCCTTCAGTTCCAGTTTACACTTCGTTGGTGATTAAGGAGGCCATACATCTTTTTCATTTGGTGCTTCCTTAATGGGGCTGTCTGTGAAACGCTTTGCTGGGCTCTTTCTTTTGCTCTCCTGCCTTGATCTCAGTGAAGACCTCCTCACATTCTCCTCAAGGGATCAGTTCCAGCCTTCACATTGAGATGAGACCGTGTGCACCGAGGGCATGCCTACCTTCTGCAAGGTGGTGAGGTGATCCTGGTCCACCTTTACCTCATCATTCACCTGGCAGCTCCATCTCCACCCCCACCCCTCCCACAGAGCCTATGAATACCTCATCTGAGCAATGGTCGGTTTGTCTGTCCTGGTCTCGGTTCTACACCTCTCTAGTTGCTGTAACTTATGAATGTACCTTAATAAATTTTGCTGTGCTTAGCATGGAACCCAGGCCCTGGTGCATTACAGGCAGCTGCTCTCTTGCCAAGCTGCTCCTCCAGCCTTTATGGATACATCCTGGCCACCCAGTCCCATTGCCATGTTCCATTAAAAATATTAAATGTTGGGGAGATAACACAGTTGATACCTGCTTAACAGGTGTGGTGACAGATGCCTATAATCCAAGCACTCAGAGGCAGAGGCAGGTAAAGATCTAGGAGTTTGAGAACAATCTGGCTTCGACCAGCCAGGGACACATAACAAGACCCTGTCTACAAACAAACAAACAAACAAACAAGCATAAAGACCTAGGACCTGAATTTTTAAAAGCCAGGCATGGTATTCCGTGTTTGTGATCTCAGTGCTGGGGGATGTGAGGTCAGGATGATCCCTGGGATTTGCAGTCCTCCCTGGGGCTGGCTCAGTGAGCCCCATACCCCAGTCTCAAAAACAGAAGGCAAACAGCACCTTGGCATAGCACCTGAACTTGACCTCTGACCTCTCATATGCCCACACTCCTACACCCCCGCACCTCAGACAGGGAAAAATTTAAAACCACGTAGAGAAGTACCTTAGAGCTTTCCAGAAGCTGAGGACAGTCTCCAGGTCTGCACGTCACTGAATACCATCTTCTGTTGTAGAATTTCATAGAAACAGATAAAGAGGGCAACGGTATCCTCCGGCGGAGGGACATTAAGAACTCACTGTATGGCTTTGACATCCCCCTCACCCCAAGAGAATTTGAGAAGCTTTGGCAAAGGTAAGTGTATCCACAACAGGGCTGTTTTTGTGTGTCTGCCCAATTCAGTGCAATTTCTTACCAGGGTCTCAGGGGACGTGGGGCTGCAGATGGATTTCTCTGGTTATATCTGATCCCATGTCCTCCTTCCTGGTAGAGAGCAGTTATGGGTGGACATGCTGGTCCTCAGGCCTCTGAAGAGCTGGGTATCCCCCAGCAGCAGTACTGAGTGGAGAGGTTTGTAGATGTCATAGTTCAGGTCCCTGCTTCCTCTGTAGCAGATCTCAGGGATCTCCTTCAGCAGAAGTGGCAGAGGCAGAGGCAGTCTGCCCATGCCAGGAGGTGGCAGTCGCTGCTGCCAAGCTGTTTATTGAGGAAATAAGCACACCGTGACAACTTGGAGCAGTTTCCCAGGGCGCTCTTAAACTGAACAGGATCTGATGTAAAGGCCATTTTTCAAATGCATTTTAGACTTAGCTCATTTGAACCAGGCCCTGTTGTGATATCTCCCTGCGTTGATGCCTAAGTCTCCAGTATGTTAACAGTGTGGTGAGCTCTGTGTAGTGAGCTAGAAGCTCTGGGTTCCAGTTCTACCTTTGAATGACCTCTTCCTTCAGTAAGTGGTGATTGACCCACCCTCAGGTCCCCAGGAGGTGTGCACCACCATTGCACGCTCACTGAGGGTCATGATCGCTGAGTGATACGTTCCACTTCAGTCTTTCACCCGTCACCATGCAAGGCTTCTAACACCTAAAAACAAAGATGTTAGAAGAGCTGAACCTAAAGGGGACCATGTTACTTAGGGACCAGGAGCCAGGGAGGAACTGAGGAAGGAGGGCTATGCCACCCCAAACTCAACTCAATTGTTTGGAGGAGTGTGGATTTGGGGACTTTGGTTAGGAAATCATGCTTTAAGTGGCGCTTAGTGGACCATACTAGTAGGAACATGGAAGACAGTAATGTTGGGGGTGATTTGAACTGTGGAGGCCTGACTGAAGAGGTTTCAGAGGAGAATTTTAATATATTGCCTAGAGATTGTTTTCATGATATTTTGGTAAAGAATATGGTTGTTTTCTGCCCTTGTCTGAATAGTCTGCCTGAGGCTAAGGTGAAGAGATTTAAATTAATTGCATTGGCAAAGGGAATCTCTAAACAGCTTAGTAGACTCTGTCCTGTGATTCATAGGACCTCATGAAGAGCATTTTGATGAAACTTAGCAAGCAAAGGAAAAGTACAAAATGTGGAGTGGAGCTAAATCCATTCATGGAGATAGACAGATTAAAGATATTAGATGAAATTTAAGGGAGTGATGTCCTCAGGGCAAGATCCCACCCAGCCAAGCTTTCATTCTACAAAAAGGATGTTCCCCAAGGGACATTGCTACCTATTCTAAATAGGGGTATTGTGATGACTATTCTAGGTTGTTGACTCGATTGTATCTGGAATGAACTATAATCCAGAAATGGAGGGCATACCCATTATCTGGATCTTGAGGCTTTTGATCCTGATCTTGAAGTGAGATGACACATCTTTTGATCCAGATTGGCACACGCTTTTAATCCTAGCACTCAGGAGACATGGGCATGCCATCTCAAAGTTCAAGGCCAGCCTTGTCTATAGAACAAGTTCCAGAACAGCCAAGCTTAGGCAGAGAAGGGAACCATTGAAAACAGAAAGCTAATGAAGATCTAATGGAACAAGGGGTCATGTTCCAGCTCCAGCAAATAGCAGAACTTCGAAGCTTTGGTCATGTGGTTCTGGCTTTAGAATCAAGGATGGGATTTCCCTCTATGACTAAGGAAAGTACTGAGGCCAAGAATATGTAAGGGGTATCCCTACATGGAGGGCCAGAAAGGCCATTGTATGAGGCAGCCAAGGTTGTACCTTGTGCTGGCAGCTGGACTTGTGTAAGAATCAATCAGTTGGTACTGGTTTTGAAGGCATGAAGGGGGGGGTTCATGGAGAGCAGTTGAAGATTGGCACTGTGAGAGGCCATGGAAGGCCATGGGTAAAGGTGCAGCCTCAGCAGCAGTTGAAGGCCCAAGACTCAAGGGGCTATGCAAAGAATTTGAGACTTGGTCACAAGAAGAGAGCCTATGAGAGTACAGCCTAGTTGCAGCAGAAGACCCCATTGTTTTGGAGATGCCAGTACCATGGGATGACCACCAAGAATAGCAGCAGCAGAAGCTGTGTTCCAGAATCTGAAGGTGAAACCTGGAGTGACCCGGAGACCCCAAGAGTTTAGAGATGACAGAGCTGTGGGACACCTGCCCAGAAAAGCTGCTCACATGAAGTGGAAACAGCCCAAGAGAAAGAAGTGTGCTGTAGTCAACAAAGAAGAAGGGAGTTAGAGATAGGAAGAGTGCTTTGGTCTCGGTCACGGAGACACAGAGCTTGGAGTTTGCCCAGTTGGTTTTTGATCTTACTTTAGTCTGGTATTTCGTTGCTGTGCTCCCTCCCCTACACTTTGGAATGGTGATGTATATCCTGTGCCATGATGTGTTGGAAGTATGTGATCTGCTTTTTGATTTTATAAGGGATTACAGTTAAGAGAGTGTATGAATCTCAGAAAGACTTAGAACTTTGGACTTTTAAACATTGTTGAAACTGTGATAAATGATGGGGATTTTTGAAGTTGGACTAAATGCACTTTGCATTATGTTATGGCTACAAGCCTATGCGGACCAGGGAGTAGAAGGAATGTGGTGGCTTGAATAGGTTTTGCTTCTTTACACTCATGTGTTTGAATGCTTGGCCCATAGGGAGTGGCACTATTAGGAGGTGTGGCCTTGTTGGAGGAAGTGTGTCACTGTGGAGGTGGGCTTTGAGGTCTCCTATGCTTAAGCTCTGCCCAGTGTGGCATCCAATCTCCTCCTGGCTGCCCAAGGATCACGATGTAGAACTGTCAGTTCCTTCTCCAGCACCATGTCTGCCTAGACATAACAATAATGGACTGAACCTCTAAAACTGTAAGCCAGCCCCAATTAAATGTCATCCTTTGTAAGAGTTGCTCTTGATCATGGTGTCTCTTGACAGCAATAAAACCCTAAGACACCAGGACATCTAGAAGACAGACAGCAGGACTTCCAGAGAGCAGGTGGTACAACCATGCGTGGCAGCTGAACTCCGTGAAGGCCTGAGAGCCAAGAGACCAGTAGGAAAATGAAATGGACAGACCCACTTCTAAAAGCCTCCTTGAGCTACACAGGGAGGGAGGGAGCTGCAGGAGACCATCCTGGAGCTTGGAGGCCAACAGAGGCTCTTGGTACCAATCAGGAGGAGGTCACAGGCTGTCCAGGAGGACAGGAGGGGAGAGGAGTGTTGAGGATTGAGGAGGTGGTACCAGCCTTTAGCAGCCCGGATGTGAGGTAGGCAGAAGCTCTTGGGATGTGATGGCCAGAGCAGCATACACAGTCAGCCACGGGGCCCTGGGCTGCATTGGAGACAGTGAGGGTGCCATGTAATGTGTGTGGAGAATACTAGGCACCTGAGGGCAGAACAGTCAGCCAAATGGAAATTTAGGAAGGGTTCTGATTGTTCAGAGGAGATCAAGGCGTCTAGATATCAGGTATATGATCCGGATGTCACCTCTTCATCTACAGTACCCCTACCCTAGCTTTTCCCCTCAGGGCCGCTGGTGAGAACAAGCCTGCTTTCCATTTTTACAGCAGGGGGTGCTGTGAGCAGTGAGGATGCCCCCTCAGGGGTTCTCAGGGCATCTGTAGCCTCCCCTCCAGCTGTCCTAACATCTGGTTGCCCCAGAAAGCTGCAGCGAGACAGGTGACCTGCCCAGGGCTGACTGACTGTGTAAAGGAGGCAGTATACCACCCCCTGCTCCTGATAAATGGGCCCAGGACTTCTGGAGCCCACATGATGCCTTCCAGCTCAGGAAGTCTGGGTGTGTCCAAAAATGTCAGAACAGGGAAGTGGCAAGAGGCAGAGGAAAGTGGTGTGCTCTCTCCTGACAGCCTGAGTATGAGAGAACATGAGATTTAGATGGAAGAGGCTTTCAGCATCCAGTGTTCACCCAGCACTTACTGGCACCTCTGAAGTGCACTTCCCTGAGCTGTGGATTAGCCTGGAAGGGCCTGCTTTCTGCTGTGGAGATAAATTAATACATTGACCCCAAATCTCAGTGGTTCAGGTACCTCCATATTTTCCTCTTCATCCAAACTCCACACAGTGTCTAATGGCTCCTGAGGACATTTCCCTCCCAGGAAGCGAGGAAGACTCAGCCAGCTTCAGCTTCAGGTGTAACTTCCTCATCTCTGTGGGTGTTCACTCAGGAGGTGGGAACTATAGAGCTGGAGGTCCACACATGGGCACTTCCCACTCCCAGGGCTGGCATACAGGGATCGGGCTGGTCGAAGGGGTTCATGGGACAAAGGGAAGCTGCCCATTGAAACCAGTTCTGGAGCTGTGAGCCTGAGCACTCAGGCTGCAAGGAGCTGCCGAGGACCCCTGACCACATGGAAGGCGTGCTCCCCTTCAGTCACAGGGGTCATTTGGAGACTGACTGGCTCCTGAGGTTCTCAGCTGAAGGCAGCTCTATCCTCAGTTTCCACTTACCAGCTCTAGGGCAGGATGAATCAGCAGCCCTTGAAGAGGCGCCTCATGGGAGCCATGGATGGGGGAAGGGCGCTCCATGAGCAGAGCTTCTGGAAGGAGCTGGGGATGTGCTGCTCATATGGAAAAAGCCTAAGGCCTCAGCCTGCCCAGGGCCTACAGCAGTGTGGTGGAGTGACTGGCCTTCTGAGGCCTCAAGTGGGACTCTGCTGATTTGAATCCAAAACAAACTTATTGGAATCACTGAAGAAATCCTGGATGTGCATAAATGAGTGCATGCTGTAGGAAAGCTGCTGGGTCAGAAGTGTCTGTGGAGACCAGCAGGTGCATGTGCACCAGCCAGTCAGGAGGCCCCAGCTGGATGCTGGGAGGTACACGATGCTGGCCGGTGTTCAATCCTGACAGGGCCCTATGGAGGGATTCAGATATAATGTAGTACTTTACAGTCTGAGCGCCATATATCAGTCTTCAAATCTAACCAAGGATTCTGACAAAGAAGCCACGCTGTAGACTGCCACCCCTGTTTTCCAGTAACAGGAAGTAGGGTTGCTTCTGTCATTGCTAAAGGAAATAATACCCCCCCCCCCAGATGGTGACTGGGTGATGTCCGAGCAGGATATGCAGGACAGACAGGCTGAGTGAGGGCCTGCTGCTTAGGAAAGAAGATTGGCTGGGGCAGAAACACAGGAACAGAGGTTCACTGTGGGGACCTGTCAGTCATGAGTCTCAGCACGGAAACCCTGTCAAAGGTTGGAATGGGGAAGAACTCCAGTAGCCACTAGAGGAACCTGTGTCCCATGGTGAGAGTGCTGTGCCCGGGAGAGCAGAAGCAGCCTACCCAGGATGGGGGCTACCGAAGAGGCCACCTTACCTATTGTCCAGATTTGCTAGGTGTGCCTAGTGGGCACCAGCTTAGAAAGTTGGCTACTCTTCATTCTGAAGAGTGGATGTTTGGGCCATCAAACCACTCTCTAAGATGGCGCTGTAGAGAATTCCTCCTATCCCAGCTACACAAGGTTCCTGGTGCCTCTCCATATGGTCTGCATTATCTTCAGGTTTCTGTTCCATACCCTTGACCATGCCCGTTACCTCAGGGATCATGGTGCTCAGAGGTCCTCCTGAGATACATGCAAGAATCCACTGTCTAAATAGCACAGAGGACTAAGACTGGCAGCGAAGCTGAGGGATGTGTGTGTGCAGATCCCATGTGCGGCTGATCACATGGCACAGCACGTGGGCAGAGTCACCTGCCTATCCCCTGAATTTGTAACTGCTGCTGCGTACACACAAGCTTTTCTGGGGCTTCTGTTCAGGACATATTTTCCTTGGCGTATCTGTTGCTCAGTGATTTTAAAATTCAACCTTTATAGGCAGTTGGATTTTTTTTAATGTTACACAGAGGCTTGCATAATGAGGGGTGAGGTTATGTAAGCAGAATTAGCTCTACGATTATTCACATTCATAGCAGTATTTTTTTCGTAACTGTGCAATCTGCTCTTCCATGTCTCTGTGATGAGAAGAGCCTGTTTGCCATCTTCATTAATAAAGTAATTAAGAAGTGCCTTTTCATTCAGCCCAAGTGTCACGGCAGAGAGCAGGCTGTGTGGGAAATCTGTGCCTCAGAAGTGCACCGTCTGGGACACACACACACGCACACGCACACACACACACACACGAGGGGCACACGGCTGCAGCAAGCCTGCCTCGGGCCTGAGAGTCAGGAGCAATGGATAAGATACAGTAGTGCCTCCGGAAGCTTGCATGTAACGGGAGACATGACCTGGACTCAGCACCCTTGACTGACTTACAGATGGCAACAGCAGATGCAGGCCCTTCCTGGCAGTCCCCATAAGCCCCCAAGAATCCAAGGGAGGCCAGGAACATGGGATGTTAAGCCTGGGAGGACAGAAAGCGCCCCCCCCCAGAGTGTCAGCAACCCTCCTGTGGGATTGGGGGTCCTGGGAACATTGCCTGGTAGTGTCTCACTTGAGTCATATGATATATCATTCTGGTGTCAGTCCAGAGGTAGCCCTGAGACTAGACAGGTGCTCTTTTTGTATTTTGCTCTATTTAATTTATTTTTTAGACTTACGTAATGTTATATGCATGAGTGTTTTGCCTGCAGGAATGTCTATGTGTCCTACCTGTGTGCCTGGTGCCCAAGGAGGCCAGAAGAGGGCATCAGATTCCTTGGAACTAGAGTTATGGCTGGTTCCAAGCCAACATCTGGGGCTGATAATCAAACAGAAGTCCTCTGGAAGAGCAACCAGTGCTCTTAGTCATTGAACTGCCTCCCCAAACCCCATGTGCATTGTTTTTAAAAGCAAAACTCACAGGTAAAGGCAGGCTGTGATTTCCTGGGCTATGGTATGAAGGTCACGTTGATCACACACACTTGGAAAGGCTTGTGGGCTAGTGATAATAAACGTATAAAACAGCTGTTCTGAGCCTTTACCTCCACGGACTGCCATGGATCCAAGAGTTGGTACGGCCTTGCTTATGGGTACCGGGGTACCCTGAGCTCCCTCAGCTGGGGGAAAGAAGCCACCAGAGGGTGACTTCCTCATCCATGTCAGAGACAGGTCTGAAGGGAAACTGCAGGTTCACAGAGCACAGTGGGACCTGTGCTATATATTGTATCTCCTATAGGCATCCAGCCACACACAGCGGGACCTGTGCTATATATTGTATCTCCTATAGGCATCCAGCCACACACAGTGGGACCTGTGCTATATACTGTATCTCCTATAGGCATCCAGCCATCTGACTCCTTGCATTCTTTGCATAGTAGAAGCACAAGAGCTCACACCCCTGCCTCAGCTGCAGGCCTTCTGTCCTCTGCGTTTCCCGTGAGGAGGAATGAGCACTCTCAGAGGAACAGATAACTCCCCTCATTGGCAGGGTACAAGGTGGCCATTCTGAAGGGATCTCTTCAGGTGCTACACGGAGCAGTGCCTCTAAAAACCAGCATCTTCCCCTCAGGAGAATCAGGCTTGCGTGCCTTAACTAGAAGATCCTGTTCCTTGTAACTCCTAAATTAATCTAGGAAAAGCTACATCTGCAGATCTTACCTTTTCATTGGCTACCTGTAGACCAAGACCTTTCTGTTAAAAAAACAAATGCTTTAAAAAGGAAAAGATGGTCCATTTGCCTTCAAATTTTTATTGAAGTAATTCTATTCTATGTGAATAGCATCAGGAGATAAAACCTCCATTATTCCCTTTTTAATGAATTATAATTCAGAAAAATCTTGATAACAGAAAATGACTTAAAAGGCACAAAGCACAGCTCTTATCTTGTTTTCCTCCTAGGCTCTCTTGCTGGGTGTGTGTAACTGGCGGCTCTTCAAAGTGGAGATGGGGGGTGGGGCAGGGGCTTTTAACATCCTTGAATCAAGTGCTATTCCTTTATTGAGGCTTCAAGGTGGAATGTGCTTCCTGAAAAATTTTTCTTCTAACCCTTAGTCTAATTCCATTTACACGGAGGTGCCTGACTAAAAATGTGTGCAGAGCAGGGGTTCAATTTCTGTGTTTGCCACCGTGTTTCCATAAACACGGCAGACGTGGGCTCTGAGTCCATTGTCTTAGGGCGTGTCTCTGTCAGGTCAATACACCTGTGGATCACCTAGTGGCCCTGTTAAGTCTAGGTGCAGAGAGGCTCAGAGGCACAGGCTGAGACTGTATTTGTGATGAGTCTGCTGGCCTTGCTTGTATCTGACAAGAAGACTTCCCCCAAACGGCTGATGCAATTCCACCTCCCCCCCCCCCCCCCGCCCAGTGCCAGCTCACTTTCCAAAGCACCGCTGACTGCATTGTCTTTGTTTCTTTAAAGCTATGACACTGAGGGAAGGGGTTATATCACGTACCAAGAGTTCCTGCACAGACTGGGCATTCGATACTCCCCGAAGGTCCACCAGCCCTACAAGGAAGACTACTTCAACTTCCTGGGTCACTTCACGAAGCCGAAGCAGGTCCAGGAGGAAATCCAAGAGCTGCAGCAGATCAGCGAAAGGTGGGTGTGTCAGCGTGGGGCGCCACCTCTGGGCTCTGCCCTCATTCTCACTCACTCAGACAGCAAAGTCTGTTCCAACAAGACTGCTGTAAGGCTGCAGCACTGTGCGACACCGTGGAGCCTAGAAACCACCTCTTCTAAAGAGCCACAATCCAGGAAGCTTTACCCATGTCTTTCCCCATACAGCCACACTCGTCAATATTTTATCACCCCACCCCCCAACATCGCCCTTCCTAGTTGGGCACCAAATGGTGCCTGCACCCTGCAGTGGCCCATCTGGAATGCAGGCACCATAGGATGGATGTCTGTGATACCCTACAGGCACCACGTAAACACCTTCAAATGAATGCAATCAGGAATGGATGGGGGTACTTTAACTCGCCATTTCTGCTTCAAGGACTTTATCCCAAGGATAACCCAAAGCTGTTTGCAATTGGACCAGGTGACTCACAGCAAAGGAAACACTTCCCCATCCCGAGTCAGCATGCTGGCCTCAGGGAGTTTGTATGACCTGGTGTCTACCTATTGAAACCATTGCGGCACACACTGGAATGCATGTGACCATGGCCCACAGGCCAGGAGCATTTGAAATGTCTGCATGAATAGGCCAGGATGTCTCTGCTTGAGCAAGGACAGGGAGACACTGTGTAAAGGTGAGCTACTGCATATGTGGCTTCTCTTGCTTTTACCTGTGTGTGACTGTCCCTTGCTTGCCATTTCAAGTAGTGGGACTCAGCTCTCTCGTCATCAGTTTTGTCCCCCCATCAAGCCACCCAAGGTCGTGGAAGAGGAGCTGCTGAGGAACCCCCAAAGGAAACAAGGGAGACACGGGGCAGGGTGGGCTTAAGAGGCAAGCAGGTGAAATTTACCCCTGGATTATGTTGATCTTACGGCACCACGGAAACTGCAGACAATTGAGTTGGTGAAATTCAGTGTAAAATACACGCAAGACTGATATAAATCAGATATGCCACAAACTGATGAAAAGTGGAATTTATCTTCAGCAGACAGGGCTGGTCTCATTACCCATGAGGGTCTTCATGCCTCTTTCTCCCCCCATGTGTGAGTAATGAGACCCCTTGACCCTTCTAGGATGGATGCACCTTCTCTCCTCTGTGCTGGCGACAGCGCAGGGATGAGGTGGAGGTCTGTGTGCTATGCCACACTATATTCTGACTCTCAGGACCAGACACTTCATGCACACTCTCTTGCCCTCCTGCCTCAGTGGTACCATCTCACCAGAGAAGACAAACACCTGAGCAGCTCCATTTCCAAAACAAAGCCACTTGGCCCAGGCACAGTGGGGCCTGCCTGTAATCCCAGTGCCCAAGAGGTGGAGAAAAGTCCCCCGGGGGACTCACTGGTCAACTGGTTTTAACCTGGAGAGATGCAGGCCAGAAAGAGACCCCGCCTCAAAACAAAACAAAGTGGTGGCTTCCCAGGACCTACATCACCTCGGGCCTCCACGCACACCTGCAGAAGCATGAATTTCCAGCTTGCAGGAACCATTACATGATGGCTGCCTATCAGGGCAACTGACTTCAGGAACTCAGATCACACTGGTAGATGAATTGAAGGGGCGGAGATGTTTGCCTCCATCCCAACGAGTTAGTCTTGCTAGGAAGTTGCCCTAGTGTGTGTTGCCAGCGAAGCTTCTGTGATTCTGCGTTCATCTCCAGGCCTTTATTCTGCTCTTAAGACTGAGGATGAGAAAAGTCATCGAGCAGCCAGCCACCTGGCGCAGGCCCACGCGGGGAGAGGAGGCATGTGGGGAGGGAGCAGACAGGACTCGGTGACTACTACCGGGTCATGGCTATGTCCTCCTCAGCGTCACCAGCCAGAGCCAGAAGAGGACAAGACCCCCAGGATGGTGCTGCTACCCAGTGTGGACCAACAGCAGCTCTGTTTGGCAGGAGGCGTCGATCTCTGCTCCAAGCTCCCATTTACTCCGTGCACATGTTTACCCTGAAAGGGAAATAATTGCTGCTCAGAAGCCAGTCCAAGAAATGCTGAATGCCTCAATTTTCTAAAAATATGTTATCTCCAAAAACTGTTTTGATTCTCTCCGCTTTCCTCCGCTTTCATTTTGAAGAGCTAAGTGAGGTAGAATTGCGATGAGAAGCAGGGGCTCCACAGCCCACGGCTGGGTCCACAGGACGCTGTAAGCATCCCAAGGCTGTGCGCTCTCAGCCGGCTCCCCTGGCTTAGATGTTGGACTCCCCGGCCCCTTGCAGATGGGTGGCCCACAAGGGAGGGGCCTGGAAATCCACATAGCTTCTCTCAGTGCCTCTCCCCCTGCCGACTGACCGGTGCCTCACTGCAGCTTGCCCGTCTTGCATTCCTACAGTTTGGGTTCAGTGGTACATTTCCAGGCTTGCTTAAGGAGCCATCTCTTAAATACCAAGTGGAAGTGCTGGATGAGAACCAGAATAGTTGTTTGAAAACTGAAAACCCATTCTGTGCCTGGAGGGACAACCAGGAACCAATCATGTTGCCTGAGCCCGTGGGGTAAGCATTTTACTCAGAGGCTTAGGAGGAAGATGTTCAGAGATGTGTAAGAGTAGAGATGATGCAGTTTGGACAGTCCATGGTGGGCCACACTCAGTAGTTATAACTTGCTGGCTTGGTGTGTCCGCCTGACACAAGCTAGAGTCATCAGAGAGGAAGGAGCTTCAGTTGAGGAAATGCCTCCATGAGATCAGCTGTAAGGCATCTTCTCAATTAGTGATCAATTAATGATGGTAGGCGGAGACATCCCTGGGCTGGTGGCCTTGGGTTCTGTAAGAAGGCAGACTGAGCAGGCCAGGAGGCAGCACTCATGGCCTCTGCCTCCAGACTCCTGCCCTGCTTAGGTTCCTGTCCCAACTTCCTCCAATGAGGGACTGTGATCTGGAAGGGTAAGCCGAATTAGCCCTTTCCTCCCCAGCTTGGATTTTGGTCATGGTGTTTTTGTCACAACAACAAAAACCCTAAGACAGTAGGGGAGTCAGGGGGCTGCATGTTCAGGTGTGTACATGTGTGCTGTCCATGCAGAGGCTAGAGGTCAACCTCAGGTGAAGTGCCTCAAGCTCAATCCTCGGTTTTCTTTGAGATAAGACCTGTCAGTGACCTGGAACTTGTCAGTCAGACGGAGCTGGCTGGCAAGGCCCAGCGATCCGCTTATCTCTGCCTTCCTGGTGCTGGGATTTCACACCAGGCCTCTACACCTGTCTTTCTCCCATGGATGATAGGGATCAAACTCAGGTGAAAGTACTCTATCAAGCAAGCCCCCTCCAGACTGTTTTAGTCCACTAAAGTCAGGATGAGTCGTCCTCCAGAGTAAACCATAGAGACTAGACTACAGGCTGCAGGAAAGTCAACCTTGAGTCCACACTGTCTGTCCTCATCTACCCAGTGGGCTGACCACCAGAGTAAACCATAGAGACTAGACTACAGGCTGCAGGAAAGTCAACCCTCAGTCCACACTGTCTGTCCTCATCTACCCAGTGGGCTGACCACCAGAGTAAACCATAGAGACTAGACTACAGGCTGCAGGAAAATCAACTCTCAGTCCACACTGTCTGTCCTCATCTACCCATTGGGCTGAGGCCCCTGGCAGGGTCACTAAGAAGATCCTTTGTGTCAGCACACTCTGGGACGCTGGCTTCTGCTCTGTGGGTCATGCACAGGTGGTGGCCCTGTGAACATAGCTGACTAGAATGTGAAGCCAGGGCTGAGAGACAGGTCAGTAGTTAGACAGCTCAGCTGAGTTCTGCTCCCAGCACCCACCCCAGGTTAGCCACATCTGCCTGGAACTCCAGCCCCAGGGGATCTGGCATCCTCTTCTGGCCTCCAAGGGGGACCCACCCTCACACGCGCACACCCACATGCAGGCATGCATAAGCACGTAATTTAGAAATTATAAAACATAAGTAATTGTAAGTAAGATGACAAGATGAGGTGTCCCCAGGATGCTTTGTCCACAGCCCTTGATCACTGTCCTCCTCCAGTCCTGTCACTTTGGTGCTGGCCAGCTAGTGTCTCTATGAGACCAGTACTTAGAGCAACAATTTACTACCACTGTGGGGCTTGGTGGTTCCTCTCACCAGTTCCTCTCCTTCCCTACCAACCCACCGTGCTGTGCACGTGTCCTCCCCCTATCCCCAGACTTGTCCCCTCGCCCATGTTAATTCTGCCGCCTATGTGTGCCCAGCCTCCACAGCAGTCCATGTCACACAGTAGGTGCACACAGCATTTATTGAGGGTAGAGGCATTTTCTTACCAGCCAGATCCTTGTGTTAAACTCTTGGCTCCCTTTGAACAGTACCAACTCTAATACAGAAAATGGGGGGTCGGTGGTTCTCCAGGGTGGTGCTGCTGGTGCTGCTGCTAACTGGCAACAGAGGCTGATTGCTTTTCTCTGGGACCCCCCCTTCCCCCCTTTCACACAAACCCCTCTCCAGTCCTGCAAAATACCTTCCATAATAGCTCTTGCCCGAGGGGTCAGGTTGTTACAGTAGAGTGGGCATCAAGAATCGCTTTTCTCCTGGACTGACATGTCTGAGGTGGCTTCTCTTCCAGGGAGAAACTCATGGACCATTATGAGGAGATCAACAAGGCAGTCAGCGCAATGGAAAAATCCAAGCCGGCCGCCCTCTGCAGGGTGCAGAAGGTGCTGCAGGAATGTGGGTGTCCCCTGAAGGAGGAGGAGCTTATCAGCCTTCTGAAGAGGTTGCCTGCCCTCCCTCCCTTCCCTTCCCTCCCTCTCTTCTCCACTCCCCTTCCTCCTAGTATGTCCCTCTCTGTACTGACTAATAGGCTGGCACCCTGGTTTTTCCCCTTCTCCTCAGTCTTCTCACACAGCCTTGACCCTGAGGCGACATCCACTTGCTGCTCTCTGTTTCAGCCACAAGCAAAGAGACTCCATTGACAATGATTTAACTTCTCTCAGTGCCCAGTTCAGGGCCCTATGCCCTGTCCCTGCCGCCACTGCTCCCCACCCCCAGAGGACAAGCTCAGATCAACACTTCTGATTTTTGCTTTTTTTTTTTTTTAAACTCGTGTCATTGACTTTCAAGGAAGACATGGGCTTTAGTCTGTGTCTCCACCGTCTCCCGTTAAGCCTCACTCCTCAGCGTCCACTGCACAAGCATGTAGAACTTGGTGTACAGCTCACCATATGTTACCACGCCTGACCTTGGGTGGACCACAAGCAGAGTCCACCTCACCGTGGCCAGCCGTCACTTTCCTTTCTACACAGTACTTTCCCCGGGGTCATGCAGTTATTATTCCTGTTTGTTCAGAGTCCTGGTTCCTTGTCACTGCTGATAAGTCCCCCAGCTCACCCTGGGACAAACGTCTCTATCCATAATGTGTTCAGTGTCCTAGGGCATGCTGTTTTTGTGTTCTGAGATTTTGGGAAGTTTTCTTGACGTAAGATCCTATTGTCCACCAGGGAGCCATCCAAACTCAGTCCCTCCTGGTTTTGAGCTTTCTCACGTACTTTGTATTTCTTACTTTTCACTCCGGGTTCTGGAAGAGCCCCTGGCTCTCAGTTCCAACTCTTCCCTCTCTGCCTGCCTGCCCTCCAGTGTTCTGTGCTTGGGTTTGTCCTATGAGTGTTGTTAGTGTCATCCTGCTCTTAGTTCAAGGATATTGATCTCATTTATCAGAAATTAACAAATTGGTTTTCAAAGTTTTCTTGGAGGGGAGGGGAGTGACCTGACTTCTCTGCTGGGCCCAAGAAAAGCCAGAGGCATCCATCATGTTCAGTTTCTCCATTTCCGACTGAGGGCCAGGCTGCTGAGTCTGTGCTCAGCCCAGCCTTTGATTTCCTGGCTTCCATTCTCTCTTTGCTGGGGTCAGTCCTTCCTGAAGTAATTTTCTAGAAAATGGTAGACAAGAATTACATTTCCGGAATGGTTTCATTCTGGAATGTTTTAACTGTCCCTCATACAGCTTTTCAGTTTGTATGCATCTGGAATCCAGGAAGAAAATAATTTTGTGGTTTTGAAGACATTGCTTTGTTATGTGCAAGCTGTCAGAAATCCATTCCCTTTGAGTGTGTGTATGTGTTTGCATTTGTGTCTGTATTGTGTGTACATTTGCACACAGTGTATTATGTGTATGTGTATGTTGTGTATTATAGTATGTAAGTATATCATAGGATATGTGCATACATATGCATTTATGGTATATGTAGTGTATACTGCACGTGTTTATGGTATTTATCATGTCCTTATGCATGTGTGTGTATGTGGTATATATAGTATGTGCATGTGTGCAGTATATATATGCATATGTGGTGTATTTGGAATGTGTATGTTGTCTCATGCATCCATGTGTGTGTGGTATGTGCATGTGTAAGGTGCATGTTTGTGGTATGTATGGAGTGTGTGTATGTATGGAGTGTGTGCATATGGAGTTGTGTGATAGAAGTGTGTGGAAACGGAGGTCCCTCCAGACCATCTTGAAGTGCTCACGTGTTCTCTCCTTTGAGTCTTCTCTCTGAATCTATTTCCAGCTGAATAAGTATTCATGTGTTCAATGAATAAATCATGGGAAAATAGACACAGATAAGTAATTAGTTAAATGGTTCTGAGAGAGTCTTGTTAAAGTGTAGTTAGACTCGATACTTTTATAAACACAAAAAGACCTCAGACTTTCTGCTCTCTCCCCTTCAATGGGTGATCAACTTTCCTGCGCATTGAAGTCTTAATAAGGATCCATTACTCAGTTGCTTGTTCCTCCTCAAAGACCCCTTGATGATAAACATCTTGGCTATTGGTAATTACATGTAGATTATTCTTTCCTAGGTCCAAAATAGACTTTTCTAAGCCCTTGCAAGGAGGTTCGCATGTGCGTTTGCTGTGTAGATGCATCTTAATACTGCACTCCTCCCTGCGTGTGTAGCGGTGCTGATTGTCTGTGTCCTTGTGTCCCTGTCACATGATCCACGCCAACGCAGGCAGTATAGGCTGCTCCACAGCTGCGACTTGCAAAGCGAGCCTCTCGCCTCCTTTAGAAGCATCCGAGTCACTGGAAACTTCTCTCTTGCTTGCTCCAGCTTCCAAGCTTTTCTCCTTGGATGCTTGCTCCCATCCTGCTGACAGAAAGTGCAGGCACTCAAGGGCCCCAAGAACTTAGTCACAGAAGTGGCACCCTTTTGTTTGTGTGCACACATGTGTGCGCATACACATGCATGTTCTGCCTGCCTCTTTTTTTTTCTATTTTTGAGATGGAGAACTGGATTATAACTCACCAAGTAGGTTGTGCTAGCAAGCCCCACACATCCATGCCTCCTCCATCTCCACACTTAGCCAAAATGAAAAACAAACACGGGTATAGGATCAAAATCAGGTCCCTTTTCTTATCAGCAAGCACTTTCCCACCTGCGCCCTCTCCCCAGCCCAGGAGCGGGGACCATGAAGGCATGAGACTTCCAGCGTCTTTAATAAACATGCCCAAGTGTTCATAGAAAACTCTTGGACCCGACTCAAGCTATTCTTTTGGAATTTAGAGGGAATTGTTCCTCTGTCTGAGTTGAGGGCGTGAAGGGGCTGTCGCTGCTGCATGGATGTCCTTGTGGGGACATCTGCTTAGATGGAATTTTTATGGGGGAGATTTTAAGCTAGATAGCTTTTGCTCAGTAATACCCTTGGAGAGTTTTTGGCTTGACAACTCATTTCAGACAGGCTTGGAGAAGAATTTAGTGTTTCTGCCTCAGTTCCCCCATCTTTGTACTGTCTCTGATATACTTCCCTTCTGAGTCCCACTACCACAGCTCCCTGCACACCCCATAGCTAAAACCTCTGCCATGACAGGAACTCCCTGTCCAGCTTGTAGCTCAGCTGGCTGTTGCCCAGTTACTTCCACTCCCCTCATCAGGCTGTTCTCCCCACAAATGCTCCATCAGTGGGCTGGCATCCATCTTTTACCCAACAACCCTTGCTACCTCCTCCTCTCCGAAGCTCTGAGCCCCAATGCCCAGCCATCAGGTCTTGGGTCTTCAGGACAGGGCCTCCCCTCTGGGACATCCCTCAGTCTTACCTCTCACAACCCTCCCCTTGTGGTGACATTCCCGTGTGCACATCAGAAAGCAGTGGGCGTGTTCCAGCAGGGGGAGCACCAACCTCTTTGAATCATCCTCTCTCCCACACTGCCTCTGTATTCTGCAACTGTTGAATGAAGACACAAATTATTTTTTCAATGAATCTATTCTTTTCTTTTGTGGGAAAGCTTGGACGTCGGTGTGCATAACAATCACATCGACCCCGTCGAGTTCTTGAGAGCACTTGAGATCAGCTGGGCCAGCAAAGCTCACCCAAAGGAGAAGGAAGAAAGCTCGCCCATCAACTTCTCTAGGCTGACCCCGGACGAGGTGATGAAGAGCATGCAGGAGGTGGTGGAGACCTCCCAGCCTGCTTTGCTAAAGGTATGACAGTTTGCCAAGAGCCCCATCTTGTAAACTCTCACCTCCATCCCTCCCAGGGGCTCCAAGCTCCGCCCCCTGCAACCCCACTGCCTCTCTCCAGTCTCCTGAGCATCTACTTAGTTTAGATGAGATTGCCAATTGGAGCAACTATGTCTCCACTGTTGTTCTGTGAAAAGCTGCCCTGGCTCTGTCCAGTCCACTGAGGTGGGTCCAGCAAGCACCAGGCAAGCTGAGGCCACAGGGGTCAGGAGACAAAGACACCTGGTCTCATACAAGGAGTAAGGTGAGGCCAACACCCCGGACTGTGCTCAATGTGGGCACCTATGTGTTAAAGTGCACATAGGTGCCCACATTCCTAGACAAAGATAATTTGTTTGAAAGGACAGAGAAGCTAGATGAAGGTGACACATATATCCCCTGAGCCTTCAGTGTGCAAGTGACCCATGGGGGTGAGTGACGTCAAAGCGGCCTTCAAGAGGTTGAACAGGACAGGCTGTGTCACAGAGACTGTTGTGTGTGGGGACCCTAAGGCCATGGACCATCTGAGGACAAGGGTGTTCCACCACTGTCCAATGGGTGACCCCATTTGACCTCGAGTCATGACAGTGTCTCTGGAAGGAGTGATTGGGAACCACGCTCCTGAAAGTGTGTCCCCAGCCTGGTTCACAGGTGCCTGAGGTGGGCACACCAACCCCAGGTGACTATAGTCAGCTCAGACTAACAGATTGTCAGAGGCCACTTGGACCACGTGCACGAGGACCCACCAAGAAGAATCCCCCCATCCCTTCTCCCCGCCCCAACACACAACAGAGCCCAGCCTCCACACCAGGAGGGTTCTGTACTGATGGAGGCTTCTAGTGATTTGCAGACAGCCATGCTTCTGCCTGTAAGGAGCGCTGGTGGGGTGCTAACCCCCATGGACTTTATCTCTCCTAGAGCATAGTGTGTAAGTTGGGGAGGGGGAACCATTTTTCCTGTTCTACAGGAGGGGAAGCCAAGGCTGAGGGTGAATGAACTTGCCCTAGCCTCACAGGTAGCAGGGCTCCGAACATGGCTGGAAGCAGAGAGGGACCAGTCCATGCCCTCTTCTCCAAGTCTGGGAAGCCTAAGGATTTAAAGACTTTGCTGGTCATGCTGACTCATGCCTGTAGTCACATTGCTTGGGAGGCTGGAGCAGGAGAATTGCTGCAGGTAATAGACCAGCCTGATCTATGTAGAAAGCACCCTGTGTCCTCTGGGAAAAGGCTGCGGAGGTGTTTCCCTGAGATGTTCTACTATAATGCTTACCAGCAAGGCTAAATTAGATTATAAAGCCTTCACGGGCAAAGAGGCTTCCAAGGCCGCCTCTAAATTTAGATTTAAACTTGGACTCTGTTTGGTTTGGTAAATGAGATCCACCTACTCCCTCAGTGTAAGGAGGTTAAGGTGGGCACTTGGATCCAAAAAGGAGGGAAGCAATGGGGAAAGAAGCAGAAAGGTGGGTGTGGAGTAGCCAACTGAGAGATGCTCCAGAACTTCCTCTATCCTATAAAACACACATTGCCAGTTTCTAGCCCTCTGTGAGGACTCAGCATCCAAGGTCATTAACCGGAAGGATAGGGGAGGGAGGCTTTGTGGTTTAGCGTCCCTGTAAGCTACAGGAGATCTGGCGTTCTCTGGCTTGTCAGTTTCAGGACTGGTCAGGTCTCCCAGTTTCTGTATATGGGCCCTTCTGTGGAACACCATGCAGGGACAGAGCTCTTGTGTTCAGGTTACTTATTCGTTGAATCTCAAGTGATACAGCTTGGCATCTCTTGGGATGTTTCTGAACCTAGGGACCACGAGCCTCAGGGAGGCACCACAGCAGTTTCTTCTGGAAAACAAAAACAAAACAAACAAACAAACAAAAAAAAAACCCCGTTCTTTATGTGGCCTGAGGTTCTACTGTAGAGAGTACAGGAGGTGAGCTCTGGGGCGGGGGGGGGGGTGGTGTGTAGAGGCTAGGGGTAGGGAAGAGAGGGAGGGGTGAGGCTGGTTCAGGATGGCCACCAGAGGGGACAGGACAGGGCATGCAAATACATCGCTAAAAGTCACCACAGATGCCACACACCTGTCCTGTTTCCAGGCAACATAGCAATACTATACCCTCACAGTGTTTTATAGATCTCAAAGCCCTTTCCCATTCAGCTCCCACATCTCTGCTGTGGCTAGCAGGCTGAGTTTACACCCAGACCCCAGGGAGCTTCAGGCCCTGACGTGAGAGGTAGCTGAACTCACGTTACTTCTCAGGTTTCCAGAACATCATAGTATCATCTCCCCATATGACATGGCTTCTGGCATCCTGACAGCACGAAGCTCCTTTTGCTTGGATCTTCTTTCAGAAGGCTGTGCCCCTGGTACCCACATCCCTGTACTTCCCAGCCAAAGGCTCACTCACAACCACCCTTAGCTAGGTCCATCTTTACAGAGAATGTGCGTAAGCCGAGAGAGGCCAAGGACTTAGCTGAGCAACCCAGGGCCAGGGACTGCCCCTCTGTGCCTTGCTGTGCCCCAATGTGCCCTACTGTGCCCTGCTGCCTCAATGACTGCCCGAAAATTTCTGTAGTATTATACACTCCCTGCTCCAAGGTGTGCCTAACTTGCACAGAACAAGAAAGAAGGCTCAGGAGATCTGGGCTTGTGGGCTGCAGATGCATTTAATTTTTACTTTAAAAGAAAGCATTTTAATCTACCACCTGATTTATATTTCCCTGAGCAATAAGAATGAATGATTTTGTTTCGACAGATGGAGAAGTGTGTGCATACTTTTTATAGCATGTTTTTCCACCTTTGAAATTGATGGCTGCATGACTCGACCCACGGTTTGTCATGATTACTGCACAGCTCGACCCGCGGTGTCGGGATGACGGCTCCACTTGTGGTGTGGGCACAGCCTCCCACACAGAGGCTGGGGCATCCACTGGCCAGGAGCATTTGCCAGCGTTTCCTCTGCTTTTGTGATGTTTTAGGCATTCGCTGCACTGGATAAAGAGGACACAGGGTTCGTGAAGGCTATGGAATTTGGAGATGTCCTGAAGAGCGTGTGCCAGAAGCTAACAGACAACCAGTACCATTACTTCTTGAGGAGGTTAAGGCTTCACCTATCACCCAACATACACTGGAAATACTTCCTGGAGAACTTCAGCTCCTTCTTGGATGAGGTAAGGCACCCTCCCTCAAAGCAGCTCACGGGACAGCCGATTCAAATGTTATCATTACAGCAACCCAAAGGAAAATCCGTGATAAACCGTGTGGACTGCTGGAAGGGAAATTGTATCCTCTACTTTGTGGGGAAAGTGTTTTCTTGTTTTAAAGAAGCCTGGGAGCTTGCTTTCACATGCTGGCTTCAGCATTCAGAGCACCGTAGATCTCAGAACAAGATCTGACATCCAGAGAAGTGAGGCCCACCGAGGCCAGCCGAGGGCTGCACCGGCAGAGCCCCAGACAGAGTCGAACATGGAGGTGTGACGGTCCTGAAAGATGCACAGGTAGAAGGTAGACCATCCCCTGGAAAGCCAGGCAGACTTCATGAAGTGGGGATGGCAAAGGCTTCCTGTGACTAAATAAGTGGCTCTGTGTCACCGACAAGAGCTCTAGCCTAGGTGAGTGAGGAGACGCCATACCACACAGCAGTCTGTGCTGAGGAGGTGGAGACACAGTTGCTGTGACCCCGCCCTTGATGGAGGAACAAAAGAATGCAGTGGATATATACAGTTAGCTGGGGCTAACTGTTCTCTGAGCTGGCTGCTCTGGTCCGCTCTTGATGTCCTTTCCTGTTGCCAGACTGTGTGTGACCGTGTGTTGAACACTTGAGTACACTGTCCTCAGTCATAGCCACCTGGTTAGGCACCTCCTAATAATAGGCCAATTTCATAGGTAAGGACTCTGGCCCAGAGATGCTGGGTGCTCCGCTGCCTTAGCCTCCCAGTCTCGGGATTACAGTCGTGAGCCAGCCTGCCCAGCTTTCACTCATGTTAATATGCTGGCTTTAGTTCATTCACATAATCTCTTATAAAGATAATCTCCATGTTAAATGGAAATACTCTGTCGAGAGCATGGTAGTAGTCTTATGTGTGTCCCTACCCTCCTGTTGGGAGCATGTAGGTTATCTTGGGTTTCTTCCATGATAGGCAAAGCCTCTGTGCCTGTGTCCTGTGGCATACATGCATACATATGCATGTATGTGATGCATGTGTATAAACATACATGTACGAGCACACACACACACACACACACACACACACACACACACACTGCTGCTGCTCCATGTGAAATGGCTATTGGTCCTGATGCTGCCTGCAGACTCTTGGGCGCAGTGACTACTCTGTAGGTAGCACGCCAGGCTTCCTGGTGCTCCATGGTCCCACCTTAGCCTTGCCTTGGTTTTAATGAGGTCAGGCTGTGATGTTAGGCCCCCTCTCTCCCGACTGTTACAAAGACATTCTTCTGCTCCAAGGCAGGATTTTAATCTTCACATATGGTGGCCGTTGCTCTCCCCCGCGGTTATGCCTTTTGTCATCCTATAAGAAATACACTGTTTGTTGTGCAGAGCTGAGAAAAGATAACATCCATGTGACACCCCCACAGTAACAGTGACTTGTCACTACAAGGAAGCAGTGAGCTCCGGATCAGGCAGGGTGCTTTCTGTGTGTTCCTTCATTGTTAACCGGGTAAGGGAGGTGGACAGGTCAGCTCCATCAGCCCCAGCCTGTCTGGCCTGCAAGGAAGGCAGTTTCCAAGCCAACGCCTCTGCGCCTCCTTGAAGACTCCTTTTCCTGTTTTGAACACATTTGGAGCTATGCAGAGTAGAGATGACACTGACGATATAAACTGGGTGTCTTGACCTTTTCCACTTATAGTAAATGGTGCCGTGCCACCTACAGGCAGAATGTTGATGCTTAGAAACTTCCCATTGCCGCTCTTACTCCTAAGTATTTAGAGTGTTCCCACTTTTGCCACTGGGATGTATTCTTCAGCGAACACTCTCCTTTGTAAACCTATGTCTACATATTATAGTTTTCAACGTCTATGGGGTGCATGCACGTGTGTGTGTGTGTGTGTGTGTGTGTGCGCGCGCATACATGTGGAGGCTGAAGGTTGATATCACATGTCTTCCTCAATTCTCTCCACCGTGTTTCCTATGGTTGGGCCTCTTGTTAGTCAGCCAGTCTAGGTAGCCAGCTTACCATAGCTTCTGTCTCCTGGGGGCTGACGTCACAGGTGGGCCACTACACCAGCCCATTTTGTGGTTGTTTGTGGTTGTTTTGTTGTTGCTGTTGTTTTGTTTTGTTTTTTTAATGTTCCATGGTCATCTGTTCTCTACATTTTAACCAGTTCTGGCTTTCTGTGATGTCTTCATGGGTGACATCTCCATCCATGGTATTGCTATCTGTTGCACAAAGGACCTTCTCAGACGAGGGGTAAGAGCCACACTTATCTGTGGGTATAGGGATAAGTATTTATAATGCAGTTGGGGATTGTGCTGGCTTAGGAATGCGCCCGCCCATTTATGTGGGTTCTAGAATCCTAATTCTCATCTTCATGCTTGAGTGATGAGCACTTTATCTCCCAAACCAACCCCCACCCCCAGACCCTGTATCTACATTTTATAGAATTCCAGAGCAAAAATGTCTGGGGTGAAAGAGCAGGGATATCTTTATCAATCTTGAAAGCAACTCCCCATAAGATATTTTAAAAACAATTCTGTGATGCAACTATGTGTATTACATCATCTGAAATCCTCAGTGTTGAAGGCAGTGTTATAGACAGTGCATATGGCTCCAGGGAACACCTGTGTCCATCACACACTATTTAGCCCAAACTCATAGCTTTGAAGGAAGGAGTTGAGATTGTCCCCCTGCTCGGCAATATGGCTTCTCTCCAACCCCTCTGCGTGAGCCTTTCCAGTCAGACTCTGGGCAACAGGGTGTGAGGTCTGCTAGAGTTTTTCAGGACTTTTGTGATTGATTTCAAATTATTTTTAATTTAAAAAATCATGTCTATTTGTATGTGTCTGGAGTGTATATATACGTATTGACCAGAGAGGTCAGAGAACTTGGATCTCCTGGAGCTAAAGTTGCAGGAAGTTATAAATCACTTAGTGTATATTCCCTGCCTTCCAAAGTGCCTGCTCCAGCCTAGGGAACAGGGAACAAGGCCTAAGTCACATGTCTGATGCTAGGGTGTTCTACTGCAAAACAAGTAGGAAGCTGCACGCAGGCCTGTGTAAGAGGGAGGCTTAGAGGGGAGGGGTCTCCCCAGAGATAGGGAGTGATAAAGGCACTCTGTCAGATGGAAGAGCATGCCAGCATGGAGTCAGTGGTGCTCAGGAGAAGGTGAGCTCTGCAGGGAAGGCTGTCATGGCTCTGCCGGGCTTAGGATCCTACAGTGATTGAGTAACTTGATGGAAAGTAGAAGTGTCCAGGTCTGCTCAGGCTGTACAACAAAAGATCAGTGGAGGCTAAATGTGGAAAAAGAAGAGCCCATACCTGGGAGTAGGGCCTGGGGGCGGTGGATCTGAAGTCCCGACTTGGGTACCATTATGTCCTCACACAGGACTCAGCAGGGGGCAAATGCCACTAGGCTTCTACCTGAGGCACTTGCAGCCCCTCACATTTGCTGATACAGCAGTGGTCCTCAACCTCCCTAATGCTGCAACCCTTTCATACTGTTCCTCATGCTTTGGTGACCCCCCCCCCACACCCTGAATTTATTTCGTTGCTACTTCAAACTGTAATCTTGCTACTGTAATGAATCATAATATAAGTTACTGATATGCAGGATATCTGATATGCAACTTTCAAAGGGGTTTCGACCCACTGATTGAGAACCACTGTATCATGGGTTCTCTTTACAAGAGTCAACCTCATCCCTAGACACACTTTGCCCGACACCCTGTGAAGGTGCTGGAAGAATGGCCAGTGGAGTGATGTTAAAAGTGCTCATCAGTGGAACACTGGGAAGAGCCAAGGCCACAAAGGCAGCTGTTCCCACCCTCTGTACACCTTCCTTCATCAGGGAGTGACTGTACCACAGTGAGACTGGTCATGGGGGGGGGTACACCAGAGAGGTAGCTGAACCCCAGTCCTGCATATCTCCCATGGTTCTGAAGACACCTAGCTGAGAGATGCACACCTAAGTCCAGGTGAACCAGAAGATTGTCAGTTACCAGGTTGACAAGCTGAGCCACGGACCACAGGCTTAAAGGCCAGCAAGACCCCCTGTAGAGGGGAAACAAGGCACCATGTGGGTGCTCAGTTTACTCACTGATTGGGGCAGGAAGCAGGGACACAGAGACCACCCACTGGCTCCTTAATGCTTTTCAGAGTCTAGCTGCCTTGCTCTGGGCCACAGGGAATGGCTGGGGATTCCCCACTCCATGTGACTGGGGAATTGGGGGAGAATAGGCTTTTGTCTGCTACAGCTTAATCCCAAGCTCTCACCAGGAGGGAAGAGAAGTCAGAAGTGGTAGGACTGGGTAAAGTCTCACTTCAGCTTGTTAAGGGGACACCAGCCATCCTCTCCCTAGGGGACACAGGGGAGGCAAGTAATTAAAAAGAGATTACTGAAGTGTAATTAAAGAAGCCAACACCTTCCTCACAGAGGGATTCAGCAGAGATTACCCCCAGCCAAGGCCACTTGATTCTGGGCTGTCTAGCTGTACTCAAGCCTCAAGTGTACTGAAATAATGGAGACCGCCATCTGGCTCCACTCGTGTGTCCTGTGCTCAGTGAACCTCAATGTCCCTTCTCAGACATGTTTGTGATCTCACATCTTGTGGCCGTTGTGCAGGGACGTGGAACTTAGCCCTTCCCACGGGAGAAGCATCCTGGGTCCTGGCTCCACACCATGGCTGCTCTGCCCTAGGCTGCTCCTGCTTCCAGAGTCACAAGTGTAGTGTTTCACAAGAGCAGGGTCAGAGCAGAAGAACCCACCCAAGGCTGTGGGGAGGCCCACTGTGGGGAGGCCCAGGAGTCCACCTGCGAGCCAGGCCGAGGCACTTCCCATGCACAGCCCACTCACACAGGAAGGCCAGCCCCATGGTTGCAGAGGTCAATGGGCGCATGAAGGGGAAGGTGACCCCAGTGTCCCTCACCATTGGGGTTTGACCTCTCCAGCATCCAACAGGAAGGAGAAGCGTTAGACTTGAAATGTGGTCCAGTGACCAGGTTACAGGACAAAGGAGCGAGCAAGAGACAGGCCCCTCCTCATGCTCCTGTCCCTCCTCAGCCAAGCTCCCTCTCAGCTCCGGAAAGCATTCCACACACTGGGGCTTTGTGTAGAAGACAGGGCATTACCTTGCCTGAAGGAAAACACTCCCGCTCAGTGTAGTTTTGGATCCACTGAGTAACAGAGGTGGGTGGGTTCAGCTCAGTGGTGGCACTGCCAACTGGGCATGCCAGGAAGCCAGGGCTGCTGTGTCAAGAAGTCCTACAGAGAATGGCTGCGATACAGTGGTGTCCTCTCTCTCTCTCTCTCTCTCTCTCTCTCTCTCTCTCTCTCTCTGCTGAGTAGTACTCCCATAGCTCCTCATCCAGCAAACTGGGCATCTTGGGGTCCAGGTGTGCAGTGGACAAGGGGGTGCACTCAGAGGAACCCACTGGGTTAATGTACCTTCACAGAATTGGCCATGGCCACTCCCATGGAAGCCTGAGTTTGGATTGTGCTGAGATACTAAGAAGAAAGAACAGCTTGCCTACCCAGTGATTGTGTCTGGCCAGCCACAGTCATCTTCTTGTCACCACAATCAAATATCACCAGACAGGAGGGCATCAGGCAGGTGCTACGAGACAGCCACATCCCAGGCATTCCCACGAACACTCTTCGCTGGTCCTCTCTGTAACCCTGCATGCTGTGGGCACATTATATCAGCACATCTTTCAGAAAGGAAGCCAAGGTTCAGAGAGCTGTGGTGTGCCCCCAGAGCTGGCTATCCAGAGCTGGGATTAGAATCCTACAGCTTGGTGAGAACTGCTTTACTGTGTGCCCTTAGGACTGTCACACAGATTCCTTACCCTGTGGTTGACACAGCTTCCAGCATCACAGGATCCCTGGCCCAGCCAATACCAAATAACTGCATTATTATTTATATTCTAACCTATTCCAGTTTGGCGATGATGCAATCAGTGGTGTGGAATTTGTTTGAGTAGAGGAATTTATATTAGCATTTTCATAAGTGACTTTGCCCCTGAGTTTATTGGGTCATTAGAGAGCCAAAGGGGGAGGCTTTGCTTCTCTGAACTTTGTCAGTTTCACACTCTCGAGGGATCTGTGAGGTGGGAGGTTGCACAGGTCTGGGCAGATTCTGTGTAAGTGTGCACCATGTGCCAGAAGTGAGCCGTGGGCTGGAGACAGTGAGGGGAGCAGGGAGGAGAATCAGGAGGCAGGCAGAAGTGGTTTTCTGATGAGCCTGTGAACCTGGAAGGGAAGACCTATAGGGGGAGACACGCCTGAGGAGCACATTGTGTTGTCCCAAGTCTGGGGAGGGAGCAAGCATCAGATGTGGGAAGGCATGAAGAATGGGAGAGGCAGCCAGCAGGCCCTGTGGGCGAGGCCACAGCCTCTGTTCCCACCCTGTGGGCATCTCTGAATGTCCTCTGGGGCAAGAGGTTTCGGTCTCTCAGTCACAGCCCTAGGACAGTACCTGGCAACTGCCCAGCAGTAGTGTTTGTGAGTTTCTGAATCTTCTTCTGTACCGACTGGTTTGGTGTGTCAATTTGACATAGGCTGGAGTTATCACAGAGAAAGGAGCTTCAGCTGGGGAAGTGCCTCCATGAGATCCAGCTGTGGGGCATTTTCTCAATTAGTGATCAAGGTGGGAGGGCCCCTTGTGGGTGGTACCATCTCTGGGCTGGTAGTCTTGGGTTCTATAAGAAAGCAAGCTGAGCAAGCCAGGGGAAGCAAGCCAGTAAGAAACATCCCTCCATGGCCTCTGCATCAGCTCCTGCTTCCTGACCTGCTTGAGTTCCAGTGTTGACCTCCTTGGGTGATGAACAGCAGTGTGGAAGTGTAAGCTGAATAAACCCTTTCCTCCCCAACTTGCTTATTGGTCATGATGTTTGTGCAGGAATAGAAACCCTGACTAAGACATCTTCCAAGGAGGCTCTTGTGTTCTGCATGGCTGTGGGAGGAGTCATCATGGAAGTTTACTGTATGTCTGGAGTGGGACCACTCTGAGATCCATCACTGGCAGGGGGAGCCTAAGGACACCACAAGTCCCCCTTTCAGAACCCAGCCCTGTGGCTCTGTCAGATCAGAAAGCCCCAGTCACTCAGGATGGTGGGAGGATTTCGGAGACTGTACTGGGGTCTAGCCTGCACTCACTCTGTGAAGGCAGCTTGGCTAACAGCTTACTGGGTTGGGCCTCAGCAAGCACTGACAGGGTTGGTTTAATTGGGGGGCCTTTCCAGAGATGCTGTGGAAGTCAGGAATTCCCCATGCACAGCTGTAATCAGCAACCTCTGGAGGAAATGTTTATTTTGACTCCTAATTTGAGCGGATGCGCCCACCACGGTGGAGAAGGAACGGTGGCAGGCAGCAGGCTGTGTAGAACTCCGTGGTGAGGGCAACTCACTCACACCTTCAAGGGTCAGGAAGCAGGGGAGGGGGGCACGAACCTGGACTAGGAATCTCGAGGCCAGTGACATACTTCCTCCAGCTAGGCCCCTCTTCCTATCGCCCCCTCACAGTCTCCCAGCTGGGGGCCAAATGTTCAAATTCACAAGCCTGTGGGGATATGTCACAGTAGCCTTCAGTCCATGCCACCAGGACACTTGGGATGGCGCCTGGGGTGGTGGTGTCATGCCTCCTAGGTCTTTGACACCTGTCCAGTAGTCTGGGGCAAGAGCACCCCTTTCCTTTCCTGCCTCTGCCTCTATGCATTGAGTGGGCATCACAGGTAGGGAAGAGCATCTTCCTCCCAGAGCTCAGACTTCATTTTCATCTAAGTTTTCAATGCTCTATTTATTTATTTTTTTTTTGGACAGGGAGTTTCACTGCTATTATTTTTAGATTCATTTTAGATTCCTTTTACCCACTGTAAATATAAATGAAGGCATGGTACAATTAATTTCCCTGCTAATCAAAATATTTGATCGAATGAAGCAATTTTTCAATTTTTTGGAACTAATTATAACCTCCTCGAGAAGGAAGTGCCGAGTTCTGTGCTGTTTCTAATTAGGGGCCTCTTGCTGCCTGCTGAGTTCTCGCGGATGGGGTTTCAGAGGCTCCCCACTCTGGGAGATCAAAGCTGTAGGTTGTCTCTGAATCCTGACAGCAGAGCTGGGTTCTATGAAACATGGCTGGATGGGCTAGCTCTGGCCTTCCCAGTAGATTTGTATACCAGTGGGATTCTAAGCCAACACTGGAATGGACCTCCCTAAACCACTTTGTCTGAATCTGCTAGGGCAGGGTTACCACCATCTCCGATAACATAGGTGCTTCAGCAGTATAAAGGTCACCAGGAGCTGGGTTGTTCTTTCTCAAGTATGCCCTGAGGCCACACACACACACACACACACACACACACACACACACACACTTCTCTTTGTCTGCCTACTCTGGATTCCTGTTCCCAGGCACCTTTTCCTGTAAAGCTGACTGCTGGTGGGAGATGTCTGCATCTGAAGCTGACGATGGTGTCTTTTCCAATTAGAAAGAACATTCCTCTTAGTTATAGGGGGAGAAAAAAAAGCACAATTTCCCCCATTCAGATGGGGCACAAAAGCGTCAGACTGGGAGCCATCTGTTCCCTCTTGGTGCCCACGGGTGCTCGGTGAGGCTGCCGGGAGCTGAGCTGAGGCAGTGGAGCCCGAAGGCCAGAGCCCAGCAGGTTCCGTGCAAAGCCCGGGGAAGCCTGGTCCTGCCCCCAGGGTTGCACGGGATCTCTGGGTGACGTTGGTGTATATATGGGGGCAGCAGTGCCAGGAAGTTGCCAGTGGCTTGAGGACCTTCCTGCCAGTGCTTTAGAGGTGATGACAGCGGTGGTCCCTGTGGGTGGGATTTTCAGTGACCTTGCTTTCTGAGCGACCTCCACGGAACTGTAGGCATAACTCTGGTACACACACACATCTCTAGCTGGAGCGAGCAGTTACTGCGTCAGTCAGGGGTTCCATCTCCTTTTCTGCCAACTTAGTCCCTGAGTGTCATCTTGGACAGTATTTGAGGTCCTCCCTTTTCTCCCCCAACCTCAACTTTCCGGTGAGAGGGGGATGAAGTCACCGTCCCTGTTTTCTGGCTGGCTGCGGGAGGGACATGTTTGTCCAGTACATGGTTAGAGTGTAAGGACCACTCTTCCTGCTCTGTGCCTTCATGACAGTGTCAGGAGGGCCATGTCTCTTCCTGAGGGTCCTCCCCCTTACGTAGGGGACTTGGCCCACATCTCTCTCCCCCAGGACACTAAGTTCCATATGAGCAGAGCATGGAAAGCTATTCCTTACCTGGGTCCCCAGGTGAAGTAGATGTGCCACAGATACCAGCAAGTGACTGCCTGTCCCAGCATCAGGAGCCCTGGCAGGTGTATCACCTACTCCTGGGGCTGGGACTAATCAGTCTGACCTCTGCTTTCTGGATGGAGCTGCACAGATGGACAGCAGCGGATCTGGGTCAACATCAGAGATGTGAGTCTTGCCAGCGCCCTGCCTTGGCACAGCAGGTCAGACTAGGCGTGTGGGACATTTGTAGGTTACGGTGCACACAGGTGTACACGGGTGTGGTCATTCCTTATGCGGCCATCTGGAGGTCCTCTTCCAGTCATTCTGCATCATAGATGCTTTCTTGCTAAGTGTTTGCTTGGAACCATCTAGCATCTATAGAAATAGCATGTTGCTCCTAACCATGCATGTAAAGTTATTTATTATTGCCAATGCTTTATATAGCTTGTTAATTTTCTCTCTTTTATTTTTCTAAAGATGATCCAGAATGAGTCAGGGCTGAGTTGACTGCAGGGATACTTTCTGGTTTGGTGAAGTTCCTTCTCTCTAGCATGGAGACAGAGTTTCCAGTTGACTAAAGTAGAATCTTGCTGCCTTTCCATTTCCTTGCCTCCAGAGAATGGATCCATGACCACCGCCCAGAGCAGGCAGAATCCCATCCACTCCCTCATTATACCACTGGCAATGCTGGCATCATTGTGTGACTGTGGCTTGTTTCTTGGTTCCACTGTACCCCCAATATCTCCCCTAAGTCCTGGGGACTCTCTCTCTGGAAGATAGAGGACAGGGACCCTTTTTCTCTGTGAAGTTCATCTGTCAGAGTGAGAGAGCAAAAGCTAGTGTAGAGAGTGTCAGAGAGAAGTGTGACAGGAAATGATGAGGGAGGGGATGGACGGGTGGATGCCACAGACAGGAGGAGGAATGGAGACAACATACGCAGCCTCCCAGGGCAGTGCTGTAGCCCCGGTGTTCCGCAAGCCAGCAGGAGTCCTCAGCTGGAACAGGGTGAGTGAGGTCACAGAATGCAGGGCCCATTGTGAAGCAGGCCTCTTGTCCTGGGGCTCCTAAGGGTCTGGCCTTGATCAAGCTGATGCTTCTGGAAAAGAGCCCGCTCAGAGGAGCATGCCCCAGACGTGGGCACGGGAAACTGTCAGAGTGAGGTGAGACCAGAGCAGAGCTGTTTTTGGATGGAGTCAGAACAGTCAGCACAGGTGGCTGCAGGCCTTGGGGCTGAATATAGAGAGCTTCTGCGAGCTGGGGCAGAAGCCGTAGAGGATCACGCTTTGATGCTCAGGGGGAAAGGGTCATCTCTGATGAAACTGATGAGCCTTGTTTGGGCTCCGCCCCTCACTGAGGCCATCCATCTAAGGCAGCAGGACTGCTGTCTAGTGCTGTCTAGGTAAACAGGCCTCTTGATCAAAGGCTCCATGGACGGGGCTGGTGCTCAGTCACCGGTGGGCAGAGCCGATGCCAACACAGAGTGAGTCTCAGTCAAGCTCTGTGACTCTCGCTAGGTCACAGGTGCAACCAGCTTGAGTCTCTCATGGACACGCCTTCCCCAAAAGTGTATGACAATGTATTTTTCACCTGACCTTAGCCAAAAGGCTGAGAAGCGATGACAGTGTATATTTCGATCATTGATGTACTTGTCAAAATGTCTATTGATTCCCATCCTCCATGTATCCAGTGAAGGTGTGCAGGGAGAGGAGGGAGGGATGGAGGGATGGAGGGGGAGAGGGAGACTGTGTGAACAACCTCAGTTGTTATTCCTCAGGAGCCATCCACCTTGTTGGAGAGAGGATCTCTCACTGGCCTGAGAATTCATTAGTCTGTGCTGTGCTGGGCTGTGCTGCGCATATGCTATGCTGGCTGGCCCATGAACCCCAGGGGTGCTCCTGTCTCCATTTTCCCTGTGCTGGGATTATAGGGGGCACACCATCCTGCCCTCTTCTTAGGGTAAGACCTGCGGATCCAGTTCAAAATCCTTATGTGCCTCTGTGGCAGGTGCTTTACCCACTGAGCAGTTTCCCCATGCCCCAGAGAGTGTTCATTGTTTTGAAACTTGAAAGGGGCTCATGGCTTGAATCCGACTCTCCTGATCAGGAGCATGGTCTCACCCTCCACTCATCCTGGTCGTGGCAAAGGCGGGTTTCTCTTAGGAAGCTCAGTTTCTCTCAGGATCTCACCCATAGGTTCAGTAGCCTGTCATCAACGAGTGATGTGGAACTCTCCTCACTTCGGTTTGTAACTCGTTACAGCTAGTGCCTCTCAGGGGCAGGTATTGCTCTCCCGGTTTTAGTTCAAATTGGACCACTTTCCTAAAAATCATTTGGAAACTTTCTAGTAGATTTGTCTAACAGCAGCGATGTCTCTAGCATGTTATTCTCCATTTTTTTTGTCTTATCTCAAGAAGTAGGTTTTGTAAAAATGGATATAGTAGGTGAGGCATGGAGGTGCACATCTGTCACCCCATCCCGGGGAAGCTTAAGGCATGGGGATGCTGAGTGAGGCCAGCCTGGGCTACATAGATGAATCACAAAATAGGTAAATGAAGCCTGACTATTTAAGGCTGACGGCGGCCAACAGTGCCACCCGAGCCTGGAGACCCAAGTTAAGTCACTGGAACCCGTATGAAGGTAGAAGAAGAGAAGCAACTGCATGGGGCCATTAATTCACAACCATCACCTCACAGTCGGGTCAGTTTTATTCCCTGTCAGTAAAGGAGGAGACAGGCAAAGAGAGGGAAGCCTTTCTTGAAGAGCCTCCCAGCCCAGCAGAGGATGAGAGTGCAGTCGACGCTAGCCCCGGGCCTGCCTTTCTCCCTACTGAGCTCCCACAGTGTTTCACTTGTGCTGTTGGACTTGGAGGTGGGACTCCACCCCTTCTCCGTGGGTGCTGACACCCTGTGGAAGGGCGGGGATGCTAGGGGATGCCGAGCTCTGGGACTCACACTTCGAACCATCTGAGTTCAGAAATGCGTGAGACATACCAACAATTCCACCTCAGTTTTTCCCAATCAAGAGAATGATGCCCATCTACTTTCCAGACTCAACGTGGGCATGCGGACGACTCTGGTACCCACGGGTGGTCGGGGCTGGGGTCTGAGTGGAAGTGTGTGGTCTGTGTTTCCTAGGACACTCCCAGCTGCTGTCAGGGTTTGCTAGTTTCATAAAATATGCTGCCTGACGGCGACGGAGTGCAGACATCGCTGCTGGGTCACTTAAAGTGTGGCCAAGTTGGGAGCATTTATTGTCAGTCTGCCGGTTGCCTAGCACAGCACTGGTATTCACAGTGAGAGCCAACGTTAAAGCAAGGATCATGATACAACCGTCATCAAGATACAGCAGAACCAGAGCCAGGGCCAGTATTGGATTTCTTGACCTTTGGTTATCACTGGCCAGGTCTCCTTTGCCAGCAGAGTATCACCTTCTGCCCCCAGGCCTACTAGCTTCAGGACAGTCGCACACTCAGCTAGGAGGTACCTGTCAACGCTGTTTCCTTCGCTAAAACCTCTCCTAACACATACTTTCACCCTTTGGGTCTCCCAAGCCTGACTGAAGCATGGTGCCCAGTCTCCCCAGAGACCTGACCTGGCTAGACCCCCACCACCCCCCACCCCAAATAAACTGAGAGTTCCTCCCTGTTTTCCAGGCCCCTTTGATGTCGTTTCGCAAGTGACAACTCCTGGCTTGCCACTCCAGTCCACCTATCCCCATAGTGAAGTGCCAAACTGAATGTAGGGTTTAGTCCTCCTGGGGGCCCCCAACTACAAGCCCTTTACTTGATCATAATTATAATGAGCCTTTGCCTCTGTCCAGGAAGTCCCTGGTCCTGGCCCAGGTTGTACACCTCTGCTGGGCTCCCCAGCACCCTGGACAGCTCCACTCACCATGGAGGTTTCTGGGGACTCCAACTTAAGTCCTTTTGCTAACCTAATGTGGTTAGCGTTTTTTTTTACTAACCAAGCCATCACCCCAGCCCTTGGATGTCTTAAACAAAACCAGAGAAACAACCATCAAGAACGAACAGGAGAGAGTTTATGGTGCGCCACCCCCTTGGGCTTCTCAGCCCACCTTCCAAGGGCAGAGTGCCACCCTGGGGACCACTTTCCTGGCAAGTGAGCCTGGGCTTCCGCCCAGCTGGGCTGACCTGCCGTTAGAAACCACGACTCATCTGCTCCTCTCCTTCCCATTAAGTTTTGCCTCCCTGCACACAGAGACAAGAGGCGTCTACTACTGTTCACCCCGCGGATCAATTTTCATTCTGTTCTCTGCAGACTGCTGACGAGTGGGCAGAGAATATGCCCAAGGTCCCGCCCCCCACGTCCCCCAAAGAAACATCCAACAAAGACATCTTGGCACGAATGCACAAGGCAGTAGCTTCCCACTACCACACCATCGCCCAGGAGTTTGAGAACTTCAACACCCTGAAAAACAACACAGTCTCCAGAGATGAGTTCAGGTCCATCTGCACCCGCCACGTACAGATCCTGACGGACGAGCAGGTAAGAGGGCGGCCCCTCACCCCAAGCAGGTGTCAGAGCAGACAGTTCTCCACTGCACTCCTTCTTTAATGTTTAAGGTAATTTCCGACTCCCCCTTTTTTCTTTTCCTCCTTTCTTTCTCTTCCTTCACCCTCTCCTTCCCCCTCCTTTCTCTTCCTTTCTCCCTCATCCATAAGCTCTCCCTAGATAGCCATTAATAACCTGGAACTCGCTTTGTAGGGAAAACTGGCCTTGGACTTGGGTTGATCTTCCTCTTATGCCTCCCCTTTGCTGGGAGTGCCTGTGTGAGCTCGCATGCCCTGCTGGGATCTTAGTTTGTTGTAAACCATACTGAAACCCACAGAAGCCTCTGTTGCTATAACAGCTGTGAGCATTTCAGTCAGGGTGAACTTCAGGCCTCTTTTGCTGCTAAAAAGAGTGCCAGCTCCCAGTCTCCTGCATCTGCAATCATCTGGTACTGGAATGATTTGACATTGATTTTCCTCTCTGTGTTGTACCCTGGGGCAGCACGCTGTACCAGTCATGTTGGCGGTGGCACCAGAGCACTAAGTACCACTTAACCGCCATCTCATCTCCATGATCTGGCTCACCCACATGATACCCACTTACCTCACACTCAGAGTCCAGCTCTCCAGAGATCCATGATTGGGGGAGGAGACATGGCTTGGAAACCTGTAGGTACAGTTGGCCTTGAGAGAGAGAGAGAGAGAAAGAGAGAGAGAGAGAGAGAGAGAGAGAGAGAGAGAGAGAGAGAGAGAGAGAACAGCTCCTGTGCTGAGTTCGAACTGATGGACTGTCAGGGCTCTGCATGAAATGTGTTGTTAGCTATCCACCATCAGAGCTAGATCTGCCTAGCTGTTGCATCAGGTGACAGACCACAGCCCCTCCTTACAGGCATGTCTGTGGGGTTAGGGAAAGTCTACATTTAGCCTTATCAAGAAGGAGGATCTCTCAATATTTTGTGATTTCTGCCCCTGCCCCCAAAACAGACACCCCTAGCAAGTGAGAAGGATGCTTGCAGATAATAACGCAGGCTTTTGCACTTGCCCAGCTGTGCACCTGTGTAGTTGTGCACCTGTCCAGATGTGCGCCTGTCCAGATGTGCGCCTGTCCAGATGTGCACCTGTCTAACTGTGCACCTGTCCAGTTGTGCACCTGTCCAGTTGTGCGCCTGTCCAGATGTGTGCCTGTCCAGATGTGCACCTGTCTAACTGTGCACCTGTCCAGTTGTGCACCTGTCCAGTTGTGCGCCTGTCCAGATGTGTGCCTGTCCAGATGTGCACCTGTCTAACTGTGCACCTGTCCAGTTGTGTACCTGTCCAGCTATGTGACTCAAAGTCGGTTGGCATCTCTGTATGCTTCCCACCATGTTCCTGGCACCCTTCTCTCCTAGCCAGCTGCCTTCTCTGCCCCTGCCAGGACCTGGCCCCAGTATCTCTTGCTGCCTACTCCTCCCTCCAGATTCTAAGCAAAAGGAGGCTTTTCCCAGCCTCACTTGGCCCTTCCAGCTCCCTCCATCCTCCCAGTTCTCAAGGCCCTGGTCCCCTGACCCCAGCCTTGGCCTCTGAGCAGGTTTTCTGGGTACAGACACTAACCTTGATGTGCAGCCAATGCACAGAGTCAGCAAGCCCACCCGTGCACAAATGCTGGGGTTGGACTGCTGTCAACAGACGGATTTTCCCCTGCTGCTGTGAAGTAATACCTGACAAACGCAACTTGGGGGAGGAAGGGTTCCTTTTGGCTCACGGTTTGAATATAGTCTGTCATGGGGGGGGGTGGAGCTTGGTGACAGAGGCTGGAGGCAGCTGGCCATGTTGTGTGCACAGCCAGGAAGCAGGGAGCACCTCTTTGCCCACCTGTGTGGAGTGGGTCCCCCACAGTGCTGGGCACTCTGTGGCCCTCCTTCATCATCAGCGTTGGCGATGTCTTGTCAGCCTTTCTTTCCTGGGGGTCTGCTCTAACTCCACTCTGCTCCACCAGACTGTAAATGGGTCTCTGTGCTCTGTCCAGCCAGGAATGTCTGCAACACAGGAGCTCAGCTCTCTAGTGTTTCAGTGCCATTACATTGGCTCCCCTGGAAGTCTGGTGACGCATGCTTGGAAGACCAGAACTGAGGCAGGAGCGCCACAAGCTCCCCGACAGTGTGGGCTTCATGAGCCCCTGTCTCCAAGGGTGTGGGAGAGGGGGACCTGCCACACTTTATTGGATTGCACTAACTGAGCTTCCTGTCTACTGACCCCTTCCTGTGAGTGTCCCCATAACATTTCGATCTCTTGTCAGTGTCTGGGATCTTCTGCGTCCTTAACACCTGTTTGGTTTGTAACTTCACCCCTTAGTTAAGTTTTGTTAGCTGTCACCATAACGGCTTTGCTAAATTCAGTCATCGTTATCACTTGCCAACTATGGCTGGTACCTTGGGCCAGTTCTGAGTAGCAGGCAGGTGACCTTTCAGCCTATAGGCCTCTCGTTTTGTTTTGTTTTGTTTTGTTTTTTCTCGATTTGTAACAATGCCCAGATCCCACAGTCCTGTTAACCAGGGCCGTAGCAGTGCTTTCCCCTGTTAACCTGAACATGAATGCTTCAGGTTAAATGTATTTTCTCTAGAGATACCTTCATATATCAAATGTCAGGAGCTCCTGATCAATTCTTCTCTGTCTTTTTTTTTTTTCTTTTCCTAAAACTGAGCAACCATGGGGCGGGTGTACTGGTTGTACTGAATGCTTACCCTACATGTATACATGTACCAAGATAGACATCTAGCTTTTCTCGTTCAATTTCTCACTTCAGTGAGCCATGCTGATAGGCTTTATGATAGTAAAGCAAATGTACTCCTGTTACAAGCACAGTTTGGTCAGGGTGTGTTGAAAGTGTTTCCATGGTTGGGGAGATGGCTCAGTGGTTAGTGGTTAGGAACACCGACTGAGCTTGCAGAGAACCTGGGTTGGGTCCTGACCTGTAAATGTCAGATTCAGAGAACCCAATTCCTTCCTCTGGCCTTGGCGGACTCCCACATGTGTACATACAAATGTGTATATTCTCCCCTTCTTCTCCCCTCCCCTCCCCACCTTGCTTTCTCTTTAAACTTAAAAAACAAGGTTCTACCACGCTGCATCCCATGACAGGTACTTAGGTGACAATTTGTGTCAATGTTTGTGACTTCAGTCTGTACTTTCTTGTGTTGTCCATGTCTTGTTTGAGTCAACAGCACCGCAGCTATGTAGGTGGAGTCTCGGGCTGTGTACTTTCTTGTTTTGTTAGTGGGACCTGGGCAGAACTGGGCCACCAGCTTCCTGAAAGCAAAGTAAAAAATGCCCATAAGGGAAACCTTTAATTTGCCAGTGTGTTTCTCTGATGGTTACGGGGCGACTCGGGTTCATCTGTTTTGGTAGCTTACGCTTTGACAGGAACTTGTCCACTTTTCGATGCTCTGATTGGCATACACTGACTTACCGTGGTGTCTGTGTCCGCTTCTCAGTGGGTTCTCGCCATGTGTACCACTCAACTGGACCACACTGCACGCGGTCTCCCCCAGCTTCACACCGCAGCCCTTCCTGCACTCTCTCAATCTTTTCTGAGGATCAGCTCTCAGCTCTCTGGCTTTCTGCTGTATCACTGCTCTCTCTCTCTCTCTCTCTCTCTTGTTCTCTCTGCCTTGGCATAGGTTGGATGCAGGCTTTGAATTTCAGCTGCTCTTCCTTCCATAATAGACATTTAAAACTGTACATTTCTGTCTAATTACCACTTTAGCTGCATCCAAATTTTCATACATAGTTGTAAAATTATAATGGCGCTCCTAGTCTCTTATTCCCATGTTGGGTCCTTTGATTTAGAAATACGAGTGGGCTTTTTTTTTGTTCCTGAATGAATGTGTTTTTTAAAGAGTTATTAACTTATAAATGAACATGATTTTAATTAGAGAATGGTACTGGATCTTATCAGTTATTAGAATTATCTGAGATTGGATGTGTGGTCATTCTTTATAAATGTGTCATTTGTAGCTAGATGGTATGTGTTGAATGGAGCATTATGAAGCATTCTACACCTGCTGATTGAAACCAGCTGTTACTTTTAGCCTCAGCTAAAAGTATTGTCTCAGCTAGCTTGGCCCATCAACAGCTGAAAGATGTGGATGCTTGCAACTCAGTGTTAGATGTATCAAGTTCTAAGAAAATAGTTTTTAATCTTAAAGTCTATTTAATGTGATGGTAGCATGGTCTCTGAGCCTTCCTTTCATCTAGGGTCTGTTTGGTATATCTACTTAAATTTCTTCAACTCTTTTACATGCCTGACACTTTTGTTTTGTGTGCAGGCTTTATGAGCAGCACATAAATGGATTCTTAAACATCCTTTCTAGTGATCCCTGCCTTTTTACATGGAGTGTTTAGCACATTTATATTTATTGTTGTTGCTGTTATCTCCATTTACTTCTGTTATCAACAGAACCCAGCTTCCCACCATGCTCATGCTCATTTCCTTTATATTTGAAAAATGCAATTTCTTGACATAACTTGGATTGAGCTTTTAAAAACACCTGTTCTAACATAGTTGTCAAAGAGCACACTTTCTTAGTCAATAACTAGTTGTCACCCTTAAGTCTTCCTATTTTTTAAACCAGGTTCCCTTGTTCTCTGGTTTATGAGGATACTGAGTTGCTGTGATTCAGTGGGCTCCTTGGATGTCATGTTACTGTTATTAGTATTTTATCTTTCTCTTGTGACTTTTCTCTACAAATTAAATCTCCATGGTTCACTGAGCCCATTGGTGTTTGTTTAGTGTTGCTTTCTTTACCTATTCCATCTGAGGCCTTTCTCTTCCTCCTCCTCCTCGTCCTCCTCCTCCTCGTCCTCCTCCTCCTCCTCCTCCTCCTCCTCCTCCTCCTCCTTCTTCTTCTTCTTCTTCTTCTTCTTCTTCTTCTTCTTCTTCTTCTTCTTCCTCTTCTTCTTCTGAGTATGGCCTTTGTGATCTGTAAATGATAAATTTGGTTTTTATATAAACATGCCTTTATTTTGCCATTTTTAGAAAGATAATTTTTAATGGGTAAAACTTATGAATTTTTCAAAGATGAAGTGACTGCTAATTCACAGTTCTTCACTCGGCTCTTTTGGTTTCTGTTGCTGCTCTTCAGGTTGCATGTTGGTGCTCTGTGGGACCCAGCTGCCCTGTCAGACTTCCCAGATGGCTCTGCTGCTAGGTTTATAGACCTTCACCAGCCCACGTCCATGCTGCTCAGGGCTCTCTCTCATTGGCCGTCCCAGATCTGTTATTAATCTATACATTGGTTGCTTTGAATTTTTTTCAATGATCGCATTTTTCATTTCAACTTTATTTTCCTTGTCAATCATATCTTCAACACTTGATTCTAATTTGGTCAGTTATGGCCACTGATCTCTGCTATCTGCTATGTGACATCTGAAGGCACAGTCAGCCTTGGCTTGTCCATGGCAACTTGCTCCCTCATATATGTGGTGATTTTGTTTCTCTGAAAGCCATTGCTAGGCTAAGTTTTTCCGGGCACTGTTAGCCTCTTGCTGCATTTAGTTATGAATTCAACTTTGCAGGGAAAGCTCATAGTGCAGGGAGAGGTGGGAGTGAGCACCTGAGAGTCAGGGGCACAGGAGAACAAAGGTCAGGTGAGCATGCAGATGGTTCAAAAAGTGTCTAGAAACAGGATGGTCAGAGAGAACACTGTTTGGAGATAAGATTTCAGGAGCATCACAGTCAGTCTCGCCTTTGGGAGTGACCCTCTGCGTGGCTAACACAGCTCAACATTGAAGAGTGGTCTTGATGTTTTATCACAGCAATAGAAGCCACATTAAGAACAAAGAGTCAGGGTTTACAGGGACCTTCTAATTGTCTTCAGGAATGTATTGGCCAAAGATGACAGCAGAAGGCATGATGAGGAAAAACCAGAGCCTCAGAGACATAGTATCCATGCTGAAAGGCAAACAGAGGAGTAGGCCACCTCTGCACCTGACACACAGGAGCTGTGGGAGTTCTCCCATCAGGTCCAATCAGAGCTGGGATCAGAGGGAGCCTGAGGATGTGGGTTTTGTGAGGACAGAGAGAGTTTCTCAGAATGCCATGGAAGAGTCAAGACTAGGAGGTAGAAGAGAGGCCTGAGGCCAAGCGGTTCAGGAGCGTGATCATCCCAGCTGGCAGATGAGACTGTGTCTATGTGGTGGCAAGATGGACGGACACTGTGAGACTCACAGCTTCTAAAGGATGCTGTCAGGGTCTGAAGACCAGGGCTAGCCTAGGGTGAAGCAGAGGCTACTTGGTGGAACCCTGGGGACCTTTTAGTCTCTGGGGTAGGAGCTAGCCCACTTGATTCACTTTTTGACAGCATCTTGTACATTTTCAATATACTCTTTTTCAGTCTTCCTGTAGGTTTTGAGGTTGAATCAGAGCTCCGGGGGCAGGTCTTAGCAGACTCTCTGAGGGATTCTGCTTGCTGGAGCTGGGGAAGGATGTGGGTTTACCCTGGGCTGGTCTACCTCTAAGCTCATCAACTGTGTGGAGTCTTATTACCCATCGTGGGTTGTTTTTAATTTTCTCAATGACTTGCAATCCTCTCAGCTCCAGACGCCGCCCTCTGGGAAGATGCTTGGTAGGAGCGAGCCCCCATTTGTAAATCCCACACATGGCAGCTGCCTGCCTGAGCACACACACGTCAGGGTGGTGTGGACCTAAAGGTGCCCCAACACCAATTCTAGGGAGGCACCTACCTTTCTGACCCCAAGAGTAGGCTGGTGTGGCAGCTAACAAGCATTTGGAGACTTTAGACAAGAGCCCAAGAGTTGTTCACTTTAAGTCATTTGCTGTGGAAAAAAGAACCAGGAGGGACCCAGGAGCAAACTAAGTTTCTGGAGGCCTCTAGATGACAAGGGGAACAGGAAACTGTCCCCAGTCTACTGGCTTCTGTCCCTCTGGAGGCTGACAGCCAGCTCTATCAGCTGGGGATTTTTTTTCAAGTGGTAGGGTGGGGTCGGGGGAGGGGGTGAGAGACCTAAGGCCCTGTAATCAAAGGTCACTCATGGGAGGCCTCTCGTTACCTGGTGCCATGCTGTGGTGTGTAGTTTCGATAGGGTCTGTGGCATCAGCCGGCCACCATGCAAAGCCATAAGCCTCTCCCCAGTGTTCCAAATGCCTCCTCCCCCTCTTCTTGCAAGGATGTTTCTTACCTTCGGGGTGAAGGCTGGTGCCACCCGTAAGTCACTGTGACTCAGGTGTGACTCAGGTGTGCAGAGAAGGGAGGCCGCGGCTTCCCTGGGACCAAGGTGGGCCCTGGTTTGATTTGCATTTTCTCCTAAAATGTTTTTATGCACCACAGCTCGGTCACTGTGACTAATCACAAGATTTAATGGCCTTAAACTGCTCACTGAGGACCCAATTCAATTAAAAAATGTCCTGCGGAAGCCATGAATAATCCTCTTGTCTTGCTCCCCCCGCCCCCCAGTCTTCCAGAGGCGTCTATCCTGAGAGACCAAATGGATTTCTTTTCCTTTTTCTTTTTTAAGTTGACATGAACCCTGGTCTGCAGTCAGCTCCTCTCACCTGTGACCCCACTTCTCCAGGACTCCCGAGAGACTCTGGCTGGGTTCACACTCCCTTGGGTGGGACTGACTTGCTGCCATTAGTTTGACAGACTGTGGAGCGAGATGCCTGTCAACGCCAAGGGGAGGCTCAAGTACCAGGACTTCCTCAGCAAGCTGAGCACCGAGAGGGTACCCTCGCCGCCCATGGCTGCGGGTGACTCTGGAGAATCGACCGTCGCCCAGCGGGGAAGCAGTGCCCCTGAGGTCTCCCAAGGGACCAGGTCCACCCTCTGCTCTCCTCGGGACGCCAGAGCGGGGTTGAAATCACGGAGCCACCCCTGTGTGAGTGCCCATCCTAACAAGTGCCCCCATGTCACCTCCAGGCAGGTCCGTGCACACAAGGGACCCCAGTGTTTCTCCTGACAGACTGCAGGTGATGGAGAAACTGGGCTCGTTAGCCTGAGGGGTGGGGGGGTGGGGGGGCTCCAGGGTCAGTTTCCAGCAAGGGAGGGTAGTTTGAGGAAGGGTTGGGCAGGGTAGAAAGGGGACCCTAAAAGGGGCCAGAAGGGAAGGAGGAAGAGACAGAGGTAAGAGGCACGGGTAGGAAGTCTGCCTCTGACAGAGCAGGCTCCTGACAGTCTCCCATTTTTTACACCTGAGCCAGATGAGGCCTATGGTGTCTTCCTGGGCCTCAGTCCTCAGTTTGACGTAGAACTGCAGACTGAACCATCAGCACTGTCTCCTGTAGACCTACTATGCACTGTCTCCTGTAGACCTACTATGCACTGTCTCCTGTAGACCTACTATGCACTTGGGTGTTTGGTATAGCTCCAAATGGACAGAGGTCCTGGTATGTTGTCACAGTTCTCAGAGCGACAGTGACTATGGTCTTCAGGGAAGTCAGAGGTGGCATAGAACGTTGTCAGAAGCACCTTAGAAATAGTTACCTGCTAGCCTTCCCACACTGAGGAGGATTAGGCCACTGGTCAGTGGAGAGCTGGGCAGAGAGATGGCCAGCAGCGAATTTGGGGGAAATGAGTGTAGCGTTAAGGAGAGACCTCTGAGAAAGGCTGGCCTAGAGGGTGAATGGGACCCCAAGCCAAAGAGTGTGGGGAACTGTGGAAGTTAGGAAGGGCGAGGAGAAGAGCTCTCCTCTACAACGTGGCTACATATTTCCAAAGTCTATTATTATGCAATGGCTTGAGATAACCCAACAGAAGTAAGCTTATCTCCCTTCCTGCCACCTGCACAGCTGACCTGCAGATCCCAAGCCCTCTCTGGGGTTCCCTCGACCGCCCCCATGAGACCCTCCAGCTGAAAGAATGCTTCTGTCCCTCCCCACAGACCCCAGTGGGCACCCCACCCCTACAGAACTGCGAGCCCATCGAGAGCAGGCTCCGCAAACAGATCCAGGGCTGCTGGCGGGAGCTGTTGAGGGAATGCAAGGACAAAGACTCGGACAAGCAAGGAAGCATCTCCGCAGCAGAGTTCCTGGGTTCGTGGCTCCACCCCCGGGGAGGTGGGGTGGGGTGGGGTGGGGGACCCTGCGGGTGCTGATGGGTGGAGCCGGCCGGCGCTAAGTGAGAGCAAGAAATGCGTGCACCCCCACCAACTGTGCCACTCGGTCCCCCAGCGCTCGTGGAGAAGTTCAAGCTGGACATCAGCAGGGAGGAGAGCCAGCAGCTCACCGTCAAGTACGACCTGAAGAACAACGGCAAGTTCGCCTACTGCGACTTCATCCAGAGCTGCGTCCTGCTGCTGAAGGCCAAGGAGACCTCTCTGATGCGGAGGATGAGGATCCAGAATGCGGACAAGATGGTGGGTGTGCCAGCCCAGAGCCCAAGGTTGTCCTGAGCCCAGTAACCCTCACTTGGCAGCACAGGGGGACCTGGACAGCCAGGACCCAAGCACTGCTCGTCAGAGCCTGACCCCTTGGATCTCTGACTTCCAAGGTCTTGGGCTTTTCGTTCCAGAAGGTCAGGACAGGGGAAGGTGGCTACCAGGTCAGTTAGAGTAGTGTGTCAAGGCGTGTGCCTGCAGATAGGGTAGGGTAAAGGGGGTAAAGATGCAACTTGGGGGACAGATCTAACTGTGAATGTTAAAATGACTCGGGAGCTTGATTTCCTTAAAGTAACGGAAAGAAGTCTTCCACCTCTGGAACTCTGGGCTCAGGCTCTAGAGATACAGCCTGGGGCCTAACAGTCTTTTGGAGGAAGACACCCACCCAGAGTCCCAGAAACACTGGACTGTCCAGAGTGGGGCAGTCCACTCACACGGTGCCCTGAGGGTTGAAGATGACAAAGTAGGCATGTGGAGCCCAGGGCCCAGAGCCAAGCTAAACCTTCAGAACTTAGCTGCAAGTGTACAGCTGGGGTTGGGGCCTGGGCAGAGTGTGGGTGGGGCATGGGCTGAGTGTGGGAGGGGCTTGAGCAGCTCTCTATCTTACCTCCACCCCACCCCCACAATCCACCTTTGTCCTTCCTGCCTTCCTTTCATTCTTTATACTTGCTTGTCTTTATTCTCTCTCTGTTGGTGGACTGAAGCGTCCTGAGACGAGGTCTTACTGTATAACCCAGGCTTGCCTGAAACTCCCGTGCAATCTCCCTGCCTCACCACCACTGCTTAACTGTGGCCCCAAAGGACCTGGCAGACACCAGGATCTCCCCTTTCACCCTCAACTGTACGATAGTCACAAAGCCCCACCCAGCACTACCCTAGCTCGCTATCACACCCTCACCCTGCTCAAACTTCTCCAGAGCGTGAAGCTACAAAGTGTGCTCTATGCTCCTGTAACGCCGAGTCAAGTTTGTCTGACCGAGATCGGAGCGCAGCTTGGCTGGAAACGGCGCTCAGCAGGAAAGTGGGGAGCATCCTTGAGTGGCTCACAGGAGGCCCAGGAGCAAGCAAATCCAGTTCCAGTCTCCTTATAGCTCAGTGGAGGCTAATAACCTCATCCCTCCCACCCACCCACACTCCTGGGCAGCCATTAGAGGGACTGGGGCAAGAGGGCCATCCTAGAACCCATGCAGGAAGCCACACACAGGAAGTTCTGGGCGAGATCCAGCATCCACTGCGGCTTACCCACAGGAGGCAGGCAAAGGCAAAGCCAAGTGTACCGTGAGCTAGCCCAGCCCTATAGGTAGGAGAGGCTGTCCTAGTCTTCCTTGGATTCGCTTGGCAAATTCTCTCCCTAGTCTTGTTCTGCAACTTTGGTCTCAGTTTCCCCTTCTAGAAACAAGTTAGAATGGTCTGTGAGGAGCAGGTGAAGGGTCTCTGTGGAAGAGCCCACTGATGCCTCTTCTGGCACCAGCGTGGGTGAGCCAGGTTCCACAGGGTCCTGGCAGGTGGGCAGACTGGCAGCTTGCAAAGCTCTAGGGCACGTGGGTGTCTCTGTCCCCGGGTGCTGAGTGAGATATAAACCGAAAGCAATTGAACCTCGCTAGTCTGTTTGAGGTAGCGCCATGTCGCAACTAAGCCTTCCTGTGACTTGTTTCACACTGTTGCCCGTAATTCACCTCCGTGATATGCAGACATATGTTGAGGCGAGAGCCCGCAGACACCCTGTCTTCATCCCGTAGCACCCAACGGAATAAGCAGTGTTGTGAGACTTCTCGTTACCACGTGCAGTTGTACGCTGTGGCTTTTCAAGTACCTTTCATCCTAACAACCTTCTAGAACCTTCTAGAAGTCTCTGCTTGGCTCTGAAGTTGGTCTAGTGTCCACACAGACCTGTCCTTGTAAACGGGACCAGCTGTGGCTGAACCAGAGCCGGGATCACGTCCTCTTTCTCAGCCTCAAGGTTCCCACCGGAGAACCGGAAGCAGCTCCCGCACCCCAGGTTGTGGGGACTCAGTATCCCTGAGGTGGTAGATCTGAGCAGCCCTCCTTACAGAGAGGCGGAGCAGAGCCCGGCTCTGGCTGAGGAGGCAATGCACAGTGTCTCCGCTCCAGTTTGCACGCCCAGTCTCCACCTTGGTTTTAGAAAGAAGCCGGTGTGGAAACACCTTCCTTTTACTCAGCCTTGCTACGGATCCAACCTAAGATCGTTCACTGCTGGAGGCCCATGCGGCGGACTTTCAAGGCCTATGACGAGAACGGAACGGGTCTCCTGAGTGTGGCTGACTTCAGGAAGGTGAGACTCTCTGCCCTCTGCTGCTAGGGACCTGGAGCACATAGCAAGCACGAAAGGCCAGTAGCCTAGGAAACTCTAAAGGGACCCTGTACCTGCCCATGAAAGCCCAGGCTGTGGCCTACTTGCTCTATACTTGCACACTACAACTTCTTCTCCTTAAAAGCTTCTGGAAACTTCCAGGGTGTGTATGTGTGTTGAGAGGCCCCTATCTAGGCCTCAGACCTGCTCTTCTGTCCTATCAGAGTCCTGGGACTGTTGGGACAGCCCAACAGTGCGTACGCGATATAGGCTTTCCACACAGGGAGCCCCACTCCACTCCACAGGGCACACTGGAGTGGTGCCACTTGGCTCTAGCTAACCCTGGGTGCCAGCTCACTCTGAAGCCTGCCACCCTCTCAGCACCCCACCCACAACCCAACTCATACCCTGCTCCAGCTTCCCATGCACCTGGGGCCATCCCGGGATGTCTTAGTCCATCAAGGATGGGGGACAATAAGAGAAGGCTCCCATCCCCTTCCCAGAGTGAGGCAAGCAGAGAAGGCGGTAAGATGGGAACATCTCTAGCAGAGCCGCAGGTGGGGGGCAGAGTTTTATCTCCTGCTTTCCTCCCATTGGGCCCACTGTCCACCAGCTGCCCTCAATCCAGGGGCCCCAGGGTCTTTTAGCCCATGTTACAATCTCTTGTTAGAAATGAATGCTAGCATCAGCCACAGAGGAGAAACCTATAACCTAACTTCTACACATTGCTAGGGCTCTCTGTGAGTGTGAACAAGGCAAGAGCAGCTTCGGGAGGCAATCTCTTTCTTCCCATGGAGAAGTCTGGAGTGGGGGCTTCCAGAGCTGGCCCAGCAGTGGGGTCAGGGACCCAGTTCTGCCACCACTCAGCACCCAGCTTCCTCTCCCACCTCATGGTCCAAGGTGGCTCATGGAGCCTCCACTTCATTCCCGATATTAAGAAAAAGGCATGCCCCATCCCTTGGGAGGAAAGAGTAAAAACAGTGGGCACCTCGCATCCTCAGTCAGGGCCGCGCCACGCCCTGAGCCTGTGGAGAGAGGAGGAGGAGGGGGTTGACCTGAAGCCACCACTGCTCACCGGTCTCCTGGCCCCTAGGTGCTGCGGCAATACGGCATCAACCTGTCGGAGGAGGAGTTCTTCCACGTGCTCGAGTACTATGACAAATCGCTCTCTTCAAAGATTTCCTACAACGACTTCCTGCGTGCCTTCCTGCAGTAGGCATCCAGGCGGGGCAGCACTGGGGACAGATGGGGCATCAGCGTCTGTCCCCAAGACTAGTAAAAACCAGATAATGGAAGGCTTTAGTGAACTCCCCAGAGCTGCTTCAGAACCTAACCCTACCCATCACCAGACCCCCAGGTTGTGCAGCTCATGCTCTAACCCTCACTGAGGCCTCTCTGGCGACCACAGGGTGGCCGCTGACCTCAGGGGCTCTTACTCTTTAGTTTGAGCGCATACAACAGTCTTTGTGGGAATGACTCTAGAGAGTCATTAAAAAGACCTGCGACTAATAAAATGTTTTAAAACTTGGGATTCTTGGGGGTTTGTTCATGACTGCCTGCAGGGCACCTCCTCCTATCCACAGCCCCTGCACCATTATTCAAGGGCCAAGGCTGCCTCTGCGTGCCCACTTCTGTCCTGGCTAGGAGGACAGCTGTAGTCACATGGCCATGTCTGTCCTGAGTAGTTTGTTTTGCCAACCTGGTACAAGCTAGAGTCATCTGAGGGGGGGGGGGACCTCAATTGGGAAACTTCCTCCACCAGATTGGCAAGTCTGTAGGGCATTTTCTCCACTAATGATTGATGTGGGAAGGCCCAGCTCCAGTTCACCATGGGCACTGCCACCGCTGGGGCAGATGGTCCTAAATCATAGAAGAAAGCAGGCTGAGCAAGCCAGGGGGAGAGAGCTGGTAGGCAGTGCTCCTCTGTGGCCTCTGCATCAGTTCCTGCCCTCTTGTCCCCACCCTGGCTTCCCTCAGTGCTGGGGTGTGACCTCAGAACTATAAAATACAATAAACCCTTTCCTCCCCAAATTGGTTTTGGTCCTTGTGTTTATACAGCAGTAGATATAGGACAATGTCCCTGTCCCTGTCTCTGCCCTCTAATGCTGAGTCCCACACTCCTTCCAAGGTCTAGCTCTAAGGTCACCACTGGGGGATCCTCCCATGAGCCCTGAGGAAGGCAGTCAGGGCCCACATCCTTATGCTGCTGCGTGCACGCCACCTCCTCACCGGAACATGGGCACAAGGTCCAGCTGGTAGGCGGAGAATGGGGACCTGCTTTTGCACCCACACTTGGTAAACATCTCTAGTCTAACCAGGGATGCCTCTGGTTCCCTCTTAAGAAGAAAGCAAGCCAGTTACCGGGGGGGGGGGGTAGCTTGGGTCCAGGGATCCACTTGCTGGACTTCATGACACAGGGAGACCTGCTTTCTTGACCACATCTCTAGCTCCCAGCGCTGCTAGTCGGAGGTCCCGTGTGACACATGCAATAGGGTCATGGTGTAGCCCCTCACACTGGACTCTTAGAAGACCTGGTAGGTGTCCTTCCAGCCCCAGAAACCAAAAGGGTCCCTGCATTTTTTTTTTACTTCAACATTTTTCCAATAGGTTGAGCAACCTATTGAAAGCCACAGTGTGAAGGATCGGGTGAGGGGTTGTGGATACCACAACTATGCCTAGATCTTGGCTTTTCTTCCACCCTGTACCTCGGCCTTCATCTTCCCCACAATGACTCTCACACAACCTTGAACTCAGAACCTGCTGTTTCTAATACTGCTCCCTTCTGAGCCGGGAGCCAACTCCTGACCTGGTGGCTGAGACTGTGCCGATGCTCAGGAACTGAGGGAGAAGGGGGGGGGGTTGTGGCAACAGGAGAGGTAGGCGGCTCTGCAGGTGGCCCACGAAGTCCAGAGTATTTACCCCCTGCCCCTGCATGGAAGGAGGTGGACGCCCCTTTGCCACACATGCCAGCTTTCAGCAAAAGTATTACCTAATCCTCCAAAAACCACAGTCTGCAGGGGCAGCATCAGCCTCAGATGCGATGTGGATTTGGAGACTGCCGGAGGTTGAGGCCACAGGCATGCCTGTTGCAGAGGAAAACGACACACGGTAGACGTGACTACACAGAAGACTCTGGTAGAGGGAAAACCAAGGGCTCAGAGAAAATGCTGGAAACGCAGACCACAGTGAAAAAGGCAGATCGTCGGCAAACGGGAAGAACGAAAGGGTGTGGAGTGTTCAGCAGTGTGGATAGATGCAGAGAGAAGAGTGCAGAAAGCGACAGAAGCCAGAGCTACAGGATGGGAAATGGGGGGGGAGGTTGAAGAGAACCTAGAGGGGTGTGCTTGGGTAAACAATGGTTGTTGAAGACACTTGAACTGCAGCAGGGAGAACACAGGTAGGTGCAGGGGTACCCTACAAGAAATAGCCATGAAGGAAGGGAAGAGACGCACTCCCGCAGAGGGGAGGGCCAGAGGGAAACCCGAACACCTCTCCCCAGAAACCACAACGGCAGAAGATGAGGGCCAACACACCACAGCTCACTAAAGACCCAACCAAGGCAGGGATACAGCTTGATGGATGCACGAAAAAGCAAGGAGCTGGGGGTGTGGCTCAGTGGGTAGATTGCTTGCTACACAGGCATGTGTAAGCCAGCGATACTGGTGCACTACCATGATCCTAGCCCTGGGGAGGCAGGCAGGAGGATGCCTGGGGCTGCTGTCTGGCCAGGCTAGATGACCTACAAGCTCAGGTTCAGGAAGAGACTCTCAAAATACATACATACATACATACATACATACACACATGCATACATACACACATACTATATACACATACATAAATACATGAATGCATACATACACACACATACATATACACATGCATATATACATACATACACATACATACATACATACTATATACACATACATAAATACATGAATGCATACATACACACACATACATATACACATACATATATACACACATACATACACATACATACATACATACCTACAGCAGAGAGCAAGACACCTGACATTGACTTCTGACCTCTATCTACATGCACACAGAAATACATACATACACCCCCTTACACACCAAAAACTTGAAAGGCTGGAGCTGGGCACAGTGACACACTTATAATCCCAGCACTCAGGAGACAAGTCATTAATTCAAGGCTAGCATGAGCTATAGAGACCCTGTCTTGACAGATGTTGGTGACAGATGTTTTTCTAAAACAGTGTTACAGAGTGTCCTAGTTAGTATTTTTATTGCTGAGACAAAACACCATGATCAAAAAGCAAGTTGGAGAGGAAAGGGTTTAATTGGCCTACACTTCCACATCACTGTTCATCTTGGAAGGAACTCAAACAGGGCAGGAACCTGGAGGCAGGAGCTGATGCAGAGGCCATGGAGGGTGCTGCTTACTGACTTGCTCGCCATGGCTTGTTCAGCCTGCTTTCTTACAGAATCCAGGGCCACCAGCCCAGGGATGGCTCCGCCCACAATGGGCTGGGCCCTCCTGCATTGATCACTATAATTCAGAAAATGCCTTACAGCTGGATCTTGTGGAGGCATTTCCTCAACTGAGGCTCCTTCCTCTCTGATGACTCTAGCTTATGTCAAGTTAGGACACAAAAACCAGCCGGTACACAGAGGTTCAAAGAAATGAAGGGCATCAGAAACGAAGTAACTGAAAGCAAAAGAAAACCCTGTGTGCTTACGATTGTCCTCAAAGGTAATGTCTCAGAGTTTGTAGCCATGTATTGATTTGAGTACCACAGATACAACAATGGCATCACAAAGAATGAGGACAAAGACCTGAGCTAGTGCTGAGAGGGTAGGGTCTGCTCCTGTGAGTGACAAGGCAGATTATCTAAAGACAGACAAGGGTGCCTTAAGATGTCCCTGCAAATCGTAAAGCAACCACCAAAAACATACTGTATAGTTATGTAAGAAGTACAAATCCGTCAACAGGGATCAAAATGGAAACAAATATGCGATCAGAGTGGGGAGGACATGCTGTCAGGAAAGGGAGCACCACACAGGCTTGAGGACCTGAGTGTGGGCTCCCTACCCCACATTTAAAAGCAGGGCTCGGTGGCATGTGCTTGTGATCTCAGTGCTGGGGGAGTGGAGATGGGTAAATCCCTGGGGACCCCCAGCAAGCCAGCCTAGCCTGCTTGGTGAGTTTTAGGGTCAGTGGAGTCATGTCTCAAAAATGAGCTAGAGAGGACCTGAGGAATCAGTGGTGAAGCGACCACTAAAAACATACAGTATAATTGTGTAAGAAGTACAAACCAGACCACAGGGTCTGATTGATCTCTGTCTACACGCATGCACATATACATGTGCACATACATGTACCTGCACACATGCATGCATACACACATACAAATGTCTCAGCGGTCAAAACAGTGAGGAAACTAACAAGAATTGTCGAGCAGCATGGTTGTCTGCACAGGACACTCCTAAGAGCCAAAATGCCCCAAGAATTAACCAGGCAGTGTGCCATCAGGTCATTAGAAGTCACTGGCATCTCCAGTTAGCACACACAACTTCAATGGGAGTTTTAAAACAGTACCACTTGTGACAGCCCCCTCTAGTGGACCAGGTAGACATAAACCTAAAATTCCCCACAGGTCCTCCTGTGCAGTGGTAGACTATGCAGCACTGAAAAAAACAAGACCACAGATCAAAATCAGGGCTGTGGACACAGCTTTCCCAATTGTGCTTTTCCCCTAAGGTCTGTATTATTGAGCTAAGCGCCATGACACATACCTTTAATCCTAGTATTCAGGAGGAAAAGGCAGGCAGACCTCGGAGGGCTTTTTTCCTCCTTTTTAAATTATTACATTTCAAATGTTGTCCCCCTTCCCAGTTTCTCCTCTGCAACCCCCTCATCTGAACCTCCTCCCCTTTGCCTCTCAGAGGGTGCTCCTCCACCCACCCACGGCTCACCCCTCTAGGATCCCCTAAGCTGGGGCAACAAGCCTCCATAGCACCAAGGGCCTTCCCTCCTATTGATGTCAGATAAGGTCATCTTCTGCTACATATGAATCTGGATCCAGGGGTTCCCCCATGTATATTCTTTAGTTGGTGGTTTAGTCCCTGGAGTTCTGGGGCAGGGGGATCGGTTTAGTTGATATTGTTGTTCTTCCTATAGGGTTGCAATCTCCTTCAGCTCCTTCAGTTTTCCCCCTAACTCTTCCATTGGGGTTCCCAGCTCAGTCTGATGGGTTGGCTGTGAGTATCTGCATCTGTCTTAGTCAGATGCCGGCAGAACCTCTCAAGAGGACAGTCATACTAGTCTCCTGTCTGCGAGCCCTTCTTGGCATCAGCAATAGTGTCAGGGTTTGGTGTCCAAAGCCTGATCTACAAAGTGAGTTTCAGGACAGCCAGGGCTACACAGAAAAACCGTGTCTTGAATAACAAACAAAAAAAGATTTATATTATTGCATGTGTAAGTATGTTCCTTTGTGCCACGTGTGTGCAGGTATCAGCCAAGACTAGAAGGGGAGGCACCGGATCCTCTGGAGCTTGCGTTGTGGGTGGTTGTGAACCATCCAGTGTAGGTCTGGGAACTGAACTCTGATCTTCTACAAGAGAAACAAGTGCTCCTAGCCACTCAGTCATTGCCAGTCCTGCATAGTCTCTACAGTCCCACCAGGACCTCAGTGTTTTTAGTAGACAGGAACCAACTACCCCAGAAATGTTGTAGAAAAGAAACGAAACTACTCTCCCTCAAAAGTTGAAAAAAGAAAACAAGATTGGATGGAGGGCTCACATTGGCGCCTCTGAAGGTGCATTCGCAGCACAGTGGTAAGGAATATGGTGTCAGCAAAAGGACAGAACAAAATGGGGAACCAGGAAAGTCCCACACAGATGCAGCCAGCTGATTTCCAATGTGGACAACAACAGTGGGTATCTTAGGGTTTCTACTGCTGTGACGAAACACCATGACCAAAAAGCAAGTTGGGGAGGGAAGGGTTTATTCAGCTTTCACTTCCATATTGCTGTTCATCACCAAAGGAACTCAAGACTGGAATTCACACAGGGCAGGATCCTGGAGGCAGGAGCTGATGCAGAGGCCATGGAAGGGTCCTTCTCACTGGCTTGCTCAGCCTGCTTTCTTATAGAACCCAGGACCAGGGATGGCCCTATCCACCATGGGCTGGGCCCTCCGCCATTGATCACTAATTGAGAAAATACCTTACAGCTGCATCTCATGGAGGCATTTCCTCACTTGAGACTCCTCCCTCTCTGATGACTCTTGTCTCAAGTTGACACACAAAACCAGCCAGCACAATGGGTTAGAGGAAGAGTGCCTATGTGTAGAACGTGACCCTTAGCACACCTCAAACCAAAGGATGAGTAGGGATTGCACAGGTGTGTGAAACAGAACACGTGAAAGACAGTCCACTCAACCTCAAATTCGAAAGCAACACCAGTAAAGTCTGTTTCCTCAACAGAGCAAAATACCCAAGATGGAGTGCTTCTAAGAAAGCAAGGTTCATTTTGGCTCACCTGCTCAGAAAGGTTCTGTTGGCCTGGCTGCTTTAGGCATGTGGCACATGTAACAGGAAGGCATGGCAGAGGAGGGTTACTCATCTTGTGGTAGCCAGGAAGGACAGTAGCTGGGTTCCCAACTACCCTTCAACTTTATACCTACAGTAAGCTAACTTCCTCCTTCTAGACCCCACCTCCCAGTCTAGCCATTGGCTGATGACCACCTGTCAATTCACGAGGCTCTGGAAAATACCTGCTACAAATGATAACTATCTCCAAAGAACAAGAAAAAAAAAGGCAAAGAAAGCTTCATCAAAAATTTCAGCATTTGCTCTGAGGATAGGACTAAACAGACCAACCCAGAGACAGGAAAAAGAGACTTGTTTCCAGAATATTTGGAGAGTTTGGATAGGATCAGCAAGAGGCCAGAGAGATGGCTTGGTGGTTAAAGCGCATGTGTGCAAGCAAGAGAAGCAGGGTTCTGACCCCCACGGCCCCACGAGCCTGGTAGTTATCCGTGATTCCAGCCCTTAGGAGGCAGGGACAGGAGGCCCAACACAGTCACGTGCTCTGGTGAGTCCCCAGAGTCTGGTTCACCTCCTCGGTAGTAGAGTGTGAAGTGAGGAGGAAGGAAGAGGGGGAAGGAAGGAGGGCCCCAGAGACTGTGCACTGGGGCAGCTCTGGCAGTGTGGTGACATCATAAGGTGACAGCTTCAGAGGGCCACGCCCTGTGCAGGAACCCTACTGTGTCTCCAGTGTTTATGGGTAGAAGTTAGTGGGGTTCCTTAGACAGACTAGGGTTTCAGGAACAATGGTTCAGAAGTCAAGGTCCCAGGACAGGATGCTGCAGGCCTATAAGGCCTTGGGCAGGGGACCTGTCTGAGGAAAGGTTATAGGGACATTGTTATTGCACACCTGTCCCAGGCCACTCCTCAGGCCTTTTCTGCCCCAGGTCTATGGCTTTATTTATGATGTCAGTGGTATCCCTTTTTATGTGGCTTTTCCTGACACCTTTTCTATGTCCACACCTCCTTCCAGTGACCAGCAGTCACATCTACTGCCATCCTTGGCTCTCTGGGGTCTTTATCTTCACATCTGCTTTTATCAGTCTTCTCTCCTAAATCTGTTATGGCCACCACCAGCCTTTCCGTCATCCAAGCCAGCCAGGCCCTTTGGGAAGTGCTAATGGCCGTGGATGGATAGAGAGCTGGATTGGGGGGGGGTTACGTAAGCTGGATGGAAGGACAGAAGGATGGATGACTTGATAGGTGGGCGGATGGGTAGATGGATACATAGAGTGATATCCTGAGGGGTCTGGGTAAATTAATGGTTTTATCAACAGTGTATGGTCAGATGAGTGTATATATGGACAGCTTTGTTGGTGCACAGATAAATGGATAATTCTGTGGATGGATAGATGGCTGGCTGTTCGTCTTTATTGCTTGATGGATGGATGGATGGGTGGGTGGATAGGTGGATGGATGGGTGGGTGGGTGGATGGCTGGGTGGATGGGTAGATGGATGGGTGCTTGTTTTCTGAGTAGATGGATGGGTATATGAAAGTATGAATCATCAGGCAAGTGTGTGACTGTGGATAGACAGCTGGTGATAAATGGTAGAAGTTTTGTAGCTGGGAGGGATGTTGAACCCATAAACCTTTTGCCTGCCTATGGCTGGCTTGGCCATGTCACATTCAGGATAATCCAGCACTTGGGCCACACCACAATGCTTTGCTTAGAAGCTCAGACATCCATGATGCCCATGATGCCGCCTCTGCAGTCCCTGTGCCCGTGGGGGTGGGGGGTGAGACAAGCAGAGAGTGTAGTCACCAACACATGAGGGGTCTTTAGCCACTAGGTCTTGGAGTCCTCCCTCCCTCTGCCTCATCATGACCCAGGGACACACCCTCAGAAAGAGCAGTCAGATGGACTCGGCTTTTTCTTTATACAAAGACTTTATTGTCTGACATGCTTGACAAAAAATTACAGCCACAATCAAGTTATGCCAAAATGATTGAGGAGCAGGCCGCCATCTTTCAAATCTTGAGGACTTCCAATGAATTTTCTCTTCAAGACAGCTGCCTCTACAGCTTTTCTTCTCCACATAAAAATATGCCGCATTCTGAAGATGCCCTAGGAAATTTTTTAAGTTTATAGTTCTTGATCCACACAGAAACTGCAGAGCTGAGAAAGCACACGGGAAATGTATTTTCTCTGCCTCAAACACACCGTGCATCGGAGGCACCAAAGAGAGACCTTGTAAATGTCCCATACACCATTCCCGCAGCCCTGTGGCCCGTGGGGCATGGTTGTCCTGGCCAACGTAGGGCACCAAAGGTGGCCTGGGAATGCAGCCTCACCCACAGTGAAGCCACAGAGCCCAGCTCACTCACCTGCAGAGAAAGAATTGGAAGTGGGTCTCACAGGGTGCTGGGATGCCGAGCTTAAAGCTCATAGTTCCTTATGGTCTGAGGGACTCTCCGTTGAGTATGAACAAGAGCCAGTTTTGAACAGGACCCTTCCAAATTGAGACCCTCCACCCAGGCCCTGCTTTGCAAGGAGAGAACGCCAGTGGTGTGAGAACTCAGTGAGGGTGTGAGGCCAGAGATGGAGGTCAAAAGTTCATTGCTGCCCCTTTTGTGCTGTGCATCCTCAGGCAAGCAACCTCACCTCTCTGGCCTCAGTGGCCTCATCTCTGTAACAGGGCAAGAGTACCTACCTTGCAGGAATGTCTGTAGATAAAGCAAAGTTATACCGAATAAAGAGACCAGGATATCTGGTCCCCAAGGCTGGAACCAGGCCAAGCAAGTGAGGCCCTCGTGTCTGATGCATGACATAAAGGGTGTAAAACATCAAGAGTCGGGACAAATAATTCTATTTTAGTGACCTGTTACTAAGGATCAGAATGAGTGCAAAAGAGTCCACAAAGAACAAATATCGGCATTTTAAATAGACAGCGACGGACTCTGACTCGGGGCCTGCTGGCTCTGTCCCCTGTAGATGGGCTCACCCAGGCCTAACTCAAGAAAGGCTGAAGCCACCAGGGCGGCTCTGTCACTGCGCCACCTCCCGGTTATCAGTGGTATTGACAAGCTTCCTGGAACCCGTGGAAGGGAAATCAATCACATGAAGGATGGAGCTGTTGTAGACACTAACAATCTGGTTAGGTTTGGAGGAGCGCACATGCCACACACATGAGGCATGTATATGACCAGGCACAGGGCCTCAGCCCCAGAACCCTTGGCCATTGTGATTTACAAAGTAGTGTGGCCCCAGAGGATCTAAGATGGCCTCACTGTGATGAGTAACCAACAGGTTCTTGCCACCCAGAAGAACAAAGCCACTGCCCCCCTCCCCCCAACAAATCCAGGTTCTGAGCGGAAGCTGGGGACACTCAGCCATTGTCCACATCGGCAGCAAGGTCCTGAGGAAGGAATGGGGGACTAAGCCAAGCCATCTGCTCTAGGCCTGGCCAGGGGCTGTCGGAATTCCTGAGATGTCCCTGAACACTTCCAAGACCCACACACACAAGGAATAAGTCCATCTCCTTTCCTCCAGGCAGAGAAGAGCTGCCTGTGCCCAGGCCATACATCCCTCCAACCTTGAGGCTCACAAGCCACACAGACGCACTTGGGTAGCTAGACATCTTGTATAAGACTTCCCAAATTCCATCTGAGAGCGGCGGCTTCTCAAAGCTAGAGGGTATCGAACTGAGCTTCTGTCATTTCCCAAGTGAGACAGGGCTGTGAGTGTGTTAGGCCCTAGAACGAAGGAGCAGATGCACACACAGAAAACAGAAATGAGCCTGGTGGCCCTGGCTGCAGGTGGCAGGAGGCTGACAAAGGCGATTTCTTTCATCCCAAGGATTCTACTCGTTGCTGGCTGGTCCCATGGCCAAATGGACTGTCCGGGCTGCTCTGCATGGGAGGAAGTGGGTTAGGGGATCCAGGCTCTCGGCCAGACATACGGAGCTGACATGGGCAGGCAGAACTGGAGTGGGTGGCAGTCAGGAGTTCCGGGGTGTGGGCAGGTCAATGACAATGGGGGGATTCACAGGCTGATAGTTCACAGTGCACACGGACGCGTTCACATAGGTGGTGGTCCCGTCCGCCATGACGCCATACCCTGCAAAGTAAGCACATTTTCTGGAGCTTTCTGGTGGCTGCGGCAGCTACAGGTGTTCTGCTATAGTGGGTGGGACATGTCTGGGGTAAGCTACGACAGCTCTCACACTTGGGTCTTTTTCTCTGTCAAATGGAAGTGATAATATGTCCTTTTGAACCTGCCAGGAGGACCAAGTGAGGTCAACGCCCAAGTGCAGTGCTTAAGCCGGTGCACATCACAGAAAAAGCACATTGGAAGTCATCATCACCCTCACATCATCTTCCTCAGCAAGTGCCATCAGCATGGTCTCTATGACCACTGTCAGCATAGTAGATGTGACCAGGTATAGGCACCTGATTTCCCCAGTATCACCATCTCATCAGATATGATCAGGTGTGTTCATGTGCTATGTCCACAGACTGTACCACCACATCATCATCATGGCCTCCATCACCATCCCATCACTGTCATCATCCCCATGGCAACCATCATCAGCATTACCAACATCAGCAAGCCGTACTATCATCAGTATCATAATCCTCATCCTTATCCCCAGCACTGCTACCATTACCATGACGTCATCATCCCTTGACCAATGACATCACCAACATCAGCAGCAGCAGCATCAGACCACTGCAGTCTCTGACACCATCCCAGCACCGCCATCATCACCATGACATCATCGCTGCTATCATGGTGACATCATCATCTCCATGCCCATCAGCAGCACTATCCCTGGACTACATCACTACCATCCTTGTTGCTATCCCCAACACTGCCATCATTACCATGACATCATCGCTACCATCATGATGACATCATCATCCCTATCTATAGTATCATCACTGTCAACACTGCCACCATCACCTCATGACCACTGTCGGCAATATCATCTCTCCATCAACACCAGTCATCACCCTCCTTGTGACAATCACCACACTACCATCACCATCAGCAAGACCCTCTTCATTACAAGCATTGCCCTGCCATGATATCACCACCATCCCCACTATCTTCAGAGTGTCACCACCACCATGCCATCTTTGTCACCACCATCATCACCACTGTGACCCTCTTTGCCATCTCTGTTCTCCTCACAATCACCACGGTGACCACTGTCACATTCCTGTCTTCAATCACAAGCCCTCTCCACCACCTCTGCTCGCTGAAGTCCCTTCTTCTGGCTCACACTGTCTTCACACCAGAAAGGACACTCTCCCTTTCGTCTCTGCAGCACCATTTTACCAATACAAATAATGCACAGTGTTGTCTGGGTCACAGGCAACCTTACCTAGGTTGTCCCTGAATGCCCACAGGAGAGCCCAAGAAGACAAGCAGCATTACGAAGTCACCATTCCTGAGCTTCCCCCATGAGCTCCAGTTCCATTTCTCAAGGCCTTTGATTGCCTACCTGCTGCTCAGCCATCTGAGAGCATCTCCAGAGACAAATGTGCCCCACTATCCCGACTCCCAAGAACAGCGCTCAGAGGGGCTCAAGAAATCGCTAGAGTTTATTTACTTCCAAGTTATAAAACCATTAGATGAATGCAGTGTGGAGTCCCAGGGACCCTGGGAGCAAGCAGACCAGTAAAAAGCAAGGATTTGCATCAGATGTTGAAACTGGGCTCCAGGAAGAACACTTGAAGACTAAGAAGGTAAGCTGACAAGTAGGGGTGGGCTGTTGGGGGCAGCGTGGGCGGTCAGGACTGTGAGCCCCCTGCCCACAGTGTGGACATCCCCACCACTCCAGTGAGTTCACCGTCTGCTAGCTGGCAGCATTGCCATACTAACCATGTCAGCATGCATGTGACATCCTCTATGCATGGGCCACAGAGGTGAGCTATTTCTTGCAGAAGTCAGAGAGGGAGCTAGTGAGCAGGATTTAAGGAAGGCAAGCAATCCCTCTGAAGGGCCGGTTAGAGGCACCCCACCTGAGGTTCCCTCCCTCCTGCCCACCCACTCACCTTCATGGATGTGGCCAAAGACGTGCAGCCGTGGCTGGACTCGCCTCTGGACCGTGTTGAGCAGCTCCACGCAGCCCACACGCTGCATCTTCTTGGGGACCCAGTCTAGAAAGCCTGTTTGGGAAGACGAAGCATTGAGGGGGACATCAGGCATCTTGCACCTCGGGCATCTGTTAGCGCAGACTGGGTGGGACCTGAAATCATGCTACAGCCCCAGCATAGATCCTCTCTCCCGGTGCAGCAAACTCTAGAACCCTGCCATGCCTCAGAGAAAAGCCCCGTCACAACGCAGCTCCTGGAGGCACAGTCTCTCTTCCTTGACAGGGCTAAGAGACTCTTTTATAAAAGCCTGTGGGAGGCTGGGCACCCGGGTTCAGGTGCATATAACCACTACAGATCTCAGGATGCAGGAGCTGTTTGGAACTACCCGTTGTAGAAGGGTAAACTGAGTCCACGGTATCCCAGTGGCTGGAAGCACAGTGGAACCTCCATAGCTTCGGAGGGGAACTTCCCATTCAGAAACTTTCTCTATGAAACCCCACAGAAGCTGTGGCCTAGCTCTGTCAGTGGGCGCCTTGCCTCTCTGGCATAAAGCTCTGGGGCATTGTAGACGTGATAGTGTATGGCTGTGATCCCAGCACAGGGAAGGTAGTGGCAGAAATCTCATGAGTTTAAGGTCATCCTTGGCTACATCAAAAGTTTGAGCCCAGCCTGGGATACGTGGGGGTGGGGGTGGTGCATGTAAGCACGAAGCACGAAGCTCATTTCCTTGGCTGAGATGCCGTCTCGTGGTGCCCACTGTGTCTGTTGGCCGCCAGCCTCCCGGAGCTGCCCCATATGGTGGTGGCTTATTATCTCTCCATGGCTACACAAACGAAAAATAATCAATGACGAGTGAGCAATCAGGTTTCCGCCGGCCCCTCTCTGTTTGGGTGGGTGAGAGAAGCCTACGGAGCTGCCGGCGAGGGTTGGAGAGCCTCAACTCAGTGTGCCCAGCAGGCTTCACCACAAGAGAGGTGCTGAGACCCAGAGCACAGCCAGGCATGGGGAGGAGGGAGGGGAGGGAAGGAGACAGACATGCAGTGGGTGGTGAGCAGGACTGGGCTTTGTGGTAGAGCTAGGTCCTAGTCTCCTCAGCTCCTCAGGCTGGTTTACAGCTCTGCGCCTTGGCTTCATCTAACGGACAGAAGTGCTGTCCTAGGATCTGGAAGCACAGTCCCATCCTTATGTGGCAGTGCAGGCTAAGACAGGACTGGGGTGGGGGTCTCTGGCACCCCAACTGCCCTGATGACTACAATCTGAAAAATGAAGTACATTTAGCACAAGCTGGGGCATGGTGCACGTGGGCATTCCCAAAGCAGGTGTGCAGTGCACTTTGTGGCTGGGGCATCTGGAGAGCAAGAAGACCAAAGGCTATGACAGATGGATGGATGGATGGATGGATGGATGGATGGATGGATGGATGGATGGATGGATGGTGGGAGATAAAAATTGAGAATGAGTGATGGTGGCTGGCTGTCCCAGCAGAAGCCCCTGCCTCAGGGCTTCCTCCACTGAAAATGGGGCAGGAGCAGGTACCCAGGCCTGCAGGGCAGTGAGGAGGCTATAGTACTCTAAACAAGATGCAAACTTGCGGACCATCAGCATCATGGGTAAAGGAGGGAACTGGGAGGCAGGTTAGAAGGAAAGCAGAGGAGCAGGCTGGGGTGGACTGGGACAGCCTGGGGTAGACTGGGGTAGGCTGGGGTGGACTGGGACAGCCTGGGGTAGGCTGAGGCCGGCTGGGGCCAGCTGGAACAGGCTGGGGTGGACTGGGACAGCCTGGGGTAGGCTGGGGCCGGCTGGGGCCAGCTGGGGCAGGCTGAGGCAGGCTGGGGCAGGCTGGGGCAGGCTGGGGCAGGCTGAGGCAGGCTGAGGCAGGCTAGGGCAGGCTGGGGCAGGTTGGGGAAGGCTGGGGCAGGCTGGGGCAGGCTGCGGCAGGCTGGGGCAGGCTGAGGCAGGCTGGGACAGGCTGAGGCAGGCTGGGACAGGCTGGGGGGCCCAGGCAGGAAGCCAGTGCATCCTAGAAGGGGCAACAGGTGAGTCACAGCCTCACTTCAGACCAGAGTAAGGAACTCACCACACAGGAGCAACATTGGGAGGTGGAGCCCTCAGCCCTGGTGACATTGACTTGATAAGAGTGGCACTCAGCAGACCAACCCAGGGCTCCTTGTGTAGTACAGCCCCAGACACCAGACACCCCATCCTCCAAAGCCCCTAGCCCAGGTAAACCAGAGACTGCAGGCCTTACCCAGTGGTGGTCCATGAGTTATAAGGATGTCAACTCCTTCCGGGATGAGATTCCACTTCTCCAGGAGCGCTTGGCCTCTCGGGAGGTTGAATCCCCAGCCATAGAACCAGGGCTGCCTAGGAAAGAGGAGGGCTGCTTTAGGGGGTGTCTCAAGAGCAAGGCACAGTCACAGAGAAGGGTACAGGTCACAGAGCTAAGCAGTCATGAGGACTGACACCTGGGAGCTCAATCCAAATGAAACTGGGAATGTCTGGAGACTTCTGCATTCGCTGCTGTCGATGGAGCCAGACGGGGCGAGGCAGACCCCAGGAGCAGATGCAGCAGGTGCAGGCAGCTCTTTAGCTTGCCTACCACCACACGCTGTGAGTTGATCAGACCAGACATTGCCCCCATGACCCCTCATGGGCCCCAAGTTGCCACCTGAATCCTATGCCTGGCCAACATGGCTGACACCCCTGCCTGTAAACCCAAGGGCTCTCCACTGATGACAGCCACCGACACCCCTACTTAGATTCCCAGGGATTCCACAGAACCCCATTTAAGAACTCCCAGAGGTCTTCGCTAGGTGTTACACAGGAAGGGAAGATGCCCAGGTGACACAGGGCCAGTGGAGCCGTTACTCAGACCCAGACCCGCTGTTCGTATCATCAAGCCTGCGGTGCTGGACCTGGGTGTGTGAAGGACGGGGGGTCACCCTGGGTCACTTGGAGAGGGTCACAGGTTCTTTTCCTGTGTCAGACCCCAGCCCTGACCAGCTCTGGTGCCTTATGTCATAGCCAGCAAGCACCTCAAAGCCGAGGCTGGTCCATCCTCACACAGACCTTCAGGAAAGCTTGCCAGAGCTGGGCAGCACACACCGGCCACCAGCGCCCCAGTCCTGACTCCTAAGCCCCAGGCACTTAGAGGCACTTGGCTCCACCTGCTTCCTCTGCCCACTGGAGCGGACTCCAGAGCCTCCAGTGAAGAAGGTGGCCCCGACCCTGGGCCAGAGGTGGCCATGATTCTCACTCCAGGCATGTGAAGGGAGAACCAGGGACCGAGGCCCAGCCGCAGGATGGCCACCTTTCCCACAGGATTCCCATACACAGGAAGTGTCCACCAGGGGACAGTGGCTAGACTGGAAACAGCCACTGAAAGAGCAGGGCAGGGCAGTGGTGGCTCAGTCAGGAGCCTCCTCCCTCAGACATGCCTACTCAGGCCTGCTCATGCCCATCCCACTCCTGAAGGAAAATATGTCTCTCTCCCTCTGTCCCTATACCCCTCCCCTCCCCCTCCCCTCTTCCCTCTGCCTCCCCATCTTTCCCCCTCTCCCTCTCCTCCCTTTTCCCCTCCTCGTCCTCCCTTCCCCCTCCCTGTCCTCCCCCTCCTCCCTTCCCCTTCCCTTCTCCTTCCCCTTCTCTCTCTCCACAGCTTTAAGGAACCTAGAGCCAAACTGGCTGAGGTTAGGCTGGTCCACGACCTGGCACCTGTGTGACCAGGAACAAGGGACTTAGTGTGATCATGACCGACAGATCCCTGAGTCCTCAGGAGCCCCATGTGTGTGGGGAGTTCCGAGGACTCAGCGCTCTGCCACTGCCCAGCCAACCCCATCTCCTCCATTACTGTTACAATTACCTCCACTGTCTGCCACCTACACCGCCACCTTCATCACCACCACCATCCCCGGTGTGACCGTCACCTCCACAACAGCCATTGCATCATCACTTTCACCACCACCTCCTTGAGGCTATCACCAATGTCATGTCTACCTCATCCTCATCTCCGTCACCATCACCTTCATCATCCTTTCTCATCGGAACCACCATTATTATCACTATCACCATCACCTCCGCTACCACCATCATCACCATCACACCCATCACCACGGACACCTCTTAGGTGCCACGCTTGGGTGAAAGGCTTTGTCTAGAGCAGGGTTTTTCAAGTTGCATTGCTGATGGTTGGCAAGAGTGTTTCTAGTGAGGACACAGGAGAGAGGAGACCTCAGAGGAGCTGAGAGCAGGAAGGGAAACTTCAGCTAGATAGTTTTAACTAAACTGTGCCCCCACCCCTGCCCCAGTCACACACCCCGGTCACAAGGTAAGGTCATTTTCTGTCATGGCCCTGGTTGGAACTGGTAGATCATCTTTACAGATTCCTTGGACGGTGCCTGCAGCACCCTGGAGAACCGGGCTGCTTGATTTCTGAATCACCGTCTAGGATTCTCAGAGCTGTGCAGCCAAGGGGGTGGGAATAGGGGTCAGAAAGGCCACAGCAGCATGGAAGCCACTCTGTGTCCTGCCAGCAGACAGGACGGGTGTGTCTAGTGCTGTCTTCCAAACACAGGCTTCATTTTTCAAAAACCTAATCAAATATCCACATGGCAGGACGAGGCTTCATCAGTACGGGGGGGGGGGGGAGGGACCCATTCATTCTCCTGAACCACTGTAGAGCGTAGCTTTCTGAAAACACAGCAGATATCCCACAGACCCTGGAAGCCAGCCCGGAGCACCTCTGCCAACCAGCTTCCCCTCAGCTGTACCTAACATCACTCATGAGGGGAAACTGAACACTGACTCTCTCGTGGGGATATCCAGAGGAACGGCTCACCCCAGGACCACACAGCACTCTACAGAGAGCATGGTGGGGAATCAGACCTCAGCAGGGCGTCTAGCCCTGAATTGTTCCCTCCCCACACAAGTAAGCTCCTGCCTCACACCTGGTCGGGAGCAGCAGTCATCAGGACGTCAGCTCTTGAAGGTCTGGGGTCAGCCATACTGACTCTGCCCCAGACTGGCCCTTCATGTCTCCCAGGCTTGACCCTGAGGGCAGCTGCTGTGCCCTGCTAAGAGCAAAATGGAGGAAGGGGGACTGGCGAGGACAGTCAGAGGGCCTCGGGATAATGTTTCCACACAGGCAATGCCCCCAGATGCTATAAGCTACCATTAGCATTGGGAAGCAGAGGGAGGCAGAGCCCGCGGGGAAGTTTCTGGAAGATATTTCTGAGGTGGTTTCAATAAGGGCTTTCCCTGGGCATTGGGCAGACCTAGGTGGCTGTGCCAACCAGCAAGATCTGAGCAGACTCCAGGGACCTGACCGAAGCCTTTGGGCTGCCAGGGCCTGGGCAGAGTAACCACCACTTCCTTCAGGCCCAGGAGACAAAGGAAGTGCTGACTTCAGTGTACAGTCTGCACTGGAGCCTCCAGTGCTATTTGGGGGTGCACTGATCTGCTGTCTACAGAGAAGGTTAGCTCTGTGAACAACCACGGTGACCAGCCAGCTCTCTAGAAGGCTCTGAATGGCTGCCTGGCAGTTCCCAGGAAGGACACACATACACACTGCCCTGGCCCTCACTGCCACCTGACTTGGGAATACCCCCCCCCCCCGTGAAGGCTCAAGCCGTGATACTGGGGTGCCCAAGAGCCCCTGGACCAGCTTCCACAGCAACCTAACACCCAGACCTGGCTCCACCCCCACCTGCCACAGGCCTCACGGTCCAAGGCATCTCTTTACCTTGGAGGGTGGCCCATCAGAATTCCGACTGAGCCGAAGGCGGCTTTATGTCCTGAATCTCTGTCTTTCTGTTCTAAAGTAACCATTGGAATAATTTTCTTACAGAATGATAGTTGCCATGACAACCGGAGCAAATTTTCCTTTTCTGAAACAGATGTCTCATTTAGTTGAAAATTAGAATGTGAGCAAACCCATGGGAAAAATTAATTCAAACTTTAACAGAGCACTGAATACAACGTAATCTCTCCGAGGTTAACCCCTTAACAGCTTTTCTGCGTGCTTCTGCTAACCTTCAGATCAAACCTAATTAGGCTCGCTTAGCCAATATAAATGACCTCCTCATGGCCAATCATTACAGGGTCCCCCTGAAGCGTAAAGTCGGGTTCCCTGACAGCTGACGGGGCTGCAGACACTCCTCTATAGCAAGCAGCTGAAACAGAGCCTGCCTGGCCCTAGTTTCCGCTTCTCCAGAGCAAGTATTCAGCCCCAGAACGGGCGTATTCCCCAAGGTTCACCTGAGGTAGAGTGACCCTCTGGCTGAACCCATTTCCTGAGCCTAGAGTGTAAGGCAGTGGAGGCCCCATGTACTCCTGGGCAGGCCTGACTCCTAAGTGTTTCCAGGTCAGAGATCATGCTTGAGAGCTGACCCTATGGGACTCGGAGTGGGCATCCACAGAGGGGCAGCTCAGGGGCCTCTCACCTGCCCAGGGAGATGCCCGCCATCATGGTTCCCACAGGCACAGATACTAGGGTGTAGAGCAATATCTAAGTGACATAGCCAGAGTACAGCACTTGGGTACCCAGAGCGCTGGTTCAGAGCCAGGCTCTCTCTTCCAACCCAAAACGATAAAAATAACCACCCTTCTATGTTCACACCCTCTGTATTCAGTTGCTCAGTTAACCCTCAGGAGGAAACTGCTGGAAGCTCCCCATTCAGGCACAGGAAGTATTAGCACAGAGAAGACAAGCACCTCCGAGCAGGCACAGGAGCAAGAAGGGTTTGGGCCAGGATCCCAGACACCTGCATCCTGTGCTCAAGCTAATGGTTGATGCAGAGAAGCCTCTGGGGGTGGAAGGCACAGGCTTTCTCTTCCACAGAAGCTTCTTGCCTGAGTAGCTCCCACAGACTCCCTGGGAGGATCTTTCAGCCTGGCTGATCAGGGAAGAGCGTGCATCCATCACAGGTTTCCTGTGGTACCTCCGAATCCCTCCATGGCTCCCCGACTGGTGGCTTGGCCCACAGGGCTCTTGAACCCACCCCAGCTGACTCTCAGACAATCCAGCCCAGGTTCCCGTGAAGGTCCCCCAACAGCCTGACTGTCGCTATTCTGCTCCATCAGCAGGTAAGCCTGTAGCTATCCCAGGCTTCGTCTCCCACCACCCCACAATCAGAGGTGCTAACTTCTCAGCCCTGGCTCATGCTCAGAAGGCCCAACTCAAAAGCCATCTCCTCTGGAAGTGTCCCCTGATCACCTCCCTCCTCAGGCTCAGGCTCCTCCCCCCCACCTCGATGGTCTGTTGTAGACTTCTTTAGCCCAGGTCCAGTGCTCAGATTTGCCCCTGTGTCTCTTATACCTGGCAGAGGACTGAGCCAGATGGCCCTCAGGGGAGATATGTTCAAGAAGTACACAGATGAAAGATGAAGGCAAACTGGAAGAAGCCAGCAGGCACTCTGCCTGGCTGCAGGCATAAGAACTTCTGGATTAGTACCCTCCCCTCTGCACCTTCCAAGTGGTAGTCCCGCCCTAGGACCTGCCAGTCAAGCTCCAGAATGACAACTCTAGCAAGGACACCAGTCCTTTGCTAATCGCCCTCACCCTCTCCAGAGCCAGCCCAGGTGGCAGAGTGTGCCCATTGTACAAGGAGGAATCTGGATCCCAGTGTCACCACCTGCATTCTGGTACCAGCTCAGAAAGCTTGATGCTGGGGGACCCTCACGACCTCCATGGTTGACTTGGGTACAGAGGGCTGGACTCCTGATAGTGCTCCTTAGATAGCGCAGTAGCCCTTTGCAGGAGACCTGCCCCAGGCCTGCTAACTCATTCCCTCCTCTTGAGGTGCTCTGGTATCTCACCTTCCCACAGCGGCTCAAAACAAAATAGTTCCCAACTCTAGGAGCTAGTGCAGCTGAGGGTGAGCTTTTTAAACAGCCTGCCCAGATCCCACCCCTGTCAGGCCATCTTACCTGTGGGATGCTCCCATTGGCCTCCTTAAAGACAGGCTTTCCTAAGCCGCTCCCAAAGGGGCCAGCGACAGCTCAGCTAAGTAGTGTCTCAGATGAAACTGCCATTTGTCACTGGCCCCAGAACCCCAACTAGGCTGTAACCCCCTTTTGCAATAGAGAAAACTAGGGCTCAGAAAGACCAGAGATAGGACCACAGCTCCCGAGCTCGGGGTCTAGACTACACAGTGTAGACTTCCTACCTCTGGGGGACATCCCCTCCTACTATGGCAGAAACTTAAGTCAGCTGTCTCCTCTGTATCCCTGGGTGCTGGCATGCAGAGGCTAGGGCCTGGGGGAAGTGGACAGGTAGTAGGCAGTATGGCCCGAGGCTGTGGTGAGCGGGCAGGGACCCACCAGCCACCCACTGTCCAGAAGCCTGTCACTCACGCACCCGCTGGGGCCACACAGCCACCACCAAGTCAGCAGCAGAAGGTGCAGTGCTGCTGCAGCGTGGGTCCCTTGTCATTCCTAATTAATTTTCCCCACCCTTCCAATATGCGGAATTGCTCATCTTTTGTTTTGCTGGGACTCTGTGCAGAGACAGCAAATGATTCGTCTCAGACGTTAATCTTGAGTGGGAGAGTGAGCAAGCGCACAACAGCCTGCTGGAGAGGACAGAGGCAGCACAGAAGCAGAGGCTGGGGATGAGAGGCAGAAGATAAGGATAGAAGGGGAGAGAACCGTGTGTGTGTGTGTGTGTGTGTGTGTGTGTGTGTGTGTGCATGATGTGTGTGTATCATAAATGTGCAGGCACACTTGTGTGTTTATTGAATATATACATATATGTGTGTAGGCCTGTGTGTGTGTGTGTGTTGAATGTGCAAGTGTGCAGATATGTGCACCATCAGCTCAGTAGTATCCAGAAGTCAAGGACACTTCCTGTTTCAGATATCGTCCTAGACACGGTGTGTCAGGTCTGGGACGCTGAGCACCAGGAAAGGGGCAGGGCATGAAACAGCAATGGACCCACTCATGGCTTTCAGGTGGGGTCTCTGGGGCCTGAGCTGCCTTTTCCTCCCTGGGAAAAGGACTTAAGCCTAGCCGGTCACGTAGACTGCTCCCTGAACAGACAGGTGGCTCCTGACTACATGTGGGCTGCAGACAATGATAGACAGTACTAGGTGGCCTCGCTCACCACCCCCATGGAGATAGCAGCCTCCTCTCTCTCATTTGTATGATAAGACTCAGCCACAGGAGGAGCAGGACCTGATGCCCAGCCTATTCTGCTGTCCATGGGGCCACCAGAGAGCCAGGGCAGTGTCAGGGGCAGGCTACCCACACCAACACCAGCTGAGGCTATCATCATTCCCCAGTAGAGTGATCCACACGCCTGACTCCTCCCAGATCTGTGATCACAGCCAGTCTTTCAGCATCTCTGTATATGCCCAGCTCACTGGTGACATAAGATAGCATAGTCCTGTCTGTCTCATGAGGACACAGATCAAACAGAGCAGGTCGAGGGAAGCCACTCAGTGCCTGTCTGGGTCCTGAGGAGAGGAACTCTTGGCCTCATTTGCCTGAACAAGCTGTGAAGACCATAACCTCTTAAAGTTACCCAAAGATGCAGGGCAGCTCAAGACAAATGGTGTATGGGGACTTCAGGGGAATGGACCTTATCATTAGTAAGAAGACAGCAAGAGGCCACCTAGCCAGGGAAGAGGAAGGCACAGGGTTTTGACAAACCTTCTTCAAGCTGGGCCCCCAAGGGCTCCAACAAAGCTCACACCCTGACTCCAGTTCAGGCTCTTCTACCAGAGACTCCAGAGTCCAGACCTCCAGCAACAGGTCCCTAGTCCACAGTCAGGATGCCCCAGGTCAAGACACCAGCACAAGGTGATTCCTGCTGAGCTATGCACCAAACAGGACTCTGACTTCTAACAGAGCTTCCAGAACTTACTCTGAGTCTCAATAGACATAACCAAAAAAGACAGTCTAATACACACACACACACCACACACACACACACACACACAAACCTCGCACAGGAGAAAAGCCCCACAGATGTGGTTTGTGAAGGTTTTGTTAAGAGAAAGGCAAGGGTCGTACCAGGAGTTGGACCAGCCCATCACTCACACAGGACAGATGGAAGGTCCCAAGCCTGCACACAGCAGGTGGATGTGGCCAGGGCCATAAGCAGGGCTGGCTAGACACAGCAAGGCTCACTGTGTTACACCAGCAGGCGGCCATAGCAGACACTGTAGATGGCCAGAGGGGTAGGGGCTAGCTCAGGGTAGCAGGATGCTCAGACCTGGGCAATACTCTAGATTCCAGTGCCCAGCACCTTGAACCCATTCTGGCCAGAGGAAACATGATCCTATACTACGCTCTTCCCCTGCTGAAAGGCATTCAAGTAGCACCTTGCTGTAGCTGTCCAAGAGCACCGCACTTTCCTCCTCGATCCAGCTCCCTGGATCCTTGTGGGCACTTCCTTCATAGCAGGGCAGCTCGCTTCCTGAGAGGCAGTACTTTGATCTCTAAAGTGAGAGAAGACTGGGAACCTCACTAATTGTCCTGGGGATTGTGGTAGGACACACATCTGTCACACCGACTGGCTTTCCCTAAGCACCATCAGAGACAGACAATGTTCCCAGGCTGCTCCATTCCTGCCCCAGGCTGTGCAGCAAGCCTACTTAACTGTACAAAGTCAGAGAATGGGACATCAAAGACGACGTGAGCACCCACCCCCAGCCTGCCCCCAGAGGCCACCAGGCTCTCGCTGTTCCACGCTCGGCTCAGGGAGTGCTGTCTGCAGCTATTAACTATCTAAAAGAAACCTTTATTACCCATGCTCTCAACGCTGGGTGGCCGCCGCAGTCAGCCAACAGCACGATGAGACACCAACTGTGTACCAGGCAATGTCTCTCTCTATCTGGCTTCTTTGAATCCTCTGTGGCACAGAGACTCCCTGTGTCACCGGCACACAAAGCCACAGTTCTGACCACAGCCATACCGCTGGCACTGGCACACCAGGCTGGGCTCTCAGTCCAGGCTTGCCGAGTGCCCAACTGGCTAGGGCCCTGGCTCCTAGAGACAAGAGAAGTCCTCTCCTTAGGCCTCAGGGTCCAGCCCTGACGGGAGGCAGGCCAGCCGAGCACAGAATCCTATCTGAGCCCGGCAGCCAGGGCACAGGCCCTGCAGCCCTGCAGTCCCAAAGCCCTACAGCCACTTCCCGAAGTTGAGCGTCTCAGCATGTTTAGATCCCTTCCTTCAAAATATCACAAGTAATTAGAGCAGATGGGCCTGCTACATGCCAGCGCCGCTCTCCCCCTCACTCCCTTTTTTTCTTTCTCTTTCTCTCTCTCTCTTTTTTTTTTTTTTAAAAAAAAATCAAGGCCGTTTTTAGTTAAATGAGAACAAAAAAATGCATCCAAAACCCATAAATGAATAGAGTATATATGCAGGATTTTAAAAAAAAGAAGAAGAAGAAGAAGAAGCAGAAGAAGCAGGATTTTGCAAAAGCTGACTCTTCCTTCTTCCTGCAGTTACTTCCACCCCAGAGCCGCTCTGGGTGGTGAACACATGCCCGGCTGTAGCTCTGGGGACCAGCATCCGTGTCAAGAGTTCCATAGAGTCACCACGCGCCCGTGAGGAAGGCAGGGTTCCCCCAGATTTTTGCCCCGTCTTTACTCTCCAGATGCTGGAGAGCTGGCCCAGGGAAGCGGGCATCTGGCCTTGTGTCTGGGGAACTAGTGAGAGTGGGCGCCATGGTGAGCCAGGAGGTGGCACTGTCAGGCTGTGTTCAGGGTCCAGCCTGGAGTAGGAACCTAGGGAGTGAGGAGTTGGTGATGTGGATCAAGAGGGGGCCACAGAAAGGTGTGCACACAGCGATCTGTCCAGGGAGGGATTGTAATGGACTCCACACTGCTTGGAATCCTCCCACCTGTGCATTCATCCATTCGAGAAACGTTTATCAACAGCAGCCAGGTGCCGGGTCAGGCTTTGAAGTTAGAAAGAGAGAGATTACGTGTAAAAGAGTCCCCTGGTCTCAAGTGTTCCAGTGAGCAGAGGTAAGAAGCCTATTGTTAGGGTGACATGAGACACTCCCGTCCCATTCTGAATGAGCCGGTGGTGGCGTGAAGGACTAGGGCAGACCCAGGCCCTTGTGGAGTCAAGATGGCAGAGACAAGAGACGTGGTGCCTGCCAAAGGTGTCCACAAGGAAAAACACAAAGTGGAACCACACATACACACACACACACACACACACACACACACAAAGTCCCCACATTCCAAGTGGCTCCAATGCCCAAGCCTGTAGAGCCAGCAGTATGGTTCGTGGGGCAAGGGAAAGAATCTCCATGACCCAGAGAGCAAAGATGGCCTGAGCAGGACACAGGAAGCACTTGCCAGGAAGAAAGTGTGAAGACGTTTAGTCACACCCAAATCCAGAACTTCTGCTCACCTCGCGGCTCTGTGAGTGAGAAGGCAGAGCAGGAAGACAGAAGGCGATCTGTCAAGTGCCAAGAGACCAAGGACCCATGTCCCACTCAGAACACACCAAGCCTCTCTAGAAAGCAGTAAGAAAGAGAAAGAACAGAGCTGGCCAGGGGGACAGTCCAGGAGTAACGGAACTTGCCTAGCATGTCTGAGACTCTGGGTTTCATCCCCACACCATGAAAACCAACCAAAAGACAGACTACCCTTGCCCCCAAATAATTGACTAGGCAAAAGACTTGAGTATTTCAGAAAGGAGGAATGTAGGCGGCCAGAAACCATGGAGAGGCTTCAAGGCTCACGGCAGCACCAGCACCCACCCAAGAGTGAGGAAAACCTAGAGTCTTATGGTACCAAGTGTTGGCAGGAGTACAGGTAAGCAACTGCTGGCAAGGGACATCACTTGGCAAACTGACTTTGCTAAAGAGATTGGAGGGCTGGAGAAATGACTTGGTGGATGAAGTCCTTGTGAATAGGAGAGGACCAGGAGTTCAGATCTCCAGCCGCACATAAAAGCAGGGAGCGTGTGGTGGTGACCTGGAATTGCTGCTGGCATACAGACCCACTGCTTGCTTACCCCCCATGACAAGCAGGTCACTACCTGTTAAAGCCACATCGGCTCTCATACTGCCATTCTGGGTATGACAGACTTCCAGCTCTGAAGTTGGAGAGGACATCTGAACTCCACACATCAGCCAATATGTCCAGGGAGAGAGAAGAAATAACCTTACCACTGTGTACTGGTTAGTTTAATCACCAACTTCACAAAATCATCTGGGAAGGGAGTTTCAATGAGAGACTGACTGTAGAGGAGGCAGGCTGTAGGTATGTCTGTGAGGCTTGTCTTGGATCATCTGAACTCAATAACCATCAGTTACCTTCTCCCACCATGAGTTGCCTTGAGGGTAGCTGAACAGTGCCCGGAACCTTAGGACACAGTTGGTGGGGAGGGTTCATCCCACACACCTCACCCAGGTCTGGGCAGAGTCCATAGCTAGACCAGGAGGTTCTGAAGCTATGAACACATTTTTAAAGACTGGTTTATACCATTTCCATGTGTGTCCACACCAGCCACTAAAGGTCCCTTCTTCACCAAGAGATCTGAAAGGGTAATGCACCTACCCTGAGACCTCATGACACCCTCATCCTCACATTTACTGGCCAGACACTGAACCTCAGGGAGGCTGTTCAGCTTGGGCAGTGCTTCTGCAGCTCAGTGGGAGAGCTGGGACCTGACTCCTGGACGACAGGGCTGGTTCACCAGGCCAGGCATGTACTGGCAAGATGCACAAAGGCCCCATTAGCAGAGGCATGATGTCAGCTGCCCCCAAGGCCTCCAGAGGTCACGGGATAGAAAGGGAGGTCACCTGTAACCCACAGGTGCACACCCCCCAGCAGTGATGCACTTCCTGGGTGAACATCCTTCTGAGATGTACACCCACACACTCACATGCAGAGTAAGGCGGGATCCATAAAGCTTTCCTGGAAACGAGCCACAGGGAGGCAGCAGGTCCCAACCATTCACCTCAGTGTTGCTGTGGTTCTCCATCACAGGCACTCCATCCCTGGAGGGATACTGAGGGACGTTACTCTGGAAAACCTGGTTCCCAGTACCTTGGGGGTGGGGGGGTAAGGTAGGGAAGGGATGCCAGTCAGGGCCCAGGGGTAGAGGCTCTGGCTGCCCAGCCTGTGGCTTCTGTTTCTTACTGTGACCCATCCAGGGCCTGAAGTAGTGCCACAGTGCCTACAAGCCTGGTACCTCCTCCAGGCTCCTGGCCTGTGCCTGTGGTAACCCATACCATTCTCCACATCCTTGGCGCTGTGATCTCTTCAGTTCCCAGCTCTCTCTCTTTTCCCTGACCCCAACTTCCAGGGCTTCTTCCTGAATCAGGAGACAGCTGCTGACCATCCTTTGCCATCAGGGCAGGAACCCAGGACAGCAACGTCTGTAACAATGAGTCCTGCTGAGTCCATGGTGGGGACCATGCTCTCAAGAAATGCTCATGGATGGCTTGGTACATTCACTGCTGAACCAGAAGAGTGATCCTCAGGACTCCATGTCCCCTAGGACACCCAAGTGCTACTTAGGTACAAGTACTGCATGACCTTGACTCCAGAGAGGGCAGAGCTCACCAGGAGCTGGCCAGGAGTCTGGGGCACCTCTGTCTTGATAACCCTGGCTGAAGCCATGTGCCCACCTGGACCTCTTCTTGCCTGACTATAAAATGGAGTTGTTGCCAGGCTGACCCTCATCTGGCATAGAGCTAACCTCCTTCTGAGCATGTCCCCCTTTGATCACGAGTCACAAGAACCACTGGCCATTGATGGTGCTTACCTTGGGCCAGGCCTTCGTCCAGACAGAACCACACTGACCTCAAGCTCTACTAGAATGCAGTGACATCATCTCCCATGGCACAGTGGGACCAGGGAGGCTGTCACAGTTACCCAAAGTCACGAGGCTTGATCTGAGCAGCCTGTGTTTCAGGCACATCCTTAGAGACACAGCTTCCCCAGCATGCAGGTGCCAGAGGGGAGGGGACAGCTCCCAGGACTAATTCTGTGGCACCACAGAAACAGAGCCAGTCACCTCCTGCCACCTGCTCCCAGCCCCAGGTAGCCTCAGAGAAATGGGCAGAATTCTGGGCACACAGAACAGCCTGGGGGCTGTTCCTGTCTCCAGGCCAAGGAAAGCATGGTATATAAGCACAGTCAGGCTAGGAATGTGAGTGCCCTGCCCCTGAACCACCCTTCCTTTAGTCCTAGTTCTAAAGCCTGATCCAACGGGGAGGGGACATCATGGGTCCCATCGGGCCTTTTCAGGAGCACAGCTACACAGCTACACAGCTACATGGCTACACCGACTATCCCTACCCCCAACCCACGCCCTGTTCATGTACTCTGCTGGTCAGCCTGTACTTCCACGGACACAGGTCTGGAGTCAAGAAGCAAGGACTCCTTGTTCTCTGGGCCTGGGGGAAGCCAGGAACTAGAGAGGCTAGTAATGTCCACATTGAAGGTCACAGTGGGGCCACTGGTGGCCAGAGCTCCAAGTAGCAGTTGAATTGGCAGCTGGCCTCACCCAAGCCTCGTCCTTTGGTAGCTCAGTGATGGGATATGAGCTGTTTCCTGGACAGAGGAACAGTAAGGCTGAGTTACTCAGCTCTGAGGAGCTGGCTGCTGGGTGATGGGACCCTGAGAGCTCTGTGCATCTCCTCCATTCCTCTTGCCCTCCTTACCATACCGTGAAGGAACGGCATCCCTACAACATGCAAACAAAGCAGGTCTCCATTCTCTGAGTACTCATGGCAAACACCAGGCAGCCTCAGACACCTCCTCACGTCCTTGCCCTTGGTTTTGAGTCCCCCACATCCTTGAGTGTCCAAAAACCTCCAGAGGTAGCAGGAGAGTACATCCAACCCTTGAGCATCAGAAGCCCCAGGCAGAGACAGTAGGCTCCTCCTGGGGCAGGTTGGCCCCTCTCCCTCTTATAGCCACCTTATAGCCACCACTGGAAAAGGGCACACTGACACCCCATTCTGTAAGAAAGAGAGCTAAAGCATAGAAAGTGATGCCCAGGGTCACACAGCCCACAAAATGTGAGGCTAAAATTAAGCTCAGTTTTCTTGGTCCCTAAGCCATACCTTTAACCTTTACCAACCCTTTTTAAGGAGCTGTGTGTATGTGTGTGTGTGTGTTGTATGTATGTGTATATGTGGTATGTGTATATGTGGTATGTGTGCTATGTATGTGTGTGGTGTGTATGTGGCATGTGTATATGTGTGTGGTATGTGTATGTATCTGTACATGGTGTGTGTGAATGTGATATGTATGTGTGTGATACATGTCTATCTGTGTGTGTATGTGTATATGTGGTCCATGTGTGTTCCTGTATGTGTGTATGTGTGTGGTGCGTATATGTGTGTATATGTGGTCTATGTGTGTGTATATGTTTATTCCTGTGTGTATATGTGTATGAAGTGTGTGTGTATGTCTGTGTGTGTATGCCTGTGTGCATATGTCTGTGTGTGTATGTCTGTATGTGTATGTCTGTGTATGTATGTCTGAGTGTGTGTGTGTGTGTGTGTGTGTGTGTGTATGTGTGGTATGTATGTGTATGTATATGTATGTGGTGTGTGTATGATGTGTATGTGTGTATAGTGTGTGTGTATGTGTGTGCATATTTATGTGGTATGTGTGTGTGTGTGGTGGGGCAGGTTGTAAACCACAGTGCAGAGATCCAGTCTTGATTCTTAACCTCACACTCAGAATCTCCGCCTCTCACCCTGATGGCCCCACCCTATTTTTGCCCCACCCAGATTATGCCGGCCTCAGGACCCAAGACTTTGCTCAGACTTCTATATGTGTTTGTGATGAGCTGTCACATGAGCAGGCTTCAGAGCGGTCTCTGCACCCTGTCAGGCAACCTCGGCCACCTCCTCACACCTTTGCCCTTGGTTTCGAGTTCCTCACATCCTTGAGTGTCCAAACACCTTCAGAGGCAGCAGGAGAGTACATCGAACCCTTGAGCGTCAGAAGCCCCAGGCAGGGTCAGCAGGCTCCTCCTCAAGAGGATGGGGCAGGCTAGCCCCTCTCTCTTTCCCAGGGCTTCATAAGATCCACACAGGCCCCAATCCCACCTCAGCCTCAAATCACCAGGGGACATCAAACAGCACAGCCCAGGGCTCCCCAGTATTGTGCTTTCTTAATTCACCTGGAGCCTCCGCAGTGCCACCCCTCCCTGCCTATGCCCATCTCCTCCCATGAGGCTGGGGTCATCCACCTTCTCTGAGGAGCTTCCTCTCACCCTGCCAGCATTTTACGCCCTGTGGCCACGGAAGGGCCAGTAGATCTGTCCACAGACTAATGACATGATGCCACAGGCGGCTGCAGAATCACCACCATCTTATTCTTTACCCAATCATCATTACTACCACCATCTTCATCACTACCAATCTCGCCAGTGACTGCCATCCTCACCAACATCATCACAACCATCATCATCAGTATCATCACCAATATTACCATCACCATCGCAACCGTCATAACCACCATCACCATCACTGTCTGCAGCAGCACTGTTATAGTCTGTCACCATTGCCATGGACACAGTGACCATCACAAAGATAGTCTGGACTGGTGGTCAGTTCGAGCACCGCCTAGCTGGCTAAGTTTCAAGCAACGGTCCAGTCAGTCACTTGTCTCCAAGAGAATAAGGATTCCCTGTGCATTTGTTTTTAAACAGCTGCTGTCCCCACACAGGAAAGTGCCCCATGAGACTGTCTGACAGTCCCAGATGCCTTTCCTCAATTATGTGGATCAATTGTCTTTCCAACAACCACATGCCTTTCTGTGGGAGGACAGAAGGCAGACAGATAGGGAAGATCCCTCGTACTAGAGGCTCATGTTTGAAAGAAAGCCCCGTAGCTGCAGCCCCTCTCCTGCCAAGCTGCGACATTTTGGAAGGTCCATACCTCTTTCTCAGCTCTGTTTCTTTATCCGTTTATGAGTTGGAGACAATACTACCTGCCTGCATGTAAGACAAGATATATATATATATATATGGAATAGAGGATATAGGTGATGTTACCCTTCCTTGGTTCCAGATGGAGAAACTGAGGCCCACGGGGTGATGATAGCCTGCCTGAGGTCAAATAGAGGGTGAGAGTGACAAGACTAAGTCCCACCAGGATCCTCATGTTCTCATTGCACTAGTCCTGAGCCTCAACTTTGGGTCCCGAGCCCCTTTAGGAGACTGGAGTCACCACCACCCGCTAGCTCACTCACACGTAATGGCTGGTGAAGATGAGGGCCGATCACACTCACCACGGGGAGCCGTAGATCCTGAAGCCACGCACCGTGACCTCCGAGTCCTGCAGGTAGATGCAGTTGGTCAGCAGAGACTGCACGTTCTCGTAGTTCTCCGGCTTCAGCTTGGACACGGATGGGAAGTAATAAAAGTCCTGCTTGATGAGGTCCGCCATGAATTCCTGGTCGAAGGTCAGCTCGTGGTTGCCCGCAATCACGATCTTGTACTCGTAGGGCAGGCTGCCTGCGGGGTGGGCATGCACAGAGCTGCTGGCGACCCCTGTGGAAGCCACAGAGCCACCACCAAAGGGAAATAGCTGGGGGCAGCCACTGTAGTCCCTCAGCAGGGGTACCCCACTGCCCCATCCTGTGCCCTGAATCAGAGAGGCAGTGGCCCAATCATTGCCCCTGGCTGTGCCTGCCTGGCCTTTACTGACCATCAGTCCTTGAGCACAGGGCAGTGTCCTTCCAGGACCTAAGCTGCCTCATTTGCCTCTGCTTCCCTCCCTTCTATCTCCCTCTGACTAGAAGAAAACCTCACCAGGGCCATCAGCCCCAGCTGCCACCAGTCGCAGCTTTCTCCACCTTGGGACATTGGTCCTCAGTCTACAGGTGGAAGCTCTTGATACAACCCAGTTCAGACCTTCAGAGATGCCGCACCCAGGGAACAGCCCAGTGCCCAGCAGCACTGACATGGAATTTGCAGTCAAGACAAGGTTCTGAATGTCCAACCTTTTCAACCCTATGGTCTGATGTCATCTGCAAGGTTCAGACCCAAGAACCACACAATCAAGTCACAGAAAACCAGGAGGCTAACAGCCTCAGAGTGACCAGCAGTGCCCACTACAGGATGTCCTCCCCATTGGCCCAGAACGTGCCATTCACCCTGCCCTCACTCGGTGCCCAGGCTCCACGCTGCCCAGCCTTCTGCATTGGCTGTTGCATGACAGAAACTGTAATGGATCTGGAAGCCCTGGTTTGAATTTAAAAATAAAATGTTGGGCTGTGGAGACAGCTCAGTTAGTGTTTGCTTTGCTCCAGCCCCAGAACCCGTGCTGTTGTTGCTGCTGGTAGTGTTATTGTTGTAGTTGTTGTTATTGTTGTTGTTGCTGTTATTGTTGTTGTTTTTAAATCCAGGTCTAGTGGCACACACTTGTAATCCCAGTCCTGAGGAAGCAGAGAGAGGCGAGTCCCTGGGTTCATTAACCTGCTGACCTAGCCTACCTGATGAGTTAGTGATAAATCTTGTCTAAAAAAAAAATCAAGACAGAAGATGCCTAAGGAATGACATAGAGATTGACCTCTGACCTACACACACACACACACACACACACACACACACACGCACACGCACATGCACACGCACACGCACACGCACACGCACACATACTGCATGTGCCCACGCACAGCTATACACATAAATGTGGGCACATACACACATTGTGTGAGTGTTCCCAGGAGAACCAAGTTTGGTCTTCTGCCTATCTTCTTGGTAACCCATGCTCAGGATCTGGAATCAGAATCAACAACTGTGCATTCTGGGAGAAGCCTGTTCCCGCCCCCGGGTGAGAGCCGGGATGGGCAGGTCAGGCTCAGAACCTTGCGATATGTGATACAACATGACACCATGTACTCACTCAATGCTGCATGGCCCAGGCAAGACGGAAAGGTGAAGTTTAGGGGGCCGTGGGAAGGGGAAGGAGCCCCCCACCCACCTCCGTCTACCTGAAGCTTCTCCTTGCCTGAGGATCAAGGTGGTCCACAGTCTTTCACAGAGACAGATTTCAGATCAGAGTGTTAGAGTGGCACCAAGCGGTGCTCAAAGCCCGTGCGTGGGCCTGGAATATGCCCTTACTTCTTTCCACGTGTGACCTGTGGTTTCCTGGGAATTTCACTAACAAGGCGATTAACTTTGTTCACAGTGAAAACAACTCTCAGCTCCCTGTGTGACCCTTGTGACCCAGTGCTTTACCTTATCAGCCTTAATCCTATCCACACAACTTCAGAAAGGCTCCCTCTGAAGCTAGAGAGAGAGAGAGAGAGAGAGAGAGAGAGAGAGAGAGAGAGAGCTTAGAAGCCTTTGGAGATGTAAATTCAGAAGCCACTGAATCACCTACATGACTACTATAAAGACACTTAAGGTCAATTCACTCTCTCCCCCAGCCCTCCCCCTCCCCCACTCCTCTTTTCTCTCTTCCTCCCTCCCTCTACCTGTATGTGGTACTGTAGTGTGTACTATCTTTTTTACAAGTCCCTCCCTTCCCCCTCTCTAATACCCAAACTTAACTAACTCTGTCAAAATGTCTTCTAGGGGCTGGAGAGATGGTGCATCAGTCAAGAATGCTTCTGCCCTTCCCTGAGCCTGTGTGCAGTTCTCAGAACTCACATCTGGAGACTCACAGCTGCCTGTAACTTCAGCCCCAGTGGACCTGACGCCCTCTGGTGGCCTCTGTAGTTGCTGCACTCACACGCACACAGACAAAATGTAACAAATCACCTAATAAACTCTGATTCTGCTCCCAACTGACTCGTCCTGAGGTTCTTTGCTATAACTTCTCCTGAGTGGAGTTTTTTTTTAAAGGAACTACCCAGCTGGAACTCTCCAGCTCCCCCTGACAAACACACATCCTAATGGCAATGAAACTGAACAGTCTAGACTCCAGTGACACACTTTCCAAGCAGGCCCACCTGACACCTCTACCACCTGCTTACCCACACGCCTGACCATCAAGGCAAAGGGCTGTGGGCATCCAAGGGTTCTCAGCCTGGCTAGGGCACTGCGGCTGTTGACAAACCCAGAGATGCCCGAGGCCCCAATCTGCACACTGACTCGATATCCCTAAGTCTGATCATCAGCTCTGGAAAGCCATGGTGACAGGACAAGTCTGAGCCTGAGGCTCAGTTCCATCACTAACCTCCTGTGCATCCCCACCCCCACCCCTGCCATGTGCCCCAGCTTCCCCACACACGAGATGGGAACAGGAACTCCACCTGTGTGAGAAATCTCTGGGGTCGCAGAGCACGCTGGATGGAAATGGACAACAACTTTGACATTCAAAATGAAGAAGTGAGCTTCTCTGAATCAGAATTTTCCAAACTAGAGGATATAAGCCCCGCCCCCACCCCAGACACAGTCAGCTTGCTACAGCTTTGGGTTTTTTTTTTTTAATTGAATTTGTTGCCAGCAATAAAAAATTTGAGAGATTCCCAATAAAACTTCCCTCTTTTTGGTTTCTAAAAATAAACAATTGTATTCATTGTTATTATTTTGTGGTTATTAACATTTGGTGATCCTGGCTCAGTCATGAAGTGCTGATTATCCATCCCCTTGGACAGGAGGATAGTACCCATTTTCTTCAGTCCCCATCAGTCCTACCATCTCACAGAGTACTGGTCACTCGTTTTGGCATATGATCCACTGTCGGGCATTTGGGTTTTGCGGCCTTGTAGTAACTACACCCTGGCCTGGGAGGGTCAGTGGGAGGTGAGTGATGGCCAGTGAGGCTATGGGAGATGGAGGCCCAAGCCCCATCCTTAGGTTTACTGCAACCTAGTCCTGCTGGAAAGCCCGGAATCAGGGAAGTGGGTGTGTTAGCTCCACCCACCTCCATTTGCACCACAAGTCTGGTGAACAAAGCCCCCTGCACCACTGTAGTTGAGTGCTGCACTGTGATGCACAGGTAGCTGCCAGAGCTGAGGACTGACTGGGGACTAAGTGGGCAGAGCATCAGGGAGGAGCTGAACTGACCACCTGCCCCTGAAACCCACCATGGGCAGTTCCCTAATGTCACCAAGATCTTGATTCCCCACAGAGCCATGCAAAGTAGATGTCATTAAGACCACTCCATATCCAAGGGCCTTGAGCTAAAGCCAGTAGACTGGAGGGGCCCCATGGCTCTGGTGCAGGGGTGATGTTGCAGATGTCAACTAACTCAGTGCCTCTGGGCCACTGACCCAGAGTCCTTCAAGGCCACAGGACCCTCGGAGTCAGCCTGGGAGCCTCATTAGTCCTTCCCCAAACACAGGACAAGGACCGGTCCAGGAGGTGACAAGAGAACCCAGCAGGATGGATAGGGTAACCACCATTGGCTGCCTACAGCCCTGATTCATCCTAGCTTCTACTCGCAGGGTGGGCAAAGCTAGGGGGTGGGGCTGCACTAATGGATTTCTGTCATGTCTCTAACTGGGGGTGCTACTTAAGTAAATCAGCAAATTACGCCAACTGCACAATTCCATGCTTCTGCAGTAGTGACTCTGTGGGGGCTGGGTGTGCAGGAAGCTGTCATCTCCCCTCAGGAGCTCCCAGTGGTAGACAAGGAGACCTGAGACCTATTGTCTCTAGGGATTATGACAGAGCACGAAGAACCACCTCCGAAGGACAGGCAGCAGGAGAGCTGTACCTTCCCAGGGTAACAGGTTCAACTATCTATTCCCTTCAACAAGGTGGGTGCCCTATGCAGCACTCTATCCCTGAGAAAAAGGTCTAGCCATGAGTCCATCTGTCTGGGAGGTCTGTTGGACTTGACAGCTCACCAGCTGCCTGTGATCTCCACAGACACTAAGCATTTCTCTCTCCTTTTGACATCTGAGGGAGATGATTTGGGTTGCCAAAACATAAGACAAGCTAGCAAAGGAGTGGCTAAAAAAAAAATGGGTGACAAAATCTCCTGACACTTCTGTGACAGCGTGGAGGTATATTCTGAACCACCATGCCTTGTCCCTCAGCAAGGGTGGGGGTGTGTGAATTGGGAGTTAAGTAAGAGGAAGGGTGAGTGAGTGAATGGATAGACAGACAGACAGATAGATGGGTAGGTATGCTAATGGATGGATGGATGGATGGATGGATAGGTGGATGGACGGACTGATGGACAGACAGACAGATGAATGGGTGGGTATATGGATGGATGGATGGATGGATGGCGGATGGGTGAGTGAATTTTTTGGGTAGATGAGTAGGTAGATACATGGATGGATGGATGGATGGATGGATGGATGGACTGATAGACACATGAATGGGTGGGTATGTGGCTGGGGGGGTGGGTGGATGGATGATGGGTAGTAGATGGGTGGGTGGGTAGGTAGGGGTAAGAGGGAGGAGGGCACAGTGGATTGGTGTGTGGGTGAGAGAGTAATTGAGTAGGTGAACAGATGAATGATTAAACAGCAGGGTGTGTGTGCAAGCAGATGTAAGGGTAGGCGGTTGGAAGGGTGTATAAATGGATTTTTATAAGCCTGTATTCTGTTGTGGGTGGGAAGATGGACAGACCAATGGGTAGATGAATGGAGAGGTGGGTGGAGGAATACACTTCTCAATCAATCTTCCCGGATCCTTCCTTCCCTCCAGGATCCCTGTTCCTGCTGGGCGATGGCTTTCAGACTTACTTTTTTCATCTATGTAACTGTCCATCTGTGTGTCTCCTCCAGTCCTCCCTGCTCTCTAGCAGATAGGAGTATGGAGGCCAGACTAAGGCTCTTCAATGACCTGGTCATCACTGACTTAGATGAAGCCGTTTCCTCTGTTTTAGGGCTGTGGACCCTTGTTACAGGTTTGCCTTCTGGTCCCAGAACCCAGAACATCTCACCAACCTGAGGATGATAAAACATCTTGTACAGTACCACCTCCCACCTGCACACAGAGAAGTAAGGGTACCCCCATGTCCAGCTGAGGCAGCACCCTGCCCCCCACCCACAGCAGAGAGGAGATCTGACAGCCTTCATCCAGGGAGCCTCCAGGCGCCCTAACAGGAGCCTGACCCCTGGGGCAGGGGTGTCTCACAAGCAGAGGTGAAACACATCGTCTAAGACCAGGTCACACTGTCACTCTGTGGAGCCAGGAATGGCAGATGCAGGAAGCCAGAAGAGGTCCCAACCCAGGGCAGCTCAAGTGAGTGGATGGCTCAGCTAGTTGGTTAGGTTTGGAGTGGCAGACATGTCCAAATGCCTTTTCTTTTTCTCTGACTTCCTCAGCTGAGGCTTTGGTTGGCCTGCCCATATGCATGCTACGCTGGGGGCCCGTGTTCATTGAAACTGTACTACTCTGTTAGAAGCCCAAGTCCTGGTCTGCCTTGCTGTAGTCTCCAGGAAATGTTCTTTTAGGATCCCAAAGACGGCAAGAGAAGTTTAGTGATGTACTGTGCTCCATTGCTGTGGAGAGGCACCATGACCAAGTCAACTCTTATAAAAGAAAAAAAAATTTCATTGGGGCTGGCTTACAAGGTCAGAGGCTTAGTCCATTATGATCGTGGAAGGGAGCACAGTGGCACACAAACACTGTGCTAGACATGTGGCTGAGAGCTCTACATTCTGATCCAAAGCAGGACTAGGGTGCAGTAAAATCTCAGAATGGGGCTTGGGCCTCCATCTCCTACAGCCTCACTGGCCATCACTCACCTCCCACTGACCCTCCCAGCCCACCCCAGTGATACATAGTGGCTTGAAGGATTCTATAGCACCACAATGGGCAGTGTCCCAGGTGGCCTTTCTGGTAAACACACCCTACCATGTCTGCATGGTGACCCTGAGCCGTCCACCCAGAAGCTATGCTCCCCTTCCAGCTGACTTGAGATACCGGCATTTGCTAGTTACAGGTTTTTCGGTGGGTAAAGAGACCATGAACTGTCAATCAGGAGAGCAGATGAGGGTGACAGGTGGGTTTTTCCTTTTCACTTGCCAGATGCATGGAGTCCAGGAGCATCCAAGCAAAGCTTCTAGAGGCAGCCAGGTTGGGGTGTACAGAATGCTGGGGGACTTCTGGGGGAGCCTGCTAAATCCTGACATTAATCTCCCTCCAAAGAGGTTACTAATCTTTATTGCTAACCTGTCCTATCGAGTCCCAGGCTGCACTGGTCCACACAGCCTGAGCTATTACGCTCTGAGAGAGGCACACACATTTCTACACCATCAGTGCTGGCTCCAGAGTGTCACATTGCACCCGGCAGGGTTTTAGCATGCTCCAAACACAATGACAATCAGGAAAGTACCCACTTACGGCTTTTTTTCCCCTGCCCATTCCCTGTCTCACAGAACACAGCAGAGGGGGGTGGGATGCAGAGACGGTGTAACGATCTCTGATTGCATTTTTAGTGCGTCGTTGACAGTTCTGTGTTTAAACGCTTGCCAATGTCTGGGAGATTTCGAGCTAGCAGACGGCTTAGCGTGGCGCACAGTCTAGGGGAACACTGGGAAAAAGCTAGCTCTGAGAGTCAGCAGCAAGCTGCCAGTGACCGAGACATAGGACCATGCACACAGCATGGACGGTGTGAACCAGTGGTATAAAGAGAGGGAATCCATGAAGAATGTAAAGAATGTAAAGAAGGGAATCCAGAAGAGCCCTGGAGCCGGGTATGGGAGGCACGGGCTATGCCTACAGCCCTGCAGTGACCTCCCTTGGGCCAGGCACCAGTATTAGCAATGTGTATTTGATGCATCTTGACACTCTTTGCAAGCAAACACCATGGCCTCCAGTCTACAAAGGAAAGCAACCCAGTAGGGTATCAGGCTACAGAGCCCAATCCCATATCTACCTCTCACTGGCCGGCTGACCCCAGAGGGGCCTTAAGCACCCTCACCTGTAGCCTGGATGCCCATCGTGTGCTAGTGAACACAGGATGTCACACATTTTCCCACCCCAGATGTGTTCCATCAGCTGTATAAGACAGGGGTGCATAGGGGGAGAGGCACTCAGTCGCTTAAGACCAAGAAGCATACTATGGCACCCCAGAACCCACAGAGAAGCTCGGTCCGTCAGAAGGTGAAGCAGACATGGGAACAAGAGCCTCAGGGGTGGGGCGCACCATGTGGGCCAAAGAGGCGAGCGAGCAGGCTAAAGGCTACCAGTTTAGTGTCTCTGGGGGACCTGGGGCACGTGAGCTGTTCCTCACAGTATGGCACTCTGGGTAATCAGGGCAAATGGAGAGAGGTCTCAGCTGAGAGCCCCATAAAGGGTCTGTTGGCTGTGGTGTGCTTGGTTTGCCTGTGGAAGGTGTGCTGCTAACCCTGGCAGGTACAGTCTCTGCAGCCAAGGAGATTCCAAGGCATCAAAACATCCAGACATAGAAAATACAGAAAAGCTGAAGGCTCAGATCCTGGACTTCAATTGTATCATAACCTGGGGTTCTCTGGAGAGTTCGGCCCAGAAATGGGAGACAAGACAGTAGAGGTTAAAACAGAGGCTCTAAAAAGTCCCAGCATTACCCAGGGTGCGCAGAGGCTCAGAGACCCACACCCACCTGCGGCTTCCTGCTGCAAAGACATCACTGTGGATGGACATGTGTTAGCACAGCAGGGGCTCTGCTAAAGCAAAGGCTGGCCCTGCCGCATGCCTCAGGGACTCCTGTGGGTCCTGCGTGGGAGGCTCCTGGAACCACTGTGCCACGCTGGTGCCCATATTTAAAAGGCAAATGCGATTTGTCTTCTGTTCTGTACTAATAGCCCAAATGTTTAACTTTCCAACATTTGTTTTTCCTGGGAAATGTTTTTCAAACAGGGACATTCAGTCCTAGCCACCATCAACTGTGTTTCCAGTGCTACCATGTGTGGGCCACTTCAGGATGAAGGACGCCTATGCCTCTACACCCATATATAAGGCTCCCCACAGATGAAAGAAGTCTATGGAAACTTGTGTCCCTAGAAGCCACAGTCTGACAGAAGATACGTACCCAAGTACATTCAAAAAAGACCTGTGGAGGCTTCAGGAGGTCTTCATTGGGGTTTCTATGGCTGTGATAAGGCACAGACGAAAAGCAATCTGGGGGTGCAAGTTGCTTGGCTCACATAGTTCGGGTCACAGTTCTCTGAAGGAAGTCAAGGCAGAAACTCGAGCAGGGCAGGGCCTGGAGGCAGGAACTGAAGCAAACTCTGCAGAGTGGTGCTGCTTACGAGCTTGTTCTCCTGGTTTGCTCAGCCTGATTGCTTATACAACCGTGTACCACCTGCCAGGGGTGGCACCACCCATACCTGTCATTAATCAAGAAAATGCACTACAGGCTTTCCCACAGACCGGTCTCTCTACCAGGCTCCCTGTTCCCAAATGACCCTACTGAGACTTCCCTGTTACCAATTGTGTCAACAAAAAGCTAACCAGCACAGTTGGTGACAGTGACACTTGTATGAGGCTGTGGTGGCCACTATCATGGTTCTGCCCTGACTTCTCAGGCAAGAGGTCGTCTCACCTCTGGGTCACCTGCATTTGCCCATCCACGCACCTCAGACCCCCTTCCTTCTAGCTCTTCTTTTTCTTATTTGTGCTGTGTCCGTCAGCCAAGCACTGCTCCTTCCAATGCCTTCCCTACGCAAGCCCTCTCCAACCTGGGGAACTGACACCAGACCTAGATGGGGCAAAGTGAGGAGAGGGTGAAGTGAGACCCAGGATGGTGACTCTGTGGGACCTAGCCAAGTCCAGACAGATACAGGCCTCACTCTAGGGGAAAAGCAGGCTGTGTTAACCCAGTATCTCCTACCACTTCATCTAGGGACAGTTCAAGCTTTCTGCGAGACAAATCTCAATGTGGAGCTTGGTATCCAGTAGACACTTGGTGCATGTGTCCCGAACGCACACAGTATCACTACACCTGTTCAACAGATACAGATAAGCTATGGTAACTACACACACACACACACACATCTATAGCAATAAAGGAAAAAGAAAGCTAGGAGCAGGAGAAATAGTCATTCCCCGAAAAGAGCATACTAATTGTTTGTCCAGTGCTAAATAGTCAGCCCTAAAAACACACGTACAAGGTCATATTTAGGAACACATATGTATATACATAAATGCATGCAATAATAATCAATGAAAAGATGCCATGAATTTGAGGGAGAGTTGGGGGATATGCAAGAGGATCAGGAGGGAGGAAAGCAAAGGAGAAATGTAATTGAATTATAATCTCAAAACTGAGAAGTAAGCGAACGCTGGGAGTGGACATCAGGAAGGGGAGGAGCCAAGCAGGGGCCACTGCCTTGGTCATAAGGCTTGAAGGACTTTGTGGTGCTACCAGAAAGCAAACACCATTTCAGTTAAACCAAAATTAGTTCCTCATCTACTTCATAATTTCATCCACAGACAGACTGACCTGTCAACTGCTTTGCCTTTTGTTCAAAAGTCAGAATGAAACCTGGGCTTGGTGGCACCACACCTGTAATTAGAGCACTCAGGAGTTCAATGCAGGAGAATCAGGAGTTAAAGGCCATCCTCAGCTACATACGGAATTTGAGGCCAGCCTAGGTGGGATGTTTGGCTTAATTGTCAACTTGGCACAATCTAGAATTGTCAGGTTGGCCTGTGGGCACGTCTGTGGGAGATTATCTTGCTTACATAAATTGAGGCGGTAAGACCTGCAGATCATGGGTAGCACCATTCCCTAGGAAGGAGATTCTAAACTACATGGGGCTGCAGAAAGCATACTAGGTAGAAGATAGACATATGTTAACCCATTGCCCTCTACTCCTGATGGGATGTGTGGTGTCACTAGCTGCTTTAAGTTCCTGCCTTCACTCCCCATAATGATGGATGACCGGTAACCTGAAATTGTAAACCAAAAGAAAAAAACGTTTCTCCCTTAAGTCGCCTTTGTCAGGGTATTTTATCACACTATCAGGAAACAACACAAATGCACTGGGCTATGGGAGACCATCTTGACACAAAACAAAACATAAACTAAACTTAATTGTGCCACAGTTCACACTGATGTAAAGTTGTACTGGCTGGTTCCTCTGTGAGTCTGAGGTCTGCAGGCTGGGATTGCTCTGAACCAGTGTCAAAGGCAGGGTGGTCAGCTAAGCAACTTGTCACTGGGCCGGCCTAGCAGCCACTAGAGACAGCACAGGTAAGTGTGTCATTCACTTAAGGCTTTTTTGAGATCTCTCTACTTTTGTTGGTGTAAGTACTTATAAAAATAAACTTCCCTCTAAGAACTGGCTCTGCTGAGCTAGGAATATGACTAGAGACCTGAATTTGATCACCAGAGCCCACGTTAGAACTGGGTTCACTGGCTGAATTAGTAAGTTGCAGGCCAGTTCCAAAATTAAAGTAGGTGGTTCTTGAACAGTGACACCCAAGATTGTCTTCTGGCCTAAATACATACTCACATGAACAAACATGTACATGCATGTGCACACACACACACACACACACGACTGCCAGTGTTTAGCAGGTTCTCGTTGGTTGTGTCTCCACTGTGATCTGATAGGGGGTGGGTGGGTAGGGGGTGTTTCATCTTTCCTGATCAATGACCATAGTCTTTCAAATGCCTCTCTCATCCTCTGGTGATTTCTGTCCCTTTTCTTGTTGCCAGATTACAGTTTTGTTCCATTACATTTTCTGATGCAAGACACTATTTCATGTTTAGCATTTGTGATGATTATGCTTTATAGTAAATTATGATCCATTTTGAAATAATGTTCTTTTAGCAAATTAAAGGAATGTGTCCTCTGTGCCTTTGGAATATTCTACCAATGGCTTCCAGTTCCATTGATCCACAGGTAATTTAACTCTGGTGTCTTTCTGTTGCATATCAGTCATGCTTCTCCAGATCTTAGAGAAGCAAGAACAAACCAATACCCAAATCAGTTAAAAAAAAATTACAAATATCAGGAAAGAAATAAATAGTGGCTAAAGGAACAATACAAGGAATCAGAAAATTGGTTCTTTGCAAAGATGGGCACCATAGGACTTTTAAGGAACATTTTTGAGAAATTATATTAGAAGATGAGAAAAATTCTAGATACATATGATCTTCTAAAATTGAACCAAGAGGATTAAAAACTACTAAAAAGAATGATAATAAGCAAAGAGATTGAAACTGTTATTTTAATAAGTCTCTCAACAAAGAAAAGCCAGAACTGGGTGTATTCACTGCTGAATTCCACTCAATCTTTAAAGAAAATGAACAGCAGTGTGCCTCAAACTCTTCCACACAACGGAAAGGATGGAGTGTTTCAAAGACTCAATCCAAGAAAACAGCACTGCCTTGATTCCTACAGTGGTCTGAATAGGAATGGCCCCTAGGCTCACGTATTTAAATGGTTGGTCACCAGGGACTGCCACTACTTGAGAGGGATTAGGAGGCGTGGCCTTTTCGGAGTAGGTGTGGCCTTGTTAAAGGAAGTGTATCACTGGGGGTGGTCGTTGAGGTCGCAGAAGCCTAAGCCAGACCCAGTGGCTCTCTCTTCTGCCTGTTACCTGTGGATCCAGATGTAAAACTCTCGGCTCCTTCTCCAGCACCATGTCTGCCTGCTCACTGTCATGCTTCCCACGATGACAATAACACACTGAACCTCTGAAATGGGAAGCCAGCCCGAACTGAATGTCTTCCTTCACAAGGGTTGCTATGCTCATGGTGTCTCTTCACAGCAATAGAACAATGGCTAAGACGGTACCCAAGCTGGATACAGGCACAAAAATAAAAGAAAACTGTAGACCAATATCCTTGAGATACAAAACTTCTCAATAAAACACTTTGCAACAAAGAAGATCATATGCCAGGACCAAGGAGATTCTTTCCAGGGGTACGAGGATGGTTCAACAGATGCAAACAAGTAAGTCTGACACAGCACATAGAAAGAATCAAGAACAAAGATCATGTGACCGTGTCAAAGGCTTTATGACATAATCCAACTACCCCTAGTGCTAAGAGCTGGAAGGAAGTTAAGTGAAGAAGAGTCACACGTCAGCATCACTGAAGCTGGGCGGAGCAAACGCCTAGCCGATACCGTGCCTGTTAGGTGAAAACAGAAAAAAACATTCCCTGAAAACCATGAAGGAACAAGACAGGAGTATTCACACCTACCATTTGCACTTAATATGGAACTTGAAGATTTAGCCAAAGTGATCAATCAAGAAGAAATAAAAAGAATAAAAATAGAAAACAAGGAAGTCATGCTATCCCTGTTTGGAGTTGATATATATCGTACCTAGGGGAGCCCAAATACTCCACCAGGGGAGTCTTAAAACTGATGAACAAATACAGCAAGGCATCAGGACACAAAATCAACAAGCAAAAATCAATACTGGGGCTGGCAAGTGAGCTCAGTGGGTAAAGGCACTCACTGCCAAGGACCCAAAGGCACACACACACACACACACACACACACACACACACACATACACACACAAAAATAAGTCTAAAAAAAGATTTTTAATCAGTAACTTTTCCATACACCAATAATAAATGCACTGAAGGAAAAAAAATCCAGGAAAACAATCTTGTTCAATAACCTCAACAAAATACCTAGGAAAAAGCAAACTGTACATAGGAAAGACCTCAACAATGAAATCTCAAAGCAAGAAACTGAAGAAGCCCCAAGAGGATGGAAAGACCTCCCACGTTCATGGATTGGGAGGGTCAATATTGTTTAAATGGCCACATCACCAACAGCCATGCACAGACTCAATGCAGGTCTCATGAAAAGCCCATTGACATTGCTGGCATATGTATGTGGTATACATGTGTGTGTGTGTTCACATGTGTGCAGATGCACATATATGTGAACATAAACATGTGCATGTAGTTCCCAGAGGCTGAGGCGAGTCTTCCTTGGTCACTCTCCATCTTATATATTGAGGCAGGATCTCTCATTTGAACTCAAAGCTTGCTGATCTAGCTAGCCTAGCTATCCAGCTTGCTCCAGGGATCTCATGTCTACTTTCTGAGAACATGTGGACCACTGTTTCTTCTTGCCATTTACATATATTTGACTTTGAGGATCTGAACTACACAGTAATCACTTCATCTACGAAGTCATCTCCTCAGCTCTGTGGTCATGTTACCAAAAGCAATCTATAGATTTAGTGCGATTCCCATAAAGATTTTAATGACTTTCTTCACAGAACTAAAAAAAGGCAATCTTAAAACTCAAATGCAAACACAAAAGACAGATGGCCAAAGCAACCCTAAGCAAAAAGAACACAGTCAAAGGTATCACAAAATCTGGCTTCAAACCACACTACAGAGCCCTTGTGACAACGGCAAGCACTGACACAAAGACAGACCAGTAAACCAATGGAGCATAATAAAGGCCCCAAATACAACTTATGAAGCTGCAGCCTTTGGATTCAGCCTTATGACAGACCCATGGTAAAAAAATAAAAATAAAAATAAAAAAGATTCTGGGCAAACTAGACATCTACATACAGAGAATACAGCTTTAAAACTGCTAGTGGGGAACACTGAAGAGATTCTGATGTGGGCAACGTTTTTCTGTCCAGAAATAAAGGAATTGGTGGACAGGATTACAACAAACTATAAAGCTCCTCCCATAGTGAAGGAAACAATTGAAAGAGTAAAGAAATGGCTCCCAAGATGGGAGTCCCCACTGCCAGTCACTCATCAGATGGACAATCAATATCCAGAGGGTTAAACCACAGGCACTAACAGCAAAACAACCTGATTCACAGAAGGATGAAAGATCTGAACCAACACTTTCCCCAAAGAAAAGGCAAACATATGCAGTGATAGAATCTAAACCAAGTCGCAGAGAAGGCTGCTCAGTGGCAAGAGTGCTTACTGCACAGCAGGAGGACCCCTCCGGCACCCCCATAAGATGCTGGGCATGAGCACACACATGTCTATACTGCTGGAGTTGTGAATAGAGATGATAGGATGGCTCATGCCTAACTTCAGAGTCAGCGAGAGACCCTGTCTCAAAGGAATATGGTGGTAGAGAGTGACAGAGCATGAGGAGGTCCTCCTCGGCCTCCACACTGTGCACATGTGTGAGCACTAGCACACACACGTGTATACAGCATACATATATACAGAATGCTCTCACACACACATAAAATGTGAAAAATGTTCATCTTTAATAGCCACCAGAGAAATGCAAATTAAAATTTCATTTAGATTCTATCTCACCTCAGTCAGAACAGCTATTTTAAAAATTTAATAATCTGGGCATGGTGGTACACACACGGGGGGGGCAGAGAGAGGGGGTTGAGAGTTCCAGTAAAGCCAGAGCTACAAAGTTTGAGTGATCCATAGCTGGGAGGTGATGGTGCACACCTTTAATCCCAGCACTGGGGAGGCAGAGGCAGGTGGATCTCTGAGTTCGTGGCCAACCTGGTCTACCAGAGGTCTTTGAGGTCTACAGAGCAAGTTTCAGGATAGCCAAAGCTGCACAGAGAAGCTGTGTCCCAAAACAATAACAGCAACAACAACAAAGTTTGAGTGATCCTGTCTTAAAGCAACAATAACAATGAGAAATACTGGTGAGAATATGGAAAAGAAGAGCCCTCCTACACTGCTGGTGTAAGTCGATGCAGTCGCTATGGAGATCAGCATGGAAACTAAGACACAACTACCATATGGCCCGGTCACACTACTGAGGGAGGATCACTGAGCCATGAAGATGCCTCGTGACTACAGGTGAGGGAAACCACAGGACAAGGAACAGCTGTAAAATGATACACCAGAAAATACTTGTTTGCAAGGGGGAGGCTGAGATATATAATAAACCTCTCCCCCCATGGGTGATTGTATTAAATATAAAGTGCTTAGAAACTACAGTCAAAAGGCAGGGATTAAAAGAACAGAACCTTTTAAAAGCCAATTATAGGCTGCTTATAGGAGACATTTGTTTGTTTGCTTGCTTGCTTGTTTTGGGGGTGTGGTCTTACTCTGTAGCCCTGGCTGGCCCCAAACTCATAACATTCCCTCTACCTCTGTCTCCCAAGTTTTGAGCTTATAGGCGTGAGCCACCACGACAGGCTAGAAGACAGATTCAATGCAAAACATAAAAATAAGAAGGTGAAAGTGAAAGGATCGAAGGAGATATGCTACCCAGCAATAAAGAACACTGAAATAGCTGCCCCAATATCAGATCAAGTAGCCCTTGGACAGAACATGTTCCTAGAGAGAAGAAAGTGCACTAGTCAGCCTCACTGGTGATGCACACAGTATATGAGAAATTAATACCAATCCTGATAGCACTAGCTACTCTTAAGTCAGCTTGACACAGGCTAGAGTTATCTGAGAGGAGGGAAACTTACTTGAGAAAATGCCTCCATAAGATCTGACTTTAAGGCATTTTCTTAATTAGTGATTAAAGGGGGAGGGCGGTGCCACCATTCCTGGGCTTATAGTCCTGGGTTCTAATAGAAAGCAGGCTGAGCAAGCTATGAGAAGCAAGCCAATAAGCAGCACCCCTCCATGGCCTCTTATCAGCTCCTGCTTCCAGGTTCTTGTCCTGTTTGAGTTCCTGTCCCGACTTCCTTCTATAAGGAACAGTGCTGTGAAAGTATAAAGCAAATAAACCCAAGTTTCTCCCCAGCTTGCTTTTTGGTCTTGGTGTTTCATCACAGCAATAGAAACCCTCCAAAACACAGACAAGAAGACACTTTCCAGTCTACTATGTGGCCCTTAGATTAAATCAAACAAAGACATCACAAGAAAACTACAGACTGTGTCAATTCCAAGTGTAGACACAAAGTGTCAATAAGATACTACTAGGTAGCCCTACTGGGGACTGGAGAAAACTCTCTGCTTACAATCATGTACGACTCTTCCTGGGGACCTCAGTTTGGTTCCCATTACATGCATCAGGCAATACACAACAAGCTGTAACTCCAACTCAAGGAATCCTGTGCCCTCTTCTGTCCTCTTTAGGCACCTGCACTCACAAACACATGCATATTTATATATAATTTTAAAATTAAATAAAATAAAATTTAAAATATTACCAAACCCAGTAGCACACAGAAAGCATTTACATCTGATCAAATTGGATTTATCCCAGAACTGTAATGTTGACTCAGTACATACCAGTCAATGTAACACGTCACAGTACTCCACACCACCCTATCCTCTGAACAGATGGAAAAAGGCATCTGACAAAATCCAATGTACTTTCACGATGCAAAGCACTTGACAACAACAAAGGGACCGTCTCACTCGACACAGAACGTCTCTAAGTTTCCTGTCATTACAACACCAAACATCGCAACGAGAAGATGCAAGTCCAGAACAGGACAAGGGTGTCCGCTCTTTCCATTCCTGTTCAGCAGTGAACTCGAGGCTCCAGCCAGTGCAACTGAGCAAGAACAGGATTAAAAGCACCCAGAATTCACTGGGCTGAAGAGATGGTTCAGTGTTGTGAGCTCCTAAAATCCCAGCATTCCTACAGAGAGTCAGGAGATAGAGACAGGAGACTTCTTGGAAGCTCACATCCATGCACTCACAGAAAACAAACAAGAAAAAGACCCTTCTCAAGGCTGAAAGTGCGGACTGATAGCCAAGGTTACCCTCTGTCCCTCCCTCCCTGAGACCCGGCGTGAGAACAGCCGCACCCATGTGAGATGCTCCACCCCCATCCTCCCGAGCCCTGGGAGGGAACAGCGGTCCCGCTGACATTTAGATTTTAGATTTGCAGCTTCCAGAACTGGGAACAGATCAATTCCTGTTGTGTCAAACCCGTCAGGTTATGGCAATCTGTTACAGCAGCCTCAGGAGATAAATGCAATAGTCAACACCAGAAGCCAAAGTCGATAGTCTTCAGAGAGAGGGGTGGACTTGAGTTCTGCAGAGCAGGTGCATGGTGGGGGGGGGATGTGTGTTGAGGAGGAGCGTGGTCGGGGAGGGGGAAGTGTGGCTCTCAGCACTCCCTGCATCAAACTGGAAAGCACTCCTGAGGAAAGGCACATGTGATGTTTTTGGAAAGCATGCTGGGAAAGAAGATGTCTCTAGTGCTGGGGCCGACAGCTATGTGTGCCGAACTGGGCCCTGTCCATTCTTATGTCAAATCCTAAGACCCTAGGACCTGAGAGTATGACTGTGTTTGGGGGCTGGATCTTTAAAGAGGTAATTAAAATAAACATGCTCCTTGGGTGGGGGGGGAGCCCTAATACCGTGAAACACGGACCTTACAAGAAGAGGAGCATGGGCACAGAGCCGGGGACGCGTGCAAGGTCATAGCAAAGACGCCACAGTCAAGCCCAGGAAACTCAACGAGGAGAGCACTTGTCCTGAGAGCCTGAGGAGCTGAGTTCAACCCTTGGAATTTGCAGAAACGGGAGGACCAACCAGAAGCACATGGCTAGCACATGGTACACAGCATGGCAGAAATAAGAGAGTCCCTGCCTCGACTCCAAGAAAGAAGACCAACCCTTGGAAAGGTAAAAGTTATCTTCCAACTTCCATACATGAGCCGTGGCACGCACACAAACACACCTCTCTCTCTCTCTCTCTCTCTCTCTCTCTCTCTCTCTCTCTCTCACACACACACACACACACACACACACACACACACACACACACAGTAGTTACATATACAAATAAAGCTTAAAAGGAAGACAACTATGTACAAGCTGCAGAGAGAGGCTCCAGAAGAAACTGGTTCTTCTAAAACCTCCATCTCAGATGCCCGGCAGCCGTAACTATAAGAAATGAAACAAAGCCCTTGAGACTCTGACAGAAGCCCGAGGACCAGTGCGGTGGCACTGCCAGAGACGCACCAGAAGCGTGTCGATGAAAATACTGATAAAACATGAGAAAAGCCAAGCTTGGTGATACCCACCTATGATCCTAGGACTTAGGAAGAGAAGCCAGGAGGGCCAAGAGCTGAAGGCCAGCCTGTACTACACAGCAAGTTTGAAGCCAGCCTGAACTTCATGAGACCTTCATTTTAAAAAATACAAAAATGAACTGAAGAAAATGAACAGGGACAGTGACCCATAGGTGTAACACCAGTACCTGGAAATCTCAAATAGAATGATCATGAGTTTTGAAGCTAGCCTAGGCTACATAGTGACACACTGACTCAGAATGAACAAAACCAAGTTGGGGACAGGGAAGAGGTTCAGTTGCTAGAGTGTTTGCCTAACACTCACAACCCCAGTACTGCCTAAACCAGTGGTGCAAGCCTGTAATCCCGGCCCTCGGAAGCTGGAGGTGGGAGAATCAGGGGTACACGGTCATCTTTGGCTATGGAGACCATTCTGGGCTACATGAGGCCCTGTCTAAAAACCAGCAGCAACAAAAATTACAAGTCAAAAATGTTAAAGTGTCAAGTACTATGATGTGTACTTGAGTTTTCCACAACTTGTATTTACATTTTTATATATTTAAATTATGGCCAAGGTGAGCAGCCCAGACCCTGGCAGGAGGAGCTTCTGTGCCAGGTGCTCAGAGTTCTAGAAAGGCTGCTCTGAGAAAGCTGCCCTGGTTCCACCCCACCAGAAGATTCCACAGCATTCCCTGGGGGGAGGCAGGGGTGCAGGACTGCCACCGTCCTGGAATTACAGAAGATGCAGGACTCCAAAAGGATCCTAAGGTGCCGTCCAGCTAGAGCCAACCTACAGGGGAAAGGGTTTCACCCAAAGCCAATGGAAATAATTATCAGGAAGTGATTAAGACTAAATGCTTTGGGGGCTGAAGGGATAGCTCTGGGGTGAAAGCGCCTGCTCTAAAGCTTGCAGCCTGGGTTCAGATCCCCCGCACCCACATAAAAGCCAGGTGCAAAAGCACCTGTCTGTAAAGCACTTGTTAGGACGGAGACAGGAGGATCACTGGAGCTCGCTGGCCCCAGTCTAGCCAAATCAGTAAGCTCCAGGTTAATGAGAGACCCTGTCTCAAAAACATCGCTGGAGACTGAGGAAGACTGTGGATGTCCACCCAGGCCTCCAAACACATGTATGTACACATGTAAACACCCACATGTGCACACACAACAAACACATAGTAAAGTTGATGATTTCTATGCTCCAATAGATTTCTTTGTGAAATGGGACATCTTCAGGATGAATAGACACTTAGGTACTCTGAAGTAAATCGCCTTGCTGCCTCAGTTTACCCAGTCCTTCAATCTACAGTCATTTCTTGGCCCTCACAGGTGCTACCCCACAGTGACAGCAAGAACTAGGTCCCAACCTAAGTGTCTTGGGGACAGTGTGGCAAAAGCAAGCAGCTGAGGCCTTTTTCTGGCCAGGGCAGGAGTCTGCACATGCAACAGAAATAATGAAGGCCAAGGAACAGCTCCCCCTGCAAAGGTTGGGGAGCCCTAGAAGAGCATCACATACAAGAGAGGCTGGAGGTAGGAAACAATTGCAACCTATTTGACAACAGCCCAGATGCCTAGAGTGGACGAAGGGAGAGTCAGGCCTGGGGTACCAGGCAAGTTCCACCCAAGCAGGTCGTCCTGTTTCATTGCTGCTACTGTGACAAGTACTTACAAAAAGCAACTTAGGGGTAAGGGATGATGTTTATTTCAGCTTATAATTCCATGTTATAGTCCACCATCATGGGGAAATTGAGGCAGGGACTTCAAACAGCTGGTCATGTCACACCCACAGTCAAGAGCAGAGAGAACGGACAGATCCAGGCTCCCTCATTCACTCCCTTGTGCTCTGCTTGGCCTCTCCACTCTTACCCAGCTCAGACCCTCCTGCTTAGAGAATGATGCCGCCCACAGTAGGCTATGTCTTCTCACATCAATCAACAATGATGATCAACCATCTCTCACAGATATGCCCCTAGCCCAAGCTAATGTAAACACCCCCTCATTAAGGTCCTCTTCTGGGTATGTTTAGGTTGTATCAAGTTGACAAAGCTAACACTCACACCAGGCAACAGAACACAGCAAGCAGGGAATCTTTGGGGGACCTCAAGGGAGTTGTTGCACCGTTCAATAAATATTTTTTTTTCAAATGCTACTATGATGGTATCAGTTGGGGAGTGACTATTTTGAGGGTTCGGGAAGTGAGGGAATCCAGCTCTCCTCTGTCAGCTCCCAGCTCCCCTCAGTTTCTCGGCTGTCAACCCAGCCCAGAATTAGCTCAAAAGGGCCCCACATGCTTGCAGGTCCTCATTTGCTTCACGCTTTCTGAGAAAGGTGTGAAATTCTCCTTGTGAGAAATCAGAGAACAAACTTCGGTGCTTCAAATATCTGCTTTTCTTTGAAAACAAATTTCAAAGGGCTAAATCTGAACTTTTCAATGTCTGAAAAATAAGGAAGCTACACACTTGGACGGTATTAATAATTAAAGCCACCACTAAACCGCACCCCAGGTTCTCTGGATGTGTGCATACAGTTGCCACCGCAGCCACCATGACCATTGTGGTGTGTCTGTCCCTCACCAGGCCCATGTCAAGCCCAGAATATTCACCGCATTCATCACTCCCTGGCCCTTCCAACCTCAACCACCTTTATAGAGAAACAAACTGCTGCTCAGACAGAATGCATCCAACACCACATGCAGGGAATTGGAGGCAGGAGGACCTCAGGATCTACACACAGCAGCCCCTAATGACTGTCATGTTCAGATCTTGCAGCAGCCTACAATACAGCTGCCTCAAGGCTGTAAAGGCAGATGTCAAAGCAGGAGAATAAAGATTCTTCAGGTCCACCCAAGAGGCACACCACTAGGCAAGGCCAGGGAGGGGATCTTCCAACCCATCCCAAAGGCCTGGGTCTCATTTTGGACATGATGCAAGCCAGGTTTGTAGACATGACAACATCCCAGCTCCCTCCAAAAACCACAAGTCCTATAGTGTGGGGACACCCAGGGACTCTGGGATTCAGGTACACGGTGTGAAAAGGGTGTCAGTTACCCCACAGGGGTCAGTTTATAGGTCAGCTTCCAACAAGGCTGATCCTGAGAAGAACATGCCTGGTCTCAGGGCCACCATTCTGGGATGATGGACTTGCTTCATGTACCATGTCCCTATAGCAGTTGGGAAGGCCCCAGGGAGGGCTCTGCCAACCATAGCATCAATAAAGAGCCCTCACCTGCTCGGCAGTGCCAGTACATCCCAACCCTCCCACATTTCCGGCTGCAGCCACTGCCCCTGCCTCTCACCACATCCGCAGAGGCAGAAATGGTGAGTTTATTTACCTTGTACCCGACTGAGCATTCGAAGCCCCTGCACTGCCTCGTTAAGACTCACAGAGGGCCTGTCGGTGCCTCATCCTCCTGAAGAGGAAAACACTAAGGTTCAGAGAGGCTCACCATTCTGCTCAAGGTCACACAGCAGGGAGTGTGTGGAGGGGGTGACCACACACAAGAGTCAACTGACTTTCCAATGTGTAGAAACCTCAAGGGGTTCTACTGTTAGGGGCAGGGCGGGAACCCTAGGTAGAAGCCCAGAGTATCCATGTCTGTGAAGGGACATGCACTTGGAATCTGGACCTTGGGCCAAGACAGGGGCTCTCAACCTGTGGGTCTCGACTCCTTTTGTGGCTGAACAACCCTTTCACAGGGGCCACTTAAGACTATTGGAAAACACAGACACTTATATTACTTCATAAAAGTAGCAAAATTGCAGTTATGACGTAGCAATGAAAATAACTTCATGGCTGAGATCACTACAACGTGAGGAACTGTATTAAAGGGACGCAGCACCAGAAGATTGAGAATGGCCAGACTATGAGCTGACCGCCTTCAGGATTTAATGAAGAGCGCCATCAAGTGCCTACTGGGGCTGGCACTGTCCATGGTTCTGAGGAAAGGCCATTGCCCTGAAGTATCAAGGCTCCCCATTTCCAGTTTTCCCATCTGTAAAGTGGGGACAGCATTACTCAGGCCTGGGGCTGCCGGTCTCACATAAGGAAAACATAAGAAACTGCCTATGAACTGTGACATCGTTGTTAAGTTCCTGTGAACTCACACTTGGCTTTGGAGGAAAATGTGCTTTTCCACAGGAAATCTGGGAGGCTGGAATCCCCATATCCTACCTGCAACTTCAATTTGATTTGACTTTCATTGGCATTAACACAATAAAACATCATCCCTTTATGGTCTATCACAGCTATCTTGCTAAATGGAACTGTTTCCTTGTCTGTCGTGAAGATAGTAGCCACACATCCCTCAGGACTCCTCTGTGTTGTCCGGGGCTCCTTCATTTCAAATGGATTACAAACAAGTAAAACGTAAAACTTAGTTCCTCGTTCACACTGGGATTTCAGGACCTAATACTCCCATGAGACCAGTGGCATGGACAATGCAGGTATAAAGCATTGCTACCAGCTCAGAAAGATCTGGAAAGTACTAGTCTATGGCCTTGATACTCAAAGTGTGGTCCTGATGGGGGCAGGGACAACACTGATGTCTTATGAGAGCTTGGTAAGCGGTGAGAGACCTTGAGTCTACCAGGAACCTGCCCAGCAGGGAGCCAAGTACTACAGTCTGAGATAACCAGTGTGAAGGCATTGAAGGCCAGAGCCATGTCTACAGTCCCAACTGAGGCAGGAGGATGGCATGATTGAGAACAGCCAGACTACAGCTTGTGCAAAATTAAAGGTTGGCCTCAAAAACAAACCAACACGAGCAGGCGAGATGGATAAATAGGTCAAGGGACTTGTAGTTAAGACTGATGACTTGACTTAATCCCCCAAAACCCATGTGGAGTGGGGAGAGACTTGACATCCATGCATGCTATGGCCTGCAGACCACCCCACTGCAATATAAACAAAAGGATGGTTTTAAAGATTTGAAACAAAACTCGAGGACTGGAAGGATGACTTGGTTGGTAAAGTGCACACTGCACACACACAAGCATGGGGACAGTTCACACACACACACACACACACACACACAGTGTCCTTGTGAAGAAGCCGGGTGGGGCATTGCGACTCACACTGGTACTCTAAGTACTGAAGGCAGAGAGCAGAGGATCTTTGGGGCTCCACAGCCAGTCATCCAGGAGGATCGGTGAGATCCAGGTGCAGTGAGACCCTGTCTCCAAAACCCAAGGTGGAGGAACACATAAGAAATGGCAGCTGAGTCTGACCTCTGACCTCCATAAGCATGTCCACACACATGAGCCCCCCACACACACTTCATACACAGAAATACATACACATTCACCCCCTACAACAGGAACCACACACACATGCACCTCGCACAGAGAAACACATACACAGGAACACACACATATGCCTCACACAAGGAAACACACACACACAGAAGAATACACATGTACCTCAGACACACACACAGAAACACACATAGGTACATACATACACACACACACAGGAACACACATACATATATATACACATACAGGAACACACACACACACACACACACACATATATATATATATATACACACATACAAGAACACACACATACACACACAGGAACACACACACACATATATACACATACATACATACATACATAATTCATACAGGAGCACACACACATATATATATACATACACACATATAGGAGCACACACACACATATATATATACATACACACATACAGGAACATATATACACACAGGAACATAGAGAGAAAGAGAAAGGAACATACACATACACACAATCCCACAATGAATAGACTGTGGTGGCGGACCTCTCCCCTGAGAAGCAGCGGCACTTCGCTAGGAACAAGGAAGGACTCCAGCACTTGCCACCTCTGTGAGTGACAGAATTCTCCAGAGGAAGCCAGGCCCAGAGCTTCCAGGTGCAGATTCTGGTGCAGGGCTCTGGGAGAGAGACACTCTTCCAGGCATTTCAGAGCTTTGTGCACAGGGACAGGAGACTTCAGCTCTGTGCTGGCCAGGATTTCCTGGCTTCCTGATTATTCCTGTTCTGGAATGTGATCCAATACGAAAATGACATTTTAAAAACCCACGGGCTTATTTCACATGCAAACACCTCCCTCCGTGTTTGTGCAGAAGAGGAAGCACATCCAAGCCAGATTCACTTCCGACTCTGACAAGCAGCTGGCTGGCTCTCTGTCCACGTCATGACGGATCATCTGCACGGCCAACTTGACTCGATTCAGAATCACTTAGGAGACACCTGAATATGCCTGCAAGGCAGTTTCCAGAGAGGTTTAAGTGAGGAAGGAGAACACACCCTGAACACGGGCAGCACCATTCCCTAGGCTGGGCAGTGCCATTCCCTAGGCTGGGCAGTGCCATTCCCTAGGCTGGGTAGTGCCATTCCCTAGGCTAGGCAGTGCCATTCCCTAGGCTGGGCAGTGCCATTCCCTAGGCTGGGCAGTGCCATTCCCTGGGTTGGACATTGCCATTCCCTGGGCTGGGCAGTGCCATTCCCTGGACTGGGCAGTGCCATTCCCTAGGCTGGGCAGTGCCATTCCCTAGGCTGGGCAGTGCCATTCCCTAGGCTGGGCAGTGCCATTCCCTAGGCTGGGCAGCGCCACTCCCTGGGGGTGGGGGAAAGCAAATTGAGCACCAGCATTCATCTCTGCTTCTTGAATGTGGACACAACATGACCACATGCTGGCCACCCTGCCTTCCCTGTGGATGGACTGTGCCCTGGAAGTGTGAGTCAGAATGAAACTGTCCTCCCTGGAGGCTGGGTTTGTCAGGTATTTTTGTCAGTCATGAGAAAACATTAACTAACACACACTCTCTGACCAAGAGCTAACAAGTGCTGATGAGCCTGACGTGAGAGGGAAGGTCAAACCATGTGTCAGGATCACACTGCTTCCTCCACCCAGAAGGGCAGCACTCTACCACTGCAGAGGACAGTGCCCTGTCCCCATGCCACAACTAGGAAGCAGATGAGCTGGGTCTTAAGCCAGAATGGTCCAACCTGGTCCCAGCATCACTCTCCTCTGTCTCCTCACCCTCTGGTCTCCTCATCCTCTTGTCTTAATGTCTCTAGGGTGGGTGGGAGTCTCAGTCAGTTCCTGCCACTGTATCCCTTAGAATCTAGCACAAACTATGGAGTCAGGGAGGTGTGTATAGACTGGATGGAATAAAAACATGGCCACCAGTGTGATCCCAGCTGTCCCACAACCTGTTCAAGTTGGAAGGCCTGAGCCTACCCTACCACAGTCTAAATACTACCCAGTGCCCAAGCCCACCAAAGTGCCTTCTGCCTGAAGCTCTCCCTTCCTGAACTTCATCCCGTCCTCACTGGGCCTTGGTTTCCCCGGTGTTCCCTCAGTCACTCAGTGGATCTCCCAGTCCTCGCATCTGCCCACTCAGAGCAGCTGCCCCTGCACAGAATGTGCCAGGACAGGGTCAGTATCCTCTCCATCCATTCACTCCACTACTGTCCACACCGGCATCTTGCCCGCCCCTCCTGAACCTTGTCCCGCCCTCCTGCCACGCCCCCTTCTCCGCCTCCTCCTTGCCACCCTCTCACGGGCATCTCTTTGCTGCCCAGAGACCCTTGCCCTCTCACAGCTCTGAGTGTGCACACTCTGCCCTCTCCCTTGGCTTCAGAGAGACTCACCGCTGAATCTCCAGTGTCTGGAGTCGAGCCCAGCCCATTCAAGGTGCTCAGCTAATGACCACTGAGTTACGGACCCTGCAAAGTGAAAAATGAGTACCAAGGGTGGCCATCGGGATGGGCTGCAAAACAGCCAAGTGGGGTCTCTGGGCAGCAAAGAGATGCCGGTGAGAGGGCGGCAAGGAGGAAGCAGGAGGGGGCGGGGCAGGAGGGCGGGGTAAGGGGAAGGGCAGATTCCTGGTGTTGACTGATTTTACTGTTATAGGAGGTAAAGATATTTTGTGTAACCAAGTAGACGCAGTAGAAAAGAAGGATACAGGATTCCCAAACCAGCAGAGGGGGGAAACTTCAATCAGTTCAAAAGAAAGCGGGGGTGGTGTGGGGGACAGGAAGCTCAAAATGAGTGACAGAAAGGGACATGTTTTATACACTAGAAAACACTAAACAAACTTTTGTGGTTATCCAAACATAAAATCGTTTGCCAAGATCCTCCCACAGGAAAGACACCGGTGGAACCCTGGAGGTGAACCCAGAGCTAAATGAGAAATGTCAGTGGGAAGAGACATCTCAGGGATGGGCATCAGCACATCTCCATTTCCATTGTGGCCCCCTGGGATGCTCAAACCCCAATTTCCACTCACAGAGCCCACCAGCCCCAAGGGTTGATACTTCAGGTTTCAGGTACTCGTTTTAAATTTATCATGAACACTAAAGTTTTTTATTATACCATTATTGGTTTCGTAAGACATCTTAAACCCTCTGACCTAAGACAGGGTACAAATAAGCAAAAATTAAACCCTAAACCACACAAGAACTACTGGGGAATCTGGAGCTTTTAGAGGAATACAATTGTCTTGTTTATTTTTATTATTGTTGTTGTTGCTGTTAAAGAGAGATATTTTAGATTATGGCCCTAAAAAAAACATAAAATATACCACAGTGGACCACACTACACACACACACACACACACACACACACACACACACACACACACACACACACACACCCTAGCGGGCCTCATTTCATTTGAGAAGCCATTCCGTTGTAAATAGGTAATTAGCTCTTAAGCACACCTTTCAAGGGGCTTATGCATTAACATGAAAATACTGTAATTATGGCTTAGCCAAAATTGCCCACTACAGCCTCCAATCTCAGCTCTTTCATATTTATTAGAAGTTAATTTTCTCCCTTTTAGCCCCTAAAACACAGTTTGGCTTTGTAAGGTTTTTTTTTAATAGAGAATATAGAAAATTATTTTTTAAGTAAATCCCAACCCCTACAGCACGAGGCATGCTCCAGTGGTCTAGACTAACCCTGCCCACCAGTCACTCTCTATGGTGATGGCGACCCCATCAGAAGCCCTGTCTGACAGAGTTTGATGGAAGGAGTACCGGAGAGGATGGCAGGCCGCAGTAATAAAGAGAGAGGTCTCTGTGATGGTTCACAGGGCTGAGGCATTGGCCATGCCAACCTGGTAATTTGACTTTGATCCCTAGAAGCCACATAAAGGTAGAGAGGGAAAACCAACCCCACAAAGTTGTCTGTGACCTCACAGAAATCCCTCCATGTAGAATAATAAGTGTCTTAAACAAGGGGTGGGTAAAAGCACGTTACATACTTTTACAAAAATGATCTTATATGACAAAGTAGAATGACATTTTTCAAGTCTAAAAAAAAAGCAAATTAAATAAATAGACAAGAAACAAGAGCACACTACAACAAACTGTAATATTTAGTCCTGAGTCTTGGCTCCTGGAAATGTCTGAATACTGACATAGTGGGCAATAGAATGAGCTAGAACCCAATCCCAATTTTCTAGCAAATGCACATGCTCAACAATAACCATTGTTAGCTTTCAAGAAGAAAAGATGGCACACTGGCTATTTTTTGTTGGGTTTTTTGAAATTTATTCTTTGAGAGCTTTATAGAGGTATAAAATATATTTTAATGATACCTTCTCTATCACTCCACTACCATCCCCAGTCTCAACTTTGTGTCCCATTTTCTCTCTCTCTCTCTCTCTGTCTTTCTTGTCTGTCTTTCTGTCCTTCTGTCTGTCTGTCTGTCTGTCTGTCTTGCTTACTTGCTTGCTTGCTTTCTCATTATCCTTCTGGGTTCAATTAGTGCTGTCCAGATGCACATAGTAGGGCCATCTACTGGAGTGACCACAACCTATCAGCGGCCATGACCCAAAGAAAAATGACTCTCCCTCTCCCACCCCACTGTAACTGCCAAATGGCTCATCTAGACAAGGGCCTTAGGAATGCCCCCATGCCCACGCCCACCCCCACCCCCACCCCCACGCCCACGCCCACGCCCACTCCACCAATGCTGACCAGCTTGACCTTGAGCAGGCTTATTCGGGCAGCTGCTGTGGGTCTGAGAGCAATCTTCTTTTTTTAACTAATGTGTCCGACAGGAACTTTATCCCATCTCATCCTCTTACCCTCTTAACAAGCACCTGCCCAATGGTCCTTGCTGGACGCTGTGAGGACCAGGCATCAGTCCCCTCCTCTCACACCTTTGGGCAATGGCCCTGTTCCTGGCTCTGGGCCTCTACTGCTGGGTCCGTCTGAGCCACCATGGCCTCTGGCCAACACTAACTGCAGCCTCCCAGGCCCAGCAGTCTCTGTCTCCTGTATTGTACTCAGTCTCCACCCTGGCGATCCTGAGCACAGTCTGTCCCATCCCTCCCTCAGAAGCTCTTGGTGACCTCCAGAGGCTGCAGGCAAGAAACCTGCACCTGGGCTCCCAATGGCTCCCAGCAGCAGGAAGTTCATGGCTAGGTCTTTCTCAGCTCAAGTCCCTCCCAGAGGGTCTTTCTAGGCAGCTCCCACCTCAGTCAGCTAACACCCCACTCTGTGAGTTGATTGGCGTTTTCTTCTGTCAGTTACTAAGTGGTCCCACTCCCTCACTTAGTTAGCTATCACAACCTCAGGCATGAAAAGGAATACTTCCATGTTATTGTCATAGAATCTTCATAGATACAGAGATATATCCACTGGGCTTAATGAAGACCCCTGCCTGTCTCCACAGCGAGGTGGGGGAGGCAGACCCCTCTACTAAACTGGGGGCAGGCCAACCTTCCCGCTCCTTCACCCACTTGAACTGCAAAGAGGTAAACTGTGCAGGCCTCGGACCTCCAGCACAGTCACAGCAACATCGCAAATGAGGCGAGATCCAGACCCGGGTTTGCAGTAAATCTATACTTCCTCCCACCAGCCCCCCACTTCCTCCCTCGCAGATTTTAATTAAGGGTTTCCTTGCAGAAGACCGAGCTCTATTTAACTAAAATCCTTGGCCCCTTTTATATTGTCTTCTCTATCGTTCTATGCCAGGGTGCCAGGAAAAGTTAATTATAACTTCTAAACACTCCATTAAGCCCCCCCTCCCAGTCTTCCTCCTTTGCCCGAGGCCGAGTGACTAAATCAGCTGGTTCATCGTGCCCTCCACAAACCTCATTCTGATTTTCTTCCGTGCTCAAGCTAAGCAGCCTTGGCTAAGCTAGCCTGGTCTCCATCGTCAGGCCTTCAGGGGCCCACAGGAGCCCACAGGATGAACAGGAGCCAGGTGGGCTGGCTCACCCAGCACCACACCCTCTCAGCGGGTGAGCAGAGAAGGCTAGCTGGCCAGAAGACATTGGAATCCAGATGGGCAATCACCAGCCACTAGTTACATGGCAAGGCGTGGGGGTGGGGCAGAGCTCTGGAAAGTGAAGACAAGCCTGAGGGCCTAGTGATACCTGTGGGGAGGGGTCTGGGGCAGCCTGAACTATCCATTGGCTCTGGAGAAAGCTGGAGGTATCCCACTGGTCTGGGTGGGATAAGAGCTGGGGCACTGTCTGTGGTTGAGAAGAAAGAACAAAGGAACTTCCACGAGCGCGCACACACACTTCTTAGATCAGGATGGGAATCAGAAGAAAGGATAAAGAAGCAGAGAGGGCCCCGGACACAGGAGGGAGAACTCTCAGGAGTGTCAGTCAGAGGCCGGGTGCATGGCAACAGAGGCTAGCAGGGGATGGGGAGGAGGGAGCTGCTCACCCTAGGGTGTGCCAAGGCTGAGACCTGAAGCTGGAAATGGGAATGAAGGCATCTGTGTGCCCCCAGCCAGGGGCCAGGAGGCAGTTCTGGGCAGCCCTGCTGTGAGCTGGCATCATCCCGCCTGGTGAACTCACCCCAGGAACTCCGAACCAACCAGCCTTGGGGAAGACTCTGTGCTGCCTGCTTATCACTGCATTGCCCGAGGCAACGTCCTCAGCCATTTCCTAACTTCTTCTTGGGACAGTCACACGAGAACTCTGGCACTGTGTCCACCGCCCCAAGGACACAGATGGATACTGTCCTGACGAAAACACAGACATCCGTGCATGCTGGCCGCAGCTCAGTGGGGTGTGGGGTGGGCCGCTCAGCCCTGGTCAGGTACCTAAGCCTGTCTCACTGAGAGTCTGTTCTAGCTTTTACATCTCCTGTCTATCAGGAATCGGCCTGGAATGGAACTTCACATCTATCCGTGAGACCTCCAGGTCAGGAAGACGTTGCCTGCGGTTCAGCTCTAGGATGTGGGAAGTGGCACGGCCTGCAGTCTGAGAAAGGTTCCTGGGTGCATTGGGATGGTTGAGTAGCCGGGGGGGGGGGGGGACTCTAGCTCATGCTGCCCGTCCATCCCTCCTGATAGGCACACAGCACCAGTCACCAGGAAAACCGGGTCTCCTCAGAGCCAGAGGCTCTGACTTTACCTGCTGCAGAAGAGCGCTCGCTCCCCTTGCGGAACTGGGAGGAAGCAAGGCCGTGAAGAAGGAAATCTCCTGATCCTGCCACCCAGATGGCAATTCTGGAACCTTCCAGAGTTTCTGCCCATGATGCTGCCATCCTGACTCACTATCCGGATCTGCCTTTGGAAAGTCATGGGGACCCCCCTGCCCCACCCCATTTACCAGGAAGACTCCATCACATTTAGAATCCTAGCCCCAACTCCTAGCCAGCTCTCCTCACTGTACCCATCTGGTTTTCTGTCCCACCTCAGAGCCTACGACAGCCAAGGTCTGCCAGTCCACAGCCTTCTCCACCCTATGTTCACCCTCCAGCCTAGTCCAAGGTCACCTTGCAGGGTGTCCCATGAGCGCCCAGCCGAAGGTTGCAGTACCACATCCCCAGCTCCCCAGGTCAATCCTCAGCAGGTCCCCGCTTCTCTCTGTCAACCAGGCTACCCTCTTCCCACCAGACTGAGCAGGGCCCAGGACCTTTCCTCCTCCATCTCCGCACCTGACACATGCTAACTCCTATGAATGAATCAGAAGAACATTCTCTTCCGGTCTGTTCCCTGTCTACAGAGACAGCTGACTGCAGAGATCAGACGTCAGCACTCAGAAACAGAGTCTCTGAACGTTCAGAAATGGTTAACACTCGTTTACAACCAGCCCTGCAAGCTCACCTCACCACAGTCCCCCTCCTCTGAGCCTGCTCCCCTCCTGTCCTGAGGGAGTCCTGATACGGCAAACCTCAGTTCGCAGAAGCAACTGCAATATGCACTCCGTACTTTCCAGTCCGCAAAGTTTAACTGTGTCTCCCGCCTGCCTCCCGTCTGCCTTTGGGGGTGGACAAGGCAAAGGGAGTCTGACCACCATGCAAAATGGGGTAACTGGGGTCCAGGAAAGACCTACAGCTGCCACTGTCCCACTCAGAAAGCAGACCCTGGGTGTGAGCCGCAGATGGTGAACACACACACTACTTCTAAGAGCAAGACAGGCAGCAAAGAGCCTTGCCCTAGAGTCCTACTGCCTGAGTTTGATTCCCAACTCTGCCACATACTAGCTGTGTGACCTAGGGAGAGTTGCCTCACTGCTCTGGGCCTTCATTTTCTACTCTACAGAGTGGAGCTAACAATAGCTGCTCTCTCCTGTTATCAGGACTGCAGGAGGTGATTCTACACAGGAGGGCACAGAGTAGATGCTCGGGAAACACGTGCTATATACACATGCACTCTGCACACAGTCACGCACAGACACAGTCTCTCTCTCTCTCTCTCTCTCTCTCTCTCTCTCTCTCTCTCTCTCTCTCTCTCTCTCTCTCTCCTACCTCCCAGCCTGAATCTCCAAGCCCTCGAGTCTCTCTTCTCTAGGAACCAATAACCTTTCCACCAAGTGGCTCATTCCTGGTCCTGTATCAAGACCAGAAGGCAGCTCCCTGCTCCCCAGTCTGTAGCTAGCCCTATACAGTGACAGTCCTGGGCTCTCCAAACACTTCCAGGCAGCTAGAAAAAGAGACCCTGTGGAAGGAAGCCTTCGGGGTCCATGCTTTGCCCCTCCAAATCATCTGGCCACACCCTAATGAGACTCTCAATGCTTGTCAAGGCCCAAGCCTCCAAGCCAAGTCCCCCTTTGAAGATTTCCCTTCCCTGGAGAAAGCCATGGCCCGCTCCTGTGCTCCCGTGCTCCCATGCTCCCGTGCTCCAGTCCCTTGGTGACCTAGACCCACGGCCCACTCAGCTTAAGTATTTGAGCCACACTTTAGGGTCTGCAAATTCTCATCTGTCAAGAGAGGGTGTGAAGAGAAATATCTCACCAAAACTGTAGCCACATTTCACCAAGACAAAGAGTAAAAAGAGAGCCTGGTGCATGGTAAATGTCTGGCCTGTAGTGACTCCCACCCAGCTCATCTTTCGTCACTCACAGCAAAAGAACTACCCTGGGCATAAAGAACCCTGAAGAAGGCAGCCCGGAGCACAGCCAGGAAGGCACCTGGCTGTCGCTGGCCTCGGCTACACACTCCCCTACCCTAGCCCTCCCATGTTCCAGCCCAAATGAGGCTGGATTAAAATTTCCCATTTGAAAAATCAATATTTAAAATGCCAAGCTTGCCAAGTGGAAGCAAAGCCTTGCTTGTAAATATTTGTTTCCCCAGGCAGAGCCAGGCCTCTCGCTTGCGGCAGCTACCCGCCTCATGGCTGCACATGGCCCCCTGCTCCACAGCTCCCAGCCAGCTGCACGGTGGCACACCCAGGGACTGCAAAGGACTGTAAAGACTGGCAGCCGCAGCCACCAGGGAGCTTCCCGTGGGGGAGGATCAACACATCTACGTCTCCTCTCCAGGACAGCAGGCCTGGGCACCCGGCTACCCAGGAGCCTTCCATCGGCCCACCCCTCCCCAAGGCAGACTCAGAGGCACCTCACTGTGACTTTCCCACAGATTCCAGAACGTACCTGAGGTGCTGGGAAAGGGGCATGCTAGCTTATCTCTTTATTTTTGAAAAAGAAAAGCACCTGAACAAAGCCGTACCCACCATTACCTGCGGGGTCAGGCTCTGCTGCTGCCTACACCAGCTACTGTCTACAAAAAGAACCACCTCAGGTGCCACATGGGGCCACAGAGCAGAGGGCTGTCCTCACTGGAGGCTGAACCACAAGCATATGAGTAGAAGACCTTCCCTGGCTTCACTGTTCCCAGAAAGCCATTCACCTCACCAGCTCGGCTATTCATTCATTCATTCATCCATTCATTCATTCATTCATTTGTTCATTCACCAGTTGCTTTGTGAGCGCCTATGCCAGGCACTCAGGACTGAGCACACACATGGGAGCTGAGTCCTTTTGGGAGGGTCTCCAAGACTAACAAACAAGTCACAGTCAGGATCAGTGTAGGAAAGGGAGGCCCCAGGTGGGATGGGAAAAAGGTACAAGGCCCAGGCAGGGAAGGCTCCCCAAGGTGGTGGGCAGGGTCAGGCCCAGGCCCAGAAGGTTCAGGGCAGGGCAGGGATGATGCGCTACTAGGAGAAGGCAGCTCTGGATATCGTATCCTCACAAACACACCAAGTGCGCTCAGCATGCAAGACCTACCCAGCCATTCATTGAACTTCTTCACCTCGCTTGGAAGCCCCAGCTCCGTGAAGTCCCCAGCATGGATCAGCACATCGCCGTAGGGCATCTGGATGGGGTCTGTCCTTGAGTGAGTATCAGAAACACAGACGAAGCGTGTGTAGCCAGGTGGCTTTGGGGCATCGTGAGGCACTGGGTCCACCCTACAGGGAGAGAAGATGCCGCAGGTTACGGGGTTCCCAGGGCTGAGATCCTGAAGGGCCGGTAAGTCTCCAGAATACAGCCCTTCCATGTGAACCCCATCAAGTCATTGTCCAACTGAACAGGAGCCTTCTAGAGGAACCACGAAATGTCCTCATGCCCTGAGCCTCAGCTTCCCCTGTCCCGTGGTTTAAGGGTTAATCTTTGCTGTCTACTTGGTGGAATTTTGGGTCACCATAAAAACACAGGCCTAGGAGTTGTCTATGAAGATGTTTCCTCTAAAGGTTTCACCCTGAATAGAGGGGCGCCACTGGAGTTCCAGACTGATTTTTAAGAAGGTGAGGTGAGCAGCAGCAGCCATCTGACATGGGGCACAGTGTGACCAGCTGAGTCCCACTCCTACCATCGTACTTCCCTGGCTGTGACAGACTGTATCCTTGAACTGTGAGCCAAGAGAAACTCTTCCTGCTTTAAGCTGCTTCATCTGTTTTTTGGGGTTTTTTTTTGTTGTTTTGTTTTTGTTTTGGGTTTTTTATTTGTTGTTTATTTGTTTGGGGGGGCTATGGTGTTTTTTCTTTCTCTCTCTTTTTTTTTTCTTGGCATAGCAACATGGGAACCTCAGAGGACAGCCATGAGTGTCTGATCATCGTGACCACATACAGCACCTACAATTACAACCGAGCTGTTCTGGACAAAAGCAGCATTTCCCAACTTTGCTCACCACGTCTGGGTCCGTGGAGTTTTCAAACGCTGTCTCCTGGGCTGGCTGTCTCTGCTTTGGCTAGAAGTCAGATTTTTTTTTTCAACCTCTCAAAACCATCGTTCACCCCTGGGAGCACTATTGCCCGGCTGACACTGTGTAGCCTGAAATCCCTGATCCATTCAAGAAAACTGGCCCTGAGTTCAGCACTCAGCACAGTACAAAGGATACAGAAGTCCCATCCCCAAGGAGAACAGCAGGGGAGGGGCCCCAAAAGACAGGTGACAGTTTCAGCCATTTTGATACCAAGAGCCTTCTGGGATTGTGCAAGACAATACCCCTGCAGTCAGAAAACCTGGTCCCTAAGCCCAGCTCAGCCACTGCCACTTAGACACAAGCAGAACCCACGGCCTGGGTTTGCACCTGAACCAGAACATTCCAGGAAAGAGCAGAGCAGAAGCCACAGCCCCTTTCCCAGGAGCCCCAGCAGCTGGCTGCGGACCCCGCCATAAGCCTCTCGTCCTGTGTTCTTCACAGAGCGTATACACATTCTGGTGACTTCACCAGGCTCACAACGCTTAAAAACAACACGGTGACATTTCAACAAGCAGCCCTCTCCACACGAAGATGCCGCTGGAGGAGTCGTGTTTAAATCTAATTATGCGTCAAACCAAAAGCAGTACCGTATCAGTTACATAAATACTTTTAAAGACATCTTTCTAATTATCCTTTTTTTTTCAGACAATATACTTCGAAGAAATTTAATTAACACCTTATGAGAGACATGGGTTCAGCATGCTAATGTGCACGATGCATCTCCTGCTGGATCTGCAGCAGGTGGAGAAGCCACACCAGCCTCTCCCCATCCTGGAGCACCACAGGAGGGAGCACCCTTACCGCAGGAGGGAGCACCCATGGTCCCCCTTGGGGGTTGTTAAGCCTAGACAGAGCCCTAGCAGCTTGGAGCTAGGCTGACTGGAAAGACAGAAATTTTCCAAATGAGTCCAGTAATGGGCGGCCGGGAAGGCTCTGGGCTGGGGCTGGGCTGTCGCTGGGTTGGTGCTGGGCTCTCATCTCCTCTCTCCATCCACACATTCTGTGTTCAATTAACACAAGTCCTGAGGGCCTAATTGGATCCCACCTCCAAGCCCAATGAGAACCGGAGGGATGGACAGGCTAGGATCCTCCCCCCCCCCCCGAGCTACTGATTTGACTAGAATGTGACCCTGTGGTTCCCAGGTGTGATGGGGCAACAGAAGGGCTGGGGATCAGAGAGAATTATCACTGCTCTGGATTCCTAGAAGCTTCCGGAAGGAGGCAGTGTATGAACAGATGGAGAAGGGAAACCTCAATGTAGTTCTCCCCTTCCCTGTGCCCTCTGGGACTCAGTGTCTTCCCTCCAAGGCAGACTAGCAGGCTGGGGGCCAGGGGAGGTGTCCACCTGTGTTCTCTGCCGGTCCCAACAGTGCGGACTGGACCACAGGCAGCAAATCAGCACTGGACTGCTGGTGGACACAGGAACTCAGGCAAACCAAATAAATCCATCTGTTCTCCCACCTATCACACACATGTACACACACACACCACACCACACACACACATACACACATATATGCTCACATGTATACCATACACACACATGCACATACGCACCATATACTTACATGCACACATATACAACACACACACACACATACACACACCACACCACACACATGCACACATACCACACACATACACACATACATGTACACCACACACACATGCACATACACACCATATACTTACATGCACACATATACACCACACACACACACACACACACACACATACACACACACTTTATAGATACCATAAAGTTATAAAGACCACCTCAAAAAGATCAAGAGGAAGGAAGAGGGAAGACACTGGGAGCACGGTGGGATCCAGCAGTCTCCTTAGAAGGCGACCTGGCCACCAGGCAGTCGAGGGCTCACAGCAACAGGGGCGGCTGAGAGAGCCGGAGCTCTTTAATTAACTTTACCTTATTTCCCTGCACCCTGAGGCTTCTGAGCACAGTGAAGACAGAAGCCTAGAGATCCCCAGAGAGTGAGTTAAAGCCTCCTTTCCCCAGCTAGTTCTGCAGCAAAGCTGTTTGCCCAACCTTGCAAGAAAATAGAGCAAGCTTCACTCCCAGTGTCTGGGAGCTCAACACAGACTGAGCAGTGTCTCCGCATTTGCTCTCTTCCCCTTCCCGTAACCCTTTTCCCAGTTTCTTGCTGGTGTTCCCATTTTACAGATGATAAGACTAAGGCTCAGGGAAAGGCTATTTCACCCACAGTCTCTGCCACAGAACCAGGGGGTTAGGGAGATCCTTCAGTGGGTAAAGTATCTTCAGCTCTGTTCCCAAAAGCCATCCTGGACAGCACATGCCTGGTGTCAAACCCCCACAAAGGCCTCATAAGAGAAGTGTTGCCCCTCAATTGCCCCAGAGCAACATGGTGCTCTGAAGTCTGAGATTTCTGTGATGCGTGCAGCCATGGGACTGGACATTGGCTGTGTTGCTTGAGGATTCTGAAAATGAGGAGACAGGCTGTGAGTGGTCAGCTCCAGACCACACAGCTGCCCTGACCCTCTCTGTCTGGTGCTCTGCCTGAGGCCCACGCACATCCCCTGGCCTGTCCTTCCCACTGCCTCCCTGGCTTCAGCTAGCTGGTTCCTCCAGCTTAGATGGCCGCTCTGCTTCCCTCAGTGCTGTAGCGCCCCTGAGCTCCAGACCCTCCTAGATCCCAGGGCTCTTCCTGGACACAGCCCCCCGCCCCCCCGCTTCCTTCCTTCTTCCCATTTGCTGTACTAGGCCCAGGCCCAGGCAGGGGCAGAAACGCCTAGGAAAGACCCATGTAGAAGGGTCCATGTAGGAAAGAGTACCACATCTGGGCAGAGCCGGGAGCTTTGGAAATGGTTTTCCTGGAGCGCGACACACGCGGTGTCTACAGAGCATGCAGGGTCGAGAGCCAGACAAGCCCGGGAACAGCCTAAGCAAAGATCTGAGGGCAGGGCTGGAGAGATGACTCAGCCAGGAAAGCATTTGCCTCAGAAGCAGAAGAACCTGAGTTCAACCCCTAGGACCCAAGGGAAAACTGGACAGAGGTACATGCCTGTAATCCCAGCACTGGGAGGTGGAGGCAGGGTGGACTTAGCCTTAGTGGTGAGATCTAGGTATCCAAAATCCAGGTGAACAGCTCCTGAGGAGACACACTTGAGGATGACCTCTGGCCTCCATGTATATGCATATACACACACACACACACACACACACACACACACACACACACGCACGCACACACATGCACACATGTGCAGATAGATATGCATATATATCATACATGCACACACTTGTATAAGCATGCATGCATAAACACACATACACACATGCACCTGATCACACACATATGCACACATGCATCCACATGCATCTACATATGGTCACACACATGTGCACATATGCACACACATTCACACACACACACACACACACACACACACACTCACACACATGCACACACACACAAGACCTGAAGCAGGAGGAAGGATGGAAGGTTCAGGAAGCAGAAGCAGCTGCCGTGTCTGTTGCCCAGGCACGCAGGACAGGGCTGAGTCCTCTCCTCCCGCTTTGGCCCTGGGCCCTGCCCAGTTCCAAGTCGAGCCCTCTTCCTCTCAACTAGTGAACAGGCTGTGCTCAGTGCACAGGGCCAAGTGGGTGTCCTGGCTCTGTGTTCCCCTCCAGAAGTCCTGGTTTTTCCCTCTGCAGAGAGTGGATCAGGAATGAACTCAGTCAAGTGCAGGGACAGAAGGTTCCTCCCAACCTTGCTCTCCCAGTCCTTTCTCTACAATCTCCAGCTCACAGCACTGCCTGAGGGGCCCAGGTGACATTTAAAGGGTCAGTCCCACATCTCCAGTGACCCCAAAAGGGCAGAGGGAAGAGTTGTTCACTTAACACCAATTATCTCTATCCCAGGGACACTTCATGGTAGACCCCAGTAGCCTGTCCCTTCCTTTCATTGCCCACTGCTCCCCCTGCATGCCAGGGTCTAGATGCCTGGAGAGATCTCCTGAGAAGCCCCTGCGGATTCTCAGTCCCAGGATCCATAGTTAGAAGTCCTAGCTCCAGACAGTCATCACTCAGGCAGACAGACTAGTTACCAGCAGGGTCTCAGGGGCAGCTGAGTAAATCATACAGCTCAATCAGAGGCCACGTTGAACTGTCACTGTTATTATTAAATATAAATTGTGTATTTATTAAATAGGACCACTGTTCTCTCACCCCAGAGACAAAGCCCGTGGCAGTGACAAATCACTAGGCAGGGAGCGGCGATCATCCTGTATACCTCTCCCTGAGGCAGCGTGGCCACTTGCCAGGGAAAACCCCAAGAGCCTGAGGACCTCAGATCTAGAGTCTGACTGGAACAGACAGGAGGTAATGGCCCCAGGGCCCTTTGCCTACCCAGATTTTCAGAGTTCTCCTTGTGCTCCTTCCTAAGCCCTGCCCACAGCCATGGGGCCATTTGACCCCACTGCTCATGGAAGCCAGGACCCTCACTGCCTGGGGGAGGCATCCCATAGAGCAGGCCAAAGGGGAGAGGTCCCCATAAGAGAGACCCCATGCTTTGACTTTTACAGCTGCAGGTGTCCCACGCTGACATGCTCTTAGGACCTGCTGCTCCCTCTCAGCGGATGCCTGAAGCACAAACCCCGTGAGAGCAGGCAACTGCCTCCCATCACTTCAGGGACTAAGCTCCACGCCCAGGCCGGAGTCAAGCTAAGACGATGACCACCAGCCACTCTTGTGGCTCTGCTACATGGAGAGGATTGCATAGTTGACACCACTGCAAACAGCACTTTTCACTTGGGGAAACTGAGGCATCGAGAGACATGAGCCCTACCCAGGTAGACCAGCTTATTTTTCTTCTTTTTAAAAAAAGACTTTATTTATTTATTTATTATATATAAATGCACTGCAGCTATCTTCAGACACGTCAGAAGATGAACACGCTGCCTAATTGTTTCCAAGGAATCTGAACAAAAAAACAAAAAACAAATGGGGGAGCGGGGTGACTGGCCTCCACTGTTCGCTGGTCAAATGGGAGAAGCTACTGTCTCTCTATCAGTCCTTCACTGCCCTTCACCAGGACAGTCTGGCCCCAGGGCCTGTAGCCAGCCCCTCACTCCTACACATGGCCCCCCGCACCCAACTGGCACCTCTGAAATCCTCAGACACCCTCTCCTCATCCTGTCCCCTACGGCCCCACCCTTCTACTCCTTCCTCTTGGCTCTGGGAATCCTAATAACCCTTCCCAAACATCCCCCCTCCTCAGAGTCTCAGCAGAATCCTCCTTATCCAGAAAGTCATTCCCAGACACCCCCAAATTGACAGATCCTTCTCAGCTTTCCTCTCCTATCGTCCTGTCCACATGGCTTTTCTCTCAGGCTGAGATCTCCACGGGTCTACCCAACCCAGGCAGAAGCACCTTCCACGGTTGCCCCCCAGGGCAACAGCTCTGAGGCCCGGACATTCACAGATGTGTGTACCTACAAACCCAGGCACATATCAGCCCCCGCTGCTCTGTCTGAGAGCCTGGGGCTCTCCCTCATTCCTACTGGACAGGTTCAAGTCCAGCATCAGGGACTTCAGCGTCATCTCCAATCCTACCAGAGCCCAAGCAGACGGGAACAGGCCTCAGGCTGTTAGGTCCCAAAGGCTAAGAAGAAGTGTGGCCTCAACAGGACATTCAGCCGTGTAAATCCTCCAGTCTGCACATGCACACACCCAACAATAGGAGGCAATGCTCAGCTAGATATCCACCAAAACCTACACTTCTGACCACGAGGAATGAAACCCCTACTGGAAGGAGCTGGGAAAATAGGTATTCCCATATTGGAGTCCCCACCCCAGACCACGCAACAGCCACAGTCAATGCCTTTCTCCCAGGAAGTATCTCCCCAGAACAGAAGGTGGGGTTGAAGGAAGCTACACAGGAAGGAGTGGCCACTCACCACCCATTCATTGTACCCTGTCCCTGAGTGACAGGTGCTGGAGCTACATGAACACACTCGCTCCTCAGAAGTAGGGCTCCTGCGCTAGAGGAGGCTTAGGCTCTACACCCTGAGGGATAACCTAATGTTCTGAAGAGGGGTTTCTAGGAACCCCATGACAATCGGTCACCCTGCATAGCTGCTGTGTCCTTGCTCGGTCAGCAGGAAGGCATCAGTCTCTCCCCTCTGTGTGAGATCAGGGTGTGACCCAGAGCAGGAGGGCACCGGAGACCCTGAGAGGGTGTGTGTAACCGAGAGGAAAGGATGCTGAAGCCCAGACCTCCTTAGGACACTTTGGAAGCATGGGATCAGACAAAGGGAGAGGAGACACCTAGTCCAGGGTAGGGTCCTAACCTCCTCCTGGGCCTACAGCAAGACCTTCTCCCTCTCTGTGACTCAGTCTCCCTGTTGGAGGAAGTCAGCCCAGGAGACATGAGCCACAACCCTAGGCACAGTGGAAACTCGGCCTCCAGATATTCTACCCATCCCCACTCCAACTTCCCACCCTCACCCCACCCCCACCCCGCCCTGCCCCTGCCCCAAAAAGGGAGCCTGGGGGTTCACAACTTCTGGTTTCATCATCAAATCTAAGATCTCTAGGTACAATCATCTCATTTCAAACATTTCTGAAGCATCCACCAAGTCCAATAAAATAGGACGAAAGGCCAACATGGGTCCCTGGGGCCACCAGTCTAGGGCTTCCCTCAGATCCCTCCCAATTTCAGCCCAGGTGGTCCCGCAGCACAGAGCGGTTTTGAGCCACAGGTCCTGGAATGTGTGTTTGCGGGTGTACCAGAAACCAGGAGGCACCCACACCTCGGTACCCACCGGTCCCTGGGCATCTGCACTTACATCTGCACGTGCGGCGGCTGGAAGCGGCCCTGGTTGATGTTGTAGAAGGTGAAGGCCTGGGTGGGATTGGAGCTGTACTCGTCCACCTCGATGATGAGTCGGCCATGTTGGTGCCGTCGAGAGGCCATCACATGTGACTGAGAGAACGCCATGCCCAGGCCACAGGGGAGCAGGGCCAGGGCTTCGGCCTTCAGGATGCCAGCATCCCACCTAGGGCGCCACATGGACCTCCGTGGGCCTCCCGGGCATCTCCCACCACGACCGCTGCCACCACCACGACCGCTGCCGGGTCCCCCGCCAGACCTGCAAACAGACTGAAGAGACGGAGCAGAACCATGCGACAGTTAATCTGTTTGGGATTTGTTTTATTTAATGTCAGATGAAGATTTAGAAAGAGGGAGGGGGAGGGGAGGGGGGGACACAGTCGCACACAGCTCAAAAACTCATTACAAATCTTTCCATCTCAGCAGTTTGATGAATATACTTTGGTAAAAAAAGAAGAGCGAATGGAGGGAGGGGACCATGGGGGAAAAAAGTCGAGATGCCATGGACGGATGCATGCACGGTCCAACATGTTTAAATCCTTCAGACATTTTTTTCCCCCTCCAACAAGATTCTCGGCGCCTACAGAGCAACTGAGCTGGAGACGAGACAATGGCTGGTATTTTGTAAACAGGGAAGTTAAATTTTTATTTTACAGATATGGGGAGCAGGAAGAATTCCTCCCCATAACCCCCCAAACACCACAGCCACACAGCCACAGCCACACCCCAGCAAGCCCGTGCAGGTGGGGACTGCGCGGAGCGAAAATTCCTCCTTCAACATAAATTTAGCTTCGAGACATCTTTCAGATGCACCCAGAGAAAGGGGATTTCCAAGCAGCGGCCGTGCCTGCAGTTCCTAGGCTGAGGCAGGGTGGTAGCCCCCAGGGGTGGATGGAGGGAAGCGGAAGTTAGAGGATCTCCCTCCTCATTCCGCGCCCCACCCCATCAGGATCCCAGGAATCCCGATCTGTCAATCTATGAACCTTTTAATCACAGTGAGAATTCGATAGTTTGGGGTTCTCTCTTTCTTCCTTTCTTTTTTTCTTTCTCTCTCTCTCTCTCTCTCTCCCTTTCTTTCTTTCTTTTTCTTTCAGTGGGAAGGTGTGAAACTCCCCTGCGGCAGGCAGATTCTGAGCCGGCTGTGTGGAGCCTGAAGGCATAGACCCAGAGTGGGACAGCGTCCTGCCCTGGTGGGCTTGCGCCCGGTTATTGACACCCTGGTTCCCGCATGCCTGTTCATAGTAATTTTTAACTGTGTGAGCGGGCAGTGACTTGAAGGAAGGTTTTGTTTGGTTGGTTGGTTTGGTTAGGTTGGTTTTGGGTTTTGTTTTTTGGAGGGGTGTTGTTGTTGTTGTTGTTGTGGTCGTTTGCCTGGCTGTTTTGAATTATGCTTTTTTAAGATTCCTCCAATGGCCCCGTTTGCATTGTATTTAACCAAGAAGAGAATCATGTAGTTTAAATGATTCCTGGACACTGGAAGAAAGATCCCCCTTGCTTTGTGCTCGGAAGGGGAATCGACACACTCCGAAACAAATTAAAGATAAAAATGACAAAAATTAGAGACCGGATTGCATTTTAATTATGTGCAAGGAGAAACGGGTTATTAATTCTTAAAAAAAAAAGTTCTCAATCATCACCATACAAGGGAAAATAAAATAGCAGTAATCTCTTCACCTCTCAAAACACGATGAGAAAGGGGCAGTCCTGTCAGGCAAGGTAGGGTACCTCTGTAGTCTCAGGAGACTGAGGCAGGAGGATTGTTGTGAGTTTCAGTCCTCATCTCAAAAACAAAACAAACAAAGAAAGAAAAAGCCCAGGAGAGCAAGATGTGATGAGATACACCTGCAAGCCCAGCACTTGAGAGGAAGAAGGAGAGAGACAGGTGGTCTCAGGAATTCAAAATCATGCTCCCCAACACAGTAAGTTTGAGGCTAGCCTAAGCTACATAAGACCTTGTGGCTCACCAGTTACGAGCACTGGCTGCTCTTCCAGAGGACCCAGGTTCAATTGCCAGCACCAACATGGCAGCTTATAGCTGTCTATAACTCCAGTGCCAGAGGATCTGACACCCTCACACAGACATACATGTAGGCAAAACATCAATGCATGTAATAAAAATGGATAAATCATTTTAAAAGATATTTTAAAAGGAAGGAAGGGAGAGGGGAGGGAGGGGAGAGAACTGAAACCCCAGCCCAAAGCATCCGGCCCCACCCCGCTCTCCCCATCTGTGTCACTGTCCTCCTGTCCAGCTGCTCGCCCGTCACCTCTGAGCAGACAGGTCCTGAACAAGGACCTTCCTGCTGGGGTCCTGGGAGAAGCCTGGGTATCTGCTGAGGGCAGAGCATTTGTCTCCCTGAGTCACCCCTGTATGCCACCAACTGTGACCAGTGTGTCCTACACTCCCATGGGCTGTCTGGTCACCCACAAAATGAAGAGAACAATAATCCCATAGACCCCCCCAACCTCAGAGTCATGGCTACTAAACAAGATGACACCTGTGTAAACTGTCACAGGGCCCGGTGGTACACAGCAAGTACTCAATAAAGGCAAGCTGTTCCGATCTCACATTAGCCCCTCTCAGAGCTTCAAAGATGCTGAAAATATGGATGGATGGATGGATGGATGGATGGATGGATGGATGGATGGATGAGTGGGTGGGTGGATGGTGGGTGGGTGGGTGGATGGATAGACAGATGAGACTGATACACTGACAGATGCATGCACGGATGGACAGTGTTTGGCCAGACTCCTTCCCTAGCACCCAGCACAGGCCTGGCAGTGGATGGGTGTCAGAGGAGCCTTGGTCCTCTTCCCATGCCGGCCCCATTCCATCAGCCCATCAGGGTACTAGCCACACTGGGCAAGGTTTGGATAAAGGGGAGTCCAGGGACGGACACACACACACACACACACACACACACACACACACAGGCTGTCCCCAGGGAAGCAGATGTCAGCAGAGACGCCTCAGTGGGAAAGCTGCCTGGCAGCAAAAGATTTGGAGAGGAGAGGCAGGCAGAGTTCCAGGTGCCGACCCTACTGTGTCATGCTGTACTTCTCATAAAGAGAACTCACCGAAGGCCCTGCCTAGAGAAACCAAGGGAACCCGGAACCCGGTGCCTCCTCCTGAGCTTCCATTTCGCGTTTATGGGGCTGTTGCAGCCGCCACCAGCATGCCCGCATTCCGCTCCGCAGTCCACTGAGGGAGAAGAGCTTCCCCGGAAATGGCTTTTTAGCTAGGAAACGCTCACACCTGGTCCCCAAAACAGAGCACCATGTGTGCATGGTGTGGTGATTGACTGGCTCGAGTCCTGGCTCCCTGTCCAGTGGAGTGACTTAGAAGCAGTTCACAGGTCTTGGGGGGGAAGGGGGTCTGCCAGGACTACTCTAGGGGTGGGGTGAGATGCAGAGAGAAGCAGGGTGAAAGGAAGGAAAGGAGGAAGGGATGGAGGGAGGAAAGAAGAAAACAAGGGAGGAAGGAAGGGAGGAAGGAAGGAAGGAAGGAAGGAGGGAGGGAGGGAGAAAGAAGTAAGAAGGAGGAAGAATTCACCTTGTTTAACAAATATATCCCCAGTCCCCACTTGCTGTCCCTGTCCCCTGCCCCTTTGCAAACTAAATTAGACAGATGATAGATGATAGATAGATAGATAGATAGATAGATAGATAGATAGATAGATAGATAGATAGATAAAAATCAACAGAAAATACTGAAAATGTAAAGAGGCCCCATCCCCAAGGAATGTGGAGGGGGAGTTGGTAAATGCATACATAAACAGAAAATGTTTTCAGACAGTAGCCTGCCTCCGGAAAAGAGTTTAGAAACGGGGTAGCATGCAGTGAGGGTGCTGTACATCGCATGATCACAAAAGGAGTATTTACAAAGATGTCACCTATTAGGAGAGGTGAGTGACCCAGCCACGCCCCCAGCCTGAGAAAGAGAGCCATGGCAGAGGGGCAGCCAGTTACATCGCTGATGGCCCTCCTGTTATTGTCCCTCTGGCTGGCGCCAACAGGCCTCTGGGGTGAAGAGGCCACAGGGCCTGAGTTCAGGTGATGCTGTACTGTGGGATGCTGGGCACATCACCTACATTCTTTCTGTTCTGTACTAGTCTCCCCTTGGAGTAATAGAGAGGATGGACGGAGTCCCCTGTCTTCCTCTCCATAAAGCCCCAGTAGGAAAATCAAGTTTGACAGTTCTGGGCCTAGGCAAGCACCAGTTTATACATTCCCTCCATCTGGGGACTGGCGTAAGCCTCATCTTCTTCTAAGACAGCCTTTCTCTGGTGTTGACCTGGACACCAAAAAGCAGGCCATGCTGAGACCCCACTGCACGGAAAGCTGACCCCCAGAATAAAGGTCCCGTTTTGGCTCCCACAAATGCACCCCAGCTTTGCCTGGCCTTCTGCTGGTTTTGGACTCTCACCACAGCCACTCCACCCCAGCCTCCAGGGGTACTCAAAACTCATGCTGCCCCACTCCCTCTGGAACACCCAACCTTTTAGGAGTAGCTGCTGCCCTCCCGGAAAACCAGCAACTCTGGACACACCAGGACAATATCTTCCTTTCACTCCTCAGCCCCAGAACTGCCACTGGGACTTTCACAGGCACAAAGTGCATGCAGGGAGCTACTACACATGCAGTTCTCACCACACTCTGCCCCTGGGGATGACCATCTGTGTCCTGGCTCAAGGCCTTGGAGATGATGTTCTACCAAGCCACCCTAGGCTACATCAGAACCTCTACCCATTGTCCCCAAAGCATCCCTGATCAAACCGCTCCAAACTAGTCCTGGTTCTGCACCTGAGATAAATGAGGAACCAACGTATAAAATGGTGGATGATGGATGAATGGACAAATAGATGCATAGGTGGATAGATACATGCACCATACAGATGGGTGTATGCACAGATGCATGGATGCATGGATAGACAGGTCGATGGATGGATGCAGTCATGAGTGGGTGCATGGATGGTTGGATCTGTGAATGGATGGATGTATGCATAGGTGGATGGATAGATGGATACATGGGTGGATGGATAGATGGATGCATGGGTGGATAGATAGATGGATGCATGGGTAGATGGATGGACATATGGATGGATGTGTGAATGAACAGATGACAGATGGATGGGTACACATATGCATGGATACATGCATGAATGGACATGTACAACCTTTGCGTCTGACAGACCATGTTTAAAGTTAACTTTCACTACTCCAGATCTGAGTCCTTCTTGCAAATGTGCAGATTCTGAATCTCCCTCACACGACTGAGACTCCAACCCACAGTAGGTACTTAATAAGTGTCTCGTCCATTCAGATAAGATGGGTCCAATGAAGCCCAGAGTTCTGCAGGGGACTTCTGAGGCTGAGACTGAGCAGAGATATTCAAATGACCATAACCTCCATCCTCTGCCTGAAGTCCTAGGGGTCCCAGAGCCTTTCTCTCCTCCCTCATCCCTGTGCAAGGCACAGTGCTCTTCCTTTTGGGACAGGTAGGTAGATACACCCAGTACACACTCCTTGACTATTTTTCTAGAACTGCCAAGCACTGCTCAGTCCAATACCTACTGGTCCTCCCCTGGGACACACCCAGCTGTGGAACCCCAGTGACCTAGTCTTGTGGCAGAGCTGGGAATATGGGACCTGCCTGGTATTCAGGTCAGCAGGAGCAGCAGATGCCCTGGGTCTCCCACACAAGAAGGCAAAGTAGAAGAGTCTGTGGCCTGAGAGAAACCTCCACTTCAGTTGTGAAGCTCACTGACCTTCATGTACCAAAGACCAGAAAGAAGAGAAGCCAAGAAGTGTCCCTAAACACAGAGCAGCGATGGCAGAGGAGACACCGGGTCATCTAACTGCTGAAACCAACTGGAAGATGCTGGACAGATGGACTGACACTGTTTGGAGCTACATTTATTTTGCTGCATCGTTCAAGTACCCACCTCTACCTACACTGTGGCCTCTCAAAGTCTAAGACCCCTGGACAGTGCCAATTCCAGCCTGCAGGTCCTGTGCCATGGTCATCAGCCTCTGCCTGGCTCTCAAACTGGGAAGGCAAAGTTTGCGTCAGGCCAAAATCAAGGGCAACCACTTCAAAAAGCCACCGATGTATCTCTTCCAGGGACACCTTTAGCAAAAACAGAAGCGAGGACAGTACAGTGGTGCCAAGTCTAGAACTCAGCCAACCACCCACGGCTGAACGAGAGATCACAGTCCTCACAGCCGCTACCAGAACTCCAAGCGGATCTTCCCTTACCTACTCTCCCGCATGCCCAGACAGTGAGCGGAGCAGCAGAGCACCCCAACCTCTTTAGCCGGCCAGCCCAAAGTGCCAGTGATCACACTGGCTCAGAGCAAAGCTAGACGGAGCCAGCTCTGGAGAGACGCTGCTTGTGCGGGCTTTTGTTAGAATGTAGCAAATGTCACAGGAGGAAAAACAAAAAACAAAAAACAAAAACAGAAAACATACTAATGTTCCCTGTGGTCGGTCCCCACAGCTAACCAGAAAAGTCCTGCACCTGCAGCTGAACCTGATGACCAGATTTCTGCCCCACAGACCCCCATGGTGGAAGGCCAGAACTGACTCCCACAGGCTGGCCTTTGACCTCCGTGTGTGACACGGCATGTACGCACACACATATGCACAAATTTTAAAATGTAATAAGTAATTTTTTTTTAAATGGAAGGCATTGGAGGTTTGGGAAGGATTCTTGTTTTTGGACCATAATCTCCACACTAGCTCAAAAATCACTTTCAACTGTATATTCTTTCCTTATTTTGTCTGAGCATTAAAAATATGCCATTGACTAATGCTAAACTGAAACTATCATAGCGAGTATAAAAAATAAAATAACAAAAAAAAATTGCAGAAGAATTCAAAGAAAGGTAAAAGAAACAGCCCTGTGACCGGGTGGGGTGGGGTAGGGGAGGTTCGTCTCAGAGCCTGCCTCACGAGACTCTGAAATAACTAACGGGGCCTGTGTTTGACACACACACACACACACACACACACACCGTATCCACTGCATGGCTCCATTGACAAGAAATCTTGGCCAGCAACTGGCATCCAAAGCCTGGCAGATGAGCTAAGGAGCTGAGAGACTGCAAAGACCCATAGATGGAGTGAAGAGAGACCCTGTGCCCCAGAGAGGATCAACCACAAGTGACTTTTTAAAGCATTTACCACTTAAAAACCTTTTAGCTAGGCCCATGTTGAACGCAGGACTACAAGATTTTAAATCTCCCTTTCTAATTCCTCCGCTGCCCCTCCCCCAAATCAGTGACGCTTCCTTTTCCAATTATGTACTTTTATTCCAGAACCATCGAGAGCGTTACTTACTGGATCGTGTCCTGGCTGCCACAAACAGCTGCTCACTCATTCCCTTTGCTGGAGACACAAATTCGGTGGGTTCACCAAGCTCATCTCCAAATCCAGACTATTCTCCATTCCCACCTCGCCCATGGGGACTGGAGATGGGCTGAAGCCGCACAACCCAGGCAAAGAAAGAAATACATCCACAAACCAGCACTCCACTCCATACGCAGCTGCAATTCTCGGGGCTTCCATATCATCTAGCAGATCCACAATCGTGCAAGGAACAGAGAGAGGACCCATTTCATTTTTTTTTTCCTTCCACACAGTGCTGTGTGTTAGTTATCAAAACAGAACTCTTAGCGGCCTGAGCATCTGCAGGGCTGTGGTGAGAAGCTGCTTGGTAGCAGCTCCGACACACACACACACACACACACACACAGAAAACAAGGGTTAAGTGTATAATAGCACTGCATCTCACTCAGACACACACACAGACAGCTCACACTCAGCCCTTTAGGGTGTTGGAGACATACATGGCTAAGGCGGAGGTAAGGCATAGAGGTCTTAGTGTCTTGACACACAAATCCGATTTTCGAAGGAAGTAAGTGTGGATTGAAGGCGCTTGTGGAAATCTATTCGACAGACGCCTCTGAGGAATAACGGAGTCAGTGCTGTCAGAGATCCACTCAGGAGTCTTGGGGTGGGGACAGCTTCGGAGACAAGCTTGGGTTTAATATTTTGTGCTCATTTGGGAATTTGCAATTAAGGATTAAACTTCTAAAGTGTGATCAATTAACTAATGTGCCCAAATGACAAACCTACAAAAAGGCAAATTCCATTCTCCACTCCCCTACCCAGACAACGCAGGAAACCAGGGGTGGGCGTGTCGGGGAGAGCACACTAGCCCTTTCCACAGATGCCAGAGTGTCCAAAGGCAAGGAAAACAGAGGAGGGAGCAGGCACCATGCGGGAAGGACTTGCTCTTCACAGGTGTGGCGCATTCTGCAGCTTTGCGTGCTGAAGCCCGGTACGTTTAAAAAAAAGGGGGGGGGGGCAAGAAGACGAAATGGAGAGGAAGGGAGTGATACGCCTGTTGGAAATGGGAAGAAGACATCATTTCTCCTTAGAGCAACAGAATGAACCCGGTGGTGCTGAAACTCCCTCCTCGTGCACCGGTGCCCAGCCTCAAAGCCTCTCGGGAGAAGGGATGGAAAGAGGAAGGCTGCACTAGGCAGGTGATCTTACAGGGATCTGTAGGGTAGTGAGGAAAGACAGCAACCTGGCTGCATGAGATCACAACCTACCAGAAAGAGGAGAAAAGAGAGACAGAGACAGAGACAGAGAGACAGAGAGAGACAGAGACAGAGAGAGAGTGCAAGAGTGAGCAAGCTTCCATATATGTTGAATGACCAGGTTCTGAAAATTTACTGGCCAAGTTCATGGAAGAGAAATCCACAGAGAAGACCCCTAACCTCAAGTCACTATTTGAGTCCCTAGCAAACATATAATCTTGATTTGTTAAGGTTTTTCAGTTTTTTGTTTGTCTGTCTGTCTTTTTGTTTGTCGGTCGGTTTTTGGGTTTGTTCTTGTTTTTGTTTTTATGAAATTGGTATTGGCCATAAGTGTTGAAAATAGAAACAGATAACATAACAGATAACATAATTAAGCTTTCTTTCATTAGAGGAAAAAAATAATTGAAGTAAAGGAAATCATGTGTCGGGGGCATACGGGCCAGCCAGGCCACCGAGACTGTCACAGTGATCTGAATGACTCTGGAAATGCTCCTGCCTGGTGCCACCTCCAAAGAGGGGCTTGCTTTCTGGCTGATTCTTTCCCTCTCTTTCCCTAGGAGTTGCTTGGGCTTCTCACTTCTTAATCTCCTCTCCAGACACAACCTGAACACTATCAGTGGCAGTCTCTGTAGGATGCTAGCAGGCAGTGCGGTGACATGAGGGTAGTCACACACCAGGCACCAGGATGCAGGGAATGGCTTTCCCCATGCCCGGCACAGCCTATGCTAAATGGACCTTGCTTCAGGAAGTACCACCTTAGCCTGCCTTTCTCCCTGGGCCCTGGGTGTCAGATGTATCTAGCCACAGAGGGTATAGGCATTGTGGTTGAAAGGAAACCCCTTAAGCAAGTCTGCCTCTCACCTTGAGGGGCCAGCAACTTTGCTCTGTGGACCAGGGCAAGCCTGAAAACCTATTTCTGGGCCTGAGCCCCAGAGAAGCCAGGGCTTCAGGCCCCTTCAGTTCTGAGGTGCAGACAAAGGTTGAATGGAAAGAAATTCAGGAACAGGAGTGTACTGTAGGGTGGCCACATGCAAGGACCCTTGTTGTTGTTGTTGTTGTTCTGGTGAGGGAGGGTTAGTGGGAAAGACGTGTTATCACTTCAAGGATCTTGACAGACAGTTCCGGGATAAGGGAGAAACTCCACCCTTAACTGTTGCACTGGGGACTTGAAAGGCATTCACTAACCTCCGCTAATTGCATGTTTTTCTGCGTGTCATATTTACTTGTTGGAAGTCTCTCGCCTGGCCCATTCATTTCTTCTACCCCGCTATTCATGATCACTCACAGGCCTAGGGTTGGAAGAGTGAAGGCATGCGGAGAGATTAAACGCCGACTACCTTTTGGCAAAAGCTTCCTCCTTTCCAGAACTTTCTAATCTCACCCCCCACCCTACCCCATCCTCCATGTGCTTCTTCAGTGAAATCCAGTCTCCGTCCTTAGTTCTTCAGACAGTGGAGGGAGCTGTGTCCTGTGCATGGTGAACAGACAACCAGCTGCCACTGCCTGGGTGGATGGGTAGCAAGTTCAAGAGGGAATAAGTGAGTTCACTTTGGATGAAGTATTTAGCAGTCCCCATGGGTGGGCCAAATATTTCTATAAAACTGCTTTACTAGAGTGCGGCTCCATGGATCTAGCAGGGTCTTCCCAATACAAACCAGGGCCCTTCAAGAATTACCATCATGTACGTAAGCCTGGACCTGGTCCAGTGGTGCCTAAATTTGAGGCATCAGTCTGGGTGAGTGTGAACGGTCCTAATCACCACGCCACACCACGCCGTGCTCACCTCAGCTGCGTCACACACACACCTCGCTCGGAGCCCATCCCCATCAACGTGAAGGAATCTAATTCACTCTCCAGATCTTCCCCCAAATTCCTCAGGCTGAGGAGTACAATCAGGAGGCATCCCTACCCAGAACCCTTTCCGAACACAACGATAATAGATGTTCAAGCCTAAACCTTGTCTTTTGAGCGGCCATGAGCCAATTAACACCGTTCCAACTCTCGGGGAAACTGGAAGAGACGCAACCATTTCACTGAAATCCATCTTGAGCAAAAGGGGATTTTATAAGTGTTGAGGGGCTGCCACTTGGAAAGCCAATTTGCAGGGAGACGGGTGGTGCACAGATTAGTATGCGTGCTCCCACAGAGCAGTCCCCTGCAGACTGCGCCTTGTTCCAGACGCCTCCCTGTGTTCTCCCCTGCCTGGGTACCCTACCCAGATGGTCCCCTAATGCCTTCCTTGGCTTCTAGCTGGCATGGAGCGGTCACCCCAAAGCCTGTCCAGACTCCCCCAAGGCATTTTTAGTCATGTGCCAAATACTAGTGAAGTTGTTTTAATTTTCCTTTGGCCAAGGCCAGTTAGGGTGTTAACATGGTTAGTGCCTGAGAGACAACACCCCCCCCAAAAAAGAGCCCCCTAATGTAGCTGATAGCAAGTCTGCCCCGACCATTCATAAACCGGCAAGGAGCCCAACCATTCAACGGTGCCTCACTTTTGTTCGCTGGGTTTAATTTTATAATTGTTAACAGTTCATTCTCCTCCCAGCCATTCAGGGGAAGAAGTGGAGGTGGGGGCTTCAATTCTGCAAGGATGCTAAAGGAGAGGGGACGGTCCAGTAGTGAGGAGGAGACAACCCTGCCAGACTAGCTGGACACGGATGGCATCCAGTTCCAATGCGTTGTGCCGTGACCTCAATGAACCACCGAGCCTGGGCTCAGAGGGTCGGGGAGAGGATGGAAGACCGTGAGTCTCCAACCCCTAAGACTGGCCTCCTAGGCTCTATCACGACATCACTCATTCCTCTGCCCCTGTCTGAACCCAGGGAGGCTGTGCTTGAATTCTCTCTCTGGTAGCATGTCCGAAAATAAACACACGGAGGCACCTTTCGGCTTTTAGCTCGGGCACTCCATGAAATAGTGTCCTAAGAGACTGGGTGCTGTCTGACTAGTCACTGAAGCCTCCGAGGGGGCACAAGAGAGAGCAATAAGTGTGTTGAATGAGTAAGGAAGGATGATGGATCGGTAGATGGGTGGATGGATGGACGACACATGGTGTTAGTGAAGTTCCCAGCAATACCCAGCAAAAGTAGCCACTTGACCAGCATCTGTCCCCCTCCTCAGCCCTCTCCTCCAAGTGTCAGCAGAGGCTGGTAGCACACAGTAGGCTCTCCACAACAGGAGGTGGCTATTGTTACCACCCCCATCATCACTTGCACCCCACCAGCCCTCTCCTCCCACCGGCTACTCCAACAGCAGCCAGCGGCAGCCGGCCAGCCTGGGAAAAGTTTCGCTGACCGCGCGGCCCCGACCGAGCCCCCTCCCGCCGGCCCCGGCCCCGCGGGCTGCGCAGCGGCGTTGGCCGACCCGGGGCCGCACGCCCCGGGCAAGGCAGAGGCGGCCAAAGTAACTTTGCGGGCGCCGCGGGCCCCCCCGGGTGCGGTGACAGGGTCCCGGCCGCGCCCCCCTCCGGCCCGCCGCCCGCACCCTGCCCGCTCGCACTCCCGGCCCGGCCGGGTCCTACCTGGCCCCGGGCTCCTCTTCGGCGGCCGCGAGCAGCAGCGCGCGCGGAGGGCGGCGGGGGCCCGGCTCCCGCGAGGGCGGCGCGCAGGGGCGGGGGCCTCTGCGCCGCGCGGCCGAGGCTGCGAGTGGGAGCCAGACTCCTCCTTCGCGGGGCGGGGGGCTCCCCGCGCCCCCTCCCCCTCCCCCTCCCCCGCCCGGCTCCGCGCCGCCCCGGCCCCGCGCGCCGCCGCGCCGCTCCGCCCGCGCGCCCGGGCCCCGCAGGAGCGCGATCGCGGCCTCGGGCCCCGGCCCCGCGCGCCCTCCCGCCCGGGTCCCGGCCGCCCCGGCCGCGCCTGGGGCCTCGGCGCCCTCCCGGGCCCGGAGCCCGCATCCCGCTGCTCAGGGGCCGCCCCGCGCCCTCTCCACGCAGCCCCTAGCCCCGGCCGCCGAGCGCCTGGAGAGGGGAGCGGGGCGGGGCGCCCTCACCTCCGGAGCCGCGCGCCGCGCTAGGCACCGCGTGCAGGGGCGTGCGTGACTCCTTCCCGGTGCCCGGGCACCCGCTCCGCGGCTAGGACCCCCAACCTGGGGCCACCGGGGTGCTCTGTCCCTGGAGAGACGAGGACACCTCCCCCTCCCTCAACTGGATCAGACAAGGGTGTTCTCGCTGAGTCCCTTCTGACTCCCCGTCTCCCAGCCTGGCCTCCTGGGTGGCCCATACTGGCCTCACCTAGAAACCCAGAACGGGCAGGTAAGCCAGTCTGGAAGGCAGAGGACCCAGCTCTAGGTTTCTGGGGGGCCCTGCCCCGGGAGGCAGAGAGGCTGAGATGTATAGGTCTCTCCAGTGGGAAGTTTGAGAGACTGAAGACCCTCTTGACCCCTGACTAGGATAAAGAGGAGTCCACAGGGTCTAGCATGGGCAGGACACAGGAGCCACTCTGGCCTGGGCCTCTCCCCACAATGGAAGCTAGGAGGGAAGCCCACCCAGCACCCCTTAACCAATGTTTGTGGATTCTTCTACTTACTCATCATAGAGTCCACCATCTCTCTCAGATGGTTAGGGTCAGACCCCTAAGGACACCTCAGTTGGCACTTGGGGCCTGGGTTGCTCTGAAGGAGAGCCCAGTCTTGTGAGAGAGGCAGAGAGGGATAAGGCATATGTGGGAAGAGGGAACAGCCACCTGGGATGGCTTCCTGAAAGTGGAGCTCCCACATCGGGTAAGATTATGCCCAGGGAGGGGGAAAAAATCCCTTCTAGGTAGAGACTGGTACAGGCCAGGGTCCTAGCCAGTGTGGGATGGTGAGGCTCTGTGGAGCTAGAGGAAAAAGAAAAGAGAGAGCGCCAAGGAGGTGATTTTCTTGGGTGCTTGGCTAAGCCCATGGAGTTTATTAGGGTGTTGGGGAGCCATTGAAAGTTCTGGCCAGGCCTTGCTATGGCCAAGCTTGTGTTTTGAGAGAGCTCACTCCAGCATCCCAGGGACTGGTTGAGGAGAGGCTAAGGCAGAGAAACTGGTGATGCAAAGGCTACTCCCAGTGGGACCCCATTTCCTCTCTCCCACACTCTGCAGAACTCACCCTGCAGACCCTTCCCTCCCAAGACTGCAACACCACTTTGTGCTTCAGAGAACAGCCCTGTCTACCTGAGAGACAAGGTCGCAGCTCAGGCCATCAGCAGGCTCTCCCTGCTGCCTGCCAAAAACAAGGGCACAGCTGGGCATGGCCTTTAAGGGAGCAGGGCAGAGACACAGGACATTCTTGTGACTGTTGTCCTCCAAGGGCTGGATTCTCCCAGAGCACCATCTCTTACTGAGCACCCACTGTATGCCTGTCAATCAGCCTGTTTGGAACCAAGCGTGAGCTCGTCACCAAGGACCCGTCATCACCTGCATCACCTCAGACCCAGGCACTGAGCCTGAACACACCCTGCCTCAGGCAACCCCTACTCCTCTCTCGGTCCTGGCTGAACCCCAGAGGTCAGACCCCAGGATCTGACGCTGTATCCACAGGGTCTACTAGATATCAGTGAATGACTCTAAATGATGCAGGAATGAGGAGCGTGGGGCGGGCAGGACAGACCACAGGACAGACTCGCTCCTAAATGAGCAGCCCGTCTGGGCAGACAGCAGACATCCTGCGTAATAGAAAATTTACAAACACGTGTTAGTCTTGTTCATGGAGGCTGATAGAAACAGCACCGGATCCTCACAGCTGAGCCAACCAGGAAGACTCCTTCTGATGGGAAACATTTTCTAGGTGCCTACTGTGTGCTGGAAACCCAAGGAGAGGAAAGGAAATGAAGGTAGACTCTGCCCCACTCAGTCACCTCTGGTCTCTTTCTGCTAGCCTCAGTCTGTCTGGATTCTGATGCAGCGACACAGGCCTCATCTGAGAACTCCATGCTCAGAAACCAAGAAGGAAAGGGCGCTCATAGCCATGGAGTCCTGCCCCCAGCCCCCACCCCCAGTTCACTGTACCGTGACCACTCCCTAACTCCTGAAATATGCCTTGAACAGAATCTCGCTCTGCCCCTTAAGACTGTGACTCAGAACTTTGATCTCTCTGTCAGTACAGTTGATCAATGGCCTCTGGCTTGAGGACAGTGCACTTGGTAGGCAGTTGGCGCCTAGCACTGTCACAGTTGCAGTGCCATAAGCTTTAGGTACCAAGGGTGGGGATCTAAATTCTAACCTCAGATTTTTGCTAACTTGTCTGAGACCTGGGGCATTCTGATGTTTCTCTAAATCTCCATGTTCTCATCTTGAGGAGGAAGGATTATGACAGAGAACTGGACAAGGCAGGGGAAAGACCCTGGAGACTCCCTGTAGTCATCTCTAGGTAGAATTTCATGGTGAGTCAGCGAGACGAGACGTCTCAGCTGGGAACAGCGCTCGGTGCTAAAGCCCAAGGACCTGAATGGTGAGCAGAAGGAGAGAACTGATTCCCACAAGTCATCTCTGACCTCCACATGTGCACTGTGGTGCACACACACACTAGGTAGATAGATAGATAGATAGATAGATAGATAGATAGATAGATAGATAGATAGATAGATAGATAGTCGATGATAGATAGATGATAGACTAGATAGATGACAGACAGACAGACAGACAGACAGACGTAGGATTCCATCAGGTCACAGGAACCCCCTCAATACCATCATACTAACCTCATGTGACCCATGAAAAGCTAGGTGAGAAGCAGGTGGGTGTTTCTGGGCAGGGAGGCCACCCCTGTCATCTATAGAAACTAAGAGGTCACATCCAATGGCTCACAAGGAGATAGGTCCTGGCCACGGATGCCCTTGGAGTCCACACTTGCAAGTCGCTGATGGATGGCTTTGAATGTTGGTGCTTCTGTCCTCAGGCCCTCCGTGATGTCCTCCGAGGTTGTTAAGGAACTTTCCCAGCTGCCTTGTAGCCAGCTTATTTTTGCAACAGTCTGGCACGGATCCCAGCGAGAGGCAGCCTCCCCGCAAAGAGTAGGAAGCTTCCGTTGATGGATTAAAAAAACACGTGGCAGGGGGTGCCCCAAAGGTTTCAAAACCTGTCCAGCTAGTATAGAGTCAAGTTGTGAGGCCAGCCATCACGGTACAGTCATGTTCCACCATCCTGTCTGTTTTGTTCTGGTGCCGGGCAACTCCTTCCTGTGCTTTTAAAGCCCCCACCTTCCCAGGCAAGTTCTTTGGGTCTCAGCTGAGCTGTCCAGGGTCCTGGCTAGGCCCAGCAGTGCCCCAAAGGCTTCTCTGGTCTGTCTCTCTCACACACACACACACCTGCCTCCTGGAAACCAGAAGCTGTGAGGCTGGGCCAACCCCTACAACACTTCGACTCTCAAGGCCTCGGTGGTCATTTCTAAAAAATGAGTGCAACCCAGACAGGCCAACTGTAATCACAACCTCCGGGGGCCTGGCAAAGACACAGAACTGGAGGAACAAGGGCACCATATTGCCACTGAATAGGGAGCCCTGGAGAGTGTGACACTTTGAAGTCTGCTACTCCCTGTTGGTCAGTGAGGGACACTGGCTGGGGATCACAGTGAGGACAAAGAAGAGGTTGCAGAGTGTCCAGGGTCACAGGCCAAGAAAGGGGTGGAGAGAGGGAGGGGGAGGGGGAGGGGAGGGGAGGCAGGGAAACAGGAGGGAGGGAGGGGGAGGGGGAGGGAGGGAGACAGGAGGGAGGGAGGGGGAGGGAGGGAGACAGGAGGGAGGGGGAGGGAGGGGGAGGGGAGGGGAGGGGGAGGGGGGAGGGAGGGAGACAGGAGAGAGAGAGAGAGAGAGAGAGAGAGCGCGAGCACAGGGCTGAGGGGTGCAGTGGAGTGAGGAGTGATTCTGATTCTGGGTTCTGGGTGGGGTAGCTCTTGAGTCAGTCTTTCCAGAGAAAAAGCACAAGGGGTCTAGTGATCCCAGGACTGTTCTGGGAAAGGCTGCGAGTGCCCACAGGCTCCAAAAGTAGAACAAACTGTCCCCAGTCACACATGGCTGCTGTGCCTCATGTGACCCCTCTGACTCTGGAGAAAATGATTTTTCCTTCTTTCTAGAGGAACATGCTGAGCCTAGGGGAGGAGCGTGTGGCGACCTGTGCACCCCACAGTGCCCCAGCTCTGGTCACTCTTGCTCTCCACTCCAGGGTGAGTCACTGGGGCAGGAAAGAGGCTCAAAGGAGGACACACGGCCAAGTGGCCATGGCTGAGGTGCTTGGTGTTAGAAGCTTTATCCTTGCTTCACGGCTCTGGGAGATCATCCCTTGGCTCCTGCTCACCTGGACACCTGTTTACTACTCATTAGTGAGGGTACACCCACACACATGCACACACACTCACACTCTCACACATGCACACACACACTCACGCATGCATACACACATGCACACACACATTCATGCACGCGCACACACAATCACACATGCGCACACGCAATCACACACAGAGATGCACACACATTCACACACACTGTCACACATGCACACACTCACATATACACACTCACACCTGCACACCCTCACACCTGCACACACTCACACATGCGCACACACACATTCTCACACACTCACACATGTGAACACATTCACACACACATGCACACACACTCTCACACACACACACACTCATACACACATGCACAAACACACAGAGGACATCAGTAACCTCTCTCATCTTCAAGACTAAATCCTATATGAAGGGTAGATGATTTAGGCCACAAACCCTCTTGAGCCTCTGGGAAACTGCATCCACTCTGCCTAAGACTTGAACAGGATTGAGAGCCAGGAGGGCAGCTGGGCAGGCCTGGCATCCAGCACTACCAGCCACCAGGAATACCCTGGAGCCAGTCCCTGCACCTCACAGTACTACCCCACCCTCTCCTGCCAGAAGTCCCTTTCCACCGTCATTCTGGGGGAGGCAATATAACCAGCTGGGGACAACCCTGCCTAAGGTGTCAGACAGGCTCGAGTCTGCCTCTCGGTCCTGGGCCAGGCACCCTTGTGTTGTCTCACCTGTAATAAGATGCCTGTCTCATATTCTGTGCCAACTGTGCCAGGCATGGATTCGGAGCTGCCTCGGGCTTTCTTTCTTCCCCAAGCACCTCGGGGAGAGTCCCAGGAGAGCCAGCAGGGCCTGCCCAGCCCTCTCTGTCACTGCAGCCCTGTGCTAGTCCCTGTTGGACCCCTGGCTCAATTCCTTCCACCCAAAAGGTACTCAGTGAGTTTAAAACTCCCCAAGATGGGTCAGAAGGAGTCCCCCAGTAAGTACTCTACTTTCAGAGGTGTCTGAAATGTGAAATGGAGTCTACTGGGCAACCATTGATCAGGAATGAGAGAGGTAAAAAGAGCTTATTCCAGGAGGGTCAATAAAGCTAGGGAGACACAGGAGAGGCCAGAGAAGTCTAACTGAGCCACAACGTCCCTTCATGCGAAGGGAGACCTATGCCTCTGCTCTCCTGCAGGACACACCTGCTGTGGACTCCATCCCTGGTGACCAAAGCCCCTCCAGGGCTGAAATGCTGTTCTAGAATCTTCCTGAGTTTGTTTGTCCCGGGCTCCTCCAATGACCCTACCGCTGCCCCTCAGTAACTCGGCCACACGCCCTTGGTCTGTGTCTTCTCTGGTGAGAGATATGTGCCATCAACCTGGAGCTGGCTGAAACCAAGAGCAGCCCTTGGTGGGTCAAACTGGCATGTGGCAGTCTTCCACACTCTAGTCTGAATGGTTCCTAACAACAGGTTTGGATCTGAATCATCAGAGGTGGGAATCAGGAGGCCCATGCGCTCCAGCCCATGCTAACCCCACTGCACAGATAAGGGAAACTAAGGCACAGTTAAAGACATGTAGGATAGGAGCCCTTGGTTCCCAGGTGTGGGAGGGAACTAATGGCTCCTGAGGATTTCAAGGGGACAAGGCTGAGTTGTGTGTTTTCTCAAAGGCCCTGATGCCACCCGCACAAATAATGCCAACCTTACAGATGAGGTCAAAGGACTGAGTGATAGAGTTAAATGGGGTGCATGGAGACCCTCATAACCTCCCATGCCACCCCATATTCCCCTGGTGTGGTGGTGCTATGGGAAGCTAAGGGGAAAGAAACGGGCTGTGCCACATGGATGAGACCCTCAGCTCCCCACACTCCCCACTGTGTCAGCCTGCTTATCCAGCCCACCACAGAGCAGACCCTGAGTGGTCCCTATCATAGGCCTTAAATCCTCATCTAATCTCCAGGGCACAAAGGACACACTGGGCCCCGGAGGATGGACTTACCCAAGGCCATGGGCAGTAGCCTCCAAATCTTTACTTGTACCTTCTATGGACTTCCCCACGGACCACAGGCACACACCCTTCCTCAATCCTGGGAGTCCAGAACCCTTGTCTGGAGAAGCCCTCACTGCTAGAACTACTGTGTCCCCATGGCTTATAGCTCTCTACTTCATCCTGCACCGAGGGATGAACCCAGACAGGGACTGCAGAGAAACCCAAGAGCAGGGACCAGAGTTGTGGCAGTGTTCTGTGCTTGTCTAACCTGCATCAAGCCCTAGGTTCCTTCTCCTGGCACTGGAGGAAGAGGAAAGAGAGAAGGAAGGAGGGTGGGCAGAGGAGGGAGAAGAGGAGGAGAAACAAATGAACAGACCCAACAGGTGTCCACAGCAGACATCACTAATTGATCCCTGTAATCCGATTAAACCAAGGGCACCATCATCATTCCTGCCCAGGGCTCCAGACAGCCACTATATGGGCTTGGCACTGGACACAAGGTCCACTTGGCACTCTGACAAGGCCAGGGTTCTCCAGCACAATCTTACCATTCTACTCCTCCCTCTGCTCTGACTCAGCTGGATCGGACTCAAAGCTGGCCCAGAATACCAGAACACTTGGCTGAAAGGTCTGTTTGACGACCTCTGGGCACAGAGATACAGAGTTGACCCACTTTGGGTAGACGGCAGCTGTGCCCGCGACCAGACTTGAAACTCCTGCTCACAGACCCCACCAGTGTCTACCACACAGCTTTTCACATCCAGGGGGAGCCTAGGGCACTTACCTGGCCTATGAGGCTTCTCCAGAGACATTGCTGATGGTCTTGAAGGCACTTACCCCAACTATGCAGGTACAAAGACAATCTCAGAGTCACAAACCAGAGCTCACCATGAGGTAGGCTCCAAATCCTATATTCACTCTTTCTATGGGGTCCCCGTGGGCCACACACACACACACACACACACACACACACACACACACACACACACGCTTCCCCAATCTCCTTGGTCACTTCTGGGAGTCTCCTACCCACAGAGCTTTGCTCTTCTCAAATGGCCCTCCTGCTGTGCATGCGCACTGCCCAGCTGAGATGTCACCTCCCAAGAGCCACCTGTCAAGCCATCAGCTACCGCCATCACTCCAAGGCAGAACAGTTGCAGCAGCCGGGCACAGACCCACCTCTGGTCAGTTCAGAGCCAACAGGTCAGGCACCCAGTCTGGGCACATGTCTGCAGAAGAAGCCTCGAAAGTGGGTAGCAAGTCAAGGACTCAACAGAACAGACCCAAGAAATGGAAATGAAGTTCTAAAATGAAAGCAGTTGGGGAACTCAGGGGGTCAGGCAGGGCAGCTTCCCCTTTGAGCCTGCCCATCCCCCAGCCCAGATTCACAGGTGCTGCGGTACCCAGAGAGGTTCCACTGCCAGTCACCTTAGGCCAGCACTTAACAACTGAGGACGATGAGGGACAGGAATGGGATGTCCTTGGTTCTGCCACGGCCCACGGTCTTGTTCTTATACTGGTCGCTCTTCCTACTGGCTGTTTTGATTCCTGGTGCCCCTATTCTGACTTTGACCCTCAGAAGCACGTGGGGGCTGGGCAGAAGGACATCTGACCCACAGAGATCCCAGTGGCCTTGAAACTGTTCCATAGCTATGCTAATAGGAGGAGGAGAGACTAGCTTAGGCTCTAAGGTCCCCTCATCCAGTCTCTCTTCCTCCGATGAATGGAGTCTGATTCTATTGGGCAGGCTGGTGATAAGCAGGAGGAGGTGAAGGGTGTGTGTGTGTCTCTAGCCCTTCCCAGCCCCCTTCGTCTCCATTTCCCAGTAAGAAAGCAGCAGAGGCCCTTGGAAGGAGGCAGGCAGCTGAGTGCCCTGTCTGTATACCCACAGGCATTTGGCAAAGCTCCTCACCGTCTGCCACCTTAGGGAGTGATCGGAGAACATGGCAGTGCCAGGATGGGTAGACTGTCAGGGGAGGGGACAGCCACACGGAGTCTGCTGAAAGGAGCTGTCTAGGGGCTACCTCAGGTCCTAGCCAGCAGCAAGAGCGCAGAGCCACTGGACAGAGGGAAACTTACAGCTAGAAAAGGAGCTACACTGAAGAAGCTTACGAAAAGAGGCCGCCATCTGGGAGGGCGATGAGTTCAAGGAAAGCATTCGGAGGAGAAAGAGTTGCTGCTCTGAGCCCCCGGCTCTGTCAGTAGCCCCTGGCATCAGATGCCAGAGTTTCTGGAGAGGATCCCACTGGGCTGGGGAATTGCTGGAGAGAACCCCATTGGCCAGGTTTCCAGCCTCAACCAATTATTGTACTGGTTAGGGGTTTTTTTCAGTCATCTTGATATAAAGTATGATCATCTAGAGAAAAGTCATCAATTGAGAAAATGCCTTCATCAGTTTGACCTGTTGGCAAATTTGTGGGGCATTTTCTTGATTAATTATTGATGTAAGGGGTGTCAGTCCACTGTGGGTGGTGCCATCCATAGGCAGGTGGTCCTGGGCTGTAAATGAAAGATTGGTGAGGGTCAGACAGTGGTGGTGCATGCTTTTAAACCCAGCACTTGGTAGGCAGAGGCAGGTGGATTTCTGAGTTCGAGGCTAGCCTGGTCTACAGAGTGAGTTCCAGGACAGCCAGGGCTACACAGAGAAACCCTGTCTCGAAAAACCAAAGGAGGGAGACAGACAGACAGAAGGAGAGAGAGAGAGAGAAAGAGAGAGAGAAAGTTCAATGCATCAAAGGAAGCAAGCCAGTAAGCCAGTGATATTGTCCCTCCACAGTTCTTACCTCCACTCCTAGAGTTCCTCCTGTCCTGACTTCCCTCAAGGATGGACCGTGATTGGATTTGTAAACCAAATAAATCCTTGCCTCCCCCAAATCACAGCGATAGAAAGCCAACCAGGAGAACCACAGTGGAGGTAACATCACGCAACACACAGCGAATCTGTCCAATTCCAGAAAAGGGAGCCTCTGTGGGAGGGGCTTCCCGCTTTACAGATGGGAGGCAGGCCGGATCCCCAGCAGACATCCTTTGGTAGCATGCCCCAGGGCCTTTGAACCAACCTAGACAAACAGAGTGCTGCCGACGAGGAGGGTAAGGAAGTGGGTCTAGGTCCCAGTGGGGAAGACAAGACAAGCGTGTGGAACCCCTGGTTGAGCAGTGAGACTAAGAGATCAGGGAGCACGTGATGGGGAAGAAAGAGGGAGTGGGGAGTGGGTAGGGTCAGGGCTGTTGGGAACAGGTAGAGGAGGGCAGACTCCAGGATCCTAAGAGCTCCTGCAGGGTGAGGCAGGGCAGAGGGTGGGAAGCCAGCGGAGAAACCCAAGCTTTGTCAAGGAACTTGGAAGTGACTGGCATGGACAGTGGAAGCTCTGGAGAACAGGTTACAGGTAGCCAGAAGAACCAGGAAGTATCCACAAGACAGGGTCTGGAAAATGAAGGGCAGGAGGGACATCCTGAGTTGGTGTACCCTTCTAGCCTTGCTTGCCACAATTTGTGAGTCTCCATTGTGTTGAGAACAAAGATCCCATGTCCATTGAGGGCAAAGGTTTCTTGGGCCGGTGTCTGAACTGTATCAGAAAGGGGCTGCACCGTTAGTAGGAGCCCCTAGAAAAAGGTGTCCTCCATTGCTGGTGGGAAAACAAGGAACTTGGTGTCACAGTAGCACATCCCCAGTCCTCGCTCCTGCCTCTGAGTGTCACAGGGACTGTGGCAGAGGCAACTGGTCATATTCTCTCTCCTTGGGGCCTTCACCTCCACCCAGGAGCCTTAGCAGAGTCGTTCCTCTGCCGAGAACTTCACCCCAGCCTGGTGAGAGGCCAGACTGGGTTCAGGCTGGCTAGCATCCGTCATAAGGGGGCATCGGCTGGGAAGAAGCTCCTATGAGGTTCATGATGTCCTGGGTGGGTGTTCTCACTGGTCAGCATCAGCATCTAGACCACAGAGACAGCTGAAGCATATACTGAGGAAGGAGTCTCAGCCTCAGCTGGGGAGAGTCCCACAAATACAACTGTAGCTTCCTGGGGTCCACACCCCAGTCCAGCATTGGAATGAGGTGGGCCTTGGTCCATAGCCTGGCTTTGCATCACTCCTTCCCCCCAACCCCCTCCACACACACACCACTTGCTTGTTTGACCTTGGATAAGTCTGAACCTTTGACTCTGGGTCCCACTCAGGAGTGAATGGGCTGTATGGAGATGCCCATCTGCTGGGGTGATCATAGGGGCTAAGTTTTTTGGATGGCTTCTTAAGAGACTGGAAGGAACCAATCGGGTTAGACTGGGGACCAGCAGGGGAGGCAGATGACGGGTTCATATGTGACTTCATCAATTATCTGTGTGGAGAGGACAGACAGACAGGAACTAACCCTCCATCAGAACTGTGGGACAAACCTCCAAGGTCCCTAAAGTTTTTCTAACTTTGATCCTGCACCTACCTCCAGCCTCCCCCACTGGCCAGCAGTGTGGCATCTGTCCTGTGCCCAAACCACAGAGAAGCTTTAAGGCTTTTGCAGAGTTGTTGCCCATCTCTGCTGAACAGCCAACCTGTGTCCCCATGTAACTTTGTCCCAGTGTCTTTTCTCTGACTGCAGCCATTGATGACACACAATCAGCCAGTCTAAAGCCCATGTTCAAAGCAACTGGCCACCTGGGGGGCCCAGGAGGCAGAAGCCGCCTGTGAACCCTCACCACCACTGTGGAAGATCAGGCAGGATGGGACAATATCCCTTAGGAAAGCCGGTGTTTGTATTGTCAACAGAGGCTGAGGTGGGATTTGCTGTGTGTTCAGAACCAGGGATGTGCAGGCACCAGGTGCTAGCATCTGCCCACTCCTGCCACCAACCCCAGAGCCTTGACCAAGGCAGCTTGTCTTTAACATGTGAAGCTCACACTATGCAGGGACAGCAGGGTCTCTAGATCTCTGTGCTGTTAGGGTGTGGCACCCTGCTCAGAGGCTTCTTAACACCTGGGATGCAGCTGGTAGAGACTGGTATAGGCAGTATACTTTACTGGAGATATGTAGTGATGTTGTTCTCTGCCTCACCCTGCTCCAGTCAAGGAGACACACATGTGCACGCACACACGCATGTGCACACACACATACATATAGACACACAGGCATGCATACACATATAAGCACACATACACGCACTAGTGAACAGACACATGCACATGCGTGCACATACACACATATATAGACCTACAGGCGTGCATACACATGCAAGCACACATGCACACACTTGTGAACACACACACACATATTAGAAAATTTTAATCCTAATCTAGGATTTCTACCCCACCTTTGACCATTTAGTTCCCCAGATAAAAGACACACACAACCTTTATATAAACAATAAGCCTTAAATAGCACAAAGACTTGGGCAGATACTTACCCTCTATGCTGTTGGGATCTACTTTCCTATCCATAGCCCCGAGTTATCAGTTACTGTGTTTCATCTGGGCCACTCTTGACTCCCATTGGCCAGCCCTCCAGGGCCATGTTTTTATGTCTCACCTAACCTCTCCCTCCTCCTGTATCTTTTCCTTCTTCTGGTTCTCCTCTGACCCCAAGCCCGGGAAACCTAAACCCTACCTGTCTCTCCTGCCCAACTATTGGCTGTTGGTATCTTTATCTACCAGTTGGAAATAACTTGGGGTCAGGGTCACAGGTCTATGTGCAGACTTCAGGTCTTGGGGACCCACATTTAGCATTACAATAGACAGCAAGACACACATGTGCGCATACACACACGCGCGCACACACACACACCACTCCCAGTCTTACCAGCCCCATACCCCTTGGGTCACCTTTGTGTCAGCATCTTCCCTATTAACCACTGCTACTCAAGTCCTCAGCAAACCATAGCCTATCTCCTGTTCTGTCCTCTGGGTAACACCAGTGTCTGGCCCGAGAGATGAATGGAAACCACCAAGAGACACAGAAAACATAGAATCTGGGGCTGGGCTCCAAGTCACAGCATCTGGGCAAGCCACTGAGACCTGCCCAGTGTCCTTCTTATTCAAACTGAGTGTCCAGGAATCTGGGCCAGCAGACAGCCCAGTAGATGGGGTCATTGGTATCTCACTGTTATTGCTGGAGCAGACCCAGGGATGTCCAAGGACTGGGGGTCCAGGGGAGGCCTGGCATGACTCTAAAGTTCTGGGGACCCACAGGTTAGAAGATGACACTGAAACCAGTGGGCTTTACAGAGCCTGCATGTGTGGGACTAGAAAAGAAGCCTGCACTTGTCAGGGCTCATCAGAGCCTGACAGGGATGACTCCAGTGTCCCTTGGGATGGTGGCAGCCTTCTGGCCTTGTCTCAAACAGGGACCACAGTTGACTCTCCCATTGGTCCATGAGGTCCAGGAATCCTCCCTCAGAGGGACCTCCATGTTTCCCAAGACCAAGGAGCCATCAGAGCACCCATGCTACAAGGTCACTGGACTAGGTAGGCTGGGGACAATGCTGCTACAGTGACCACACAGGCTGGCCTTTGCCTTTGGGCCCTCTAGCTAAATTCAGTCTGTGATGAGGTCACCAACACCCTTCACACAAGCAAGCAAGGAGTACAACCACAGAAGTCCCCATAAGATCAGAGCCTCTGCCAGTGGTCCCTGCCCAGAGCACCCTCGGGACAAGGCACGGCAGGACAGAGGGCTCTGTGTGTGTGTGTGTGTGTGTGTGTGTGTGTGTGTGTGTGTGTGTGTGTGTGTGGTGTGTGTGTGTATGTGTGTGGAGTTGTGTCAGAAGCTGCTTCTCAGGAGCTGCAGAAGTCTACCAAGGCTGAGGTTGTCCTGCCTTCCTTCCAGGGGAGGCCTGTGCACAGCTCTAAGAGCCTCTGTCCCGAGTCCACCTCCTGAAGCTGATGTCCCAGGACCGTGATGGTGACAGCAGAGATGGAGTTCGCTGGACAGCTGCAGTGTGCCTTTGGAAGGAACCCACCGTCCCTGTGGTCATTCTGGCCACACACCGCTCTCACGTGAAGCTTGTGAGGACTAGTGACAAGGGGTGAGCATGGCCAAAGCTTTGGGCGGGGCAGACGCACATGTCTTAGGGTTGGGTGACTTCCGTTGTGTTGTTTAACCTCTCTGAGCTGCTTTGCCAGGAGTTCATGGGAAATGGTGCATCGACTCGGCACTTAATTGGTGCTAGTCTCTATAACCCTGAACTCCTCGAAGGTCCGGACAGCAGGAAAGAGATGGACTTGTCCCTTCCCTCCGGCCCGTCCACAACCTCCATCTTCCTCCGCTCCACTCAGCCCCTTATTGTGCCAGGCACCCTTCGAGCTCCCACACTTGCCAGCCAGGCCCCTGCCTCAGGCCTTTGCCCTCACCATTGTGCCCTCCCACCCTCGCCTGGAACAGACCTTTCCAGGTCTCAGCCCCGCCCATGTCATCAGCATGGCTGACTCATGTTTGTCTCCCGCGTGTGTGTGTGTGTGTGTGTGTGTGTGTGTGTGTGTGTGTGTGTGTGTGTTCGTATTCTTCTGTTTACTGTCTCACTTCATAGCATTTGTCCAGTCAAGTTGGGCATCATTCACTCCCTCTGTCGATGAAGCACAGAATAGAACTGGGCGCATAGTAGGTACTCCAGCTTAATAGCGTAGATAAATGAAGGAAAAAAGAACATCGGAGCCTACCTGGTCTGAATGTCCCCGCGCCGCCCGGCCCCTGCCCCTCCCCCCCCCACTCCCCCAGCCACAGCAGCACTAATTGGCAGGGCCCACCCACCCGGTGCATCCCCCCTCCTCTGCACAGACTGCATTGTGCAACCTGTAATTGCAGCCCCCTGCCTCCTTCTCCCCTACCCCAGCCCCTTCTCCACAGAAAGGAGGCCAGGCCTATTGTGAGCTCCCGCTGACTGAGGAATGACCTCACCAGCCTCCTGAGATGGGGTGGGGGGTGGGGGTGGGGACAGGGCCCAGGTTGAGAAAGGCCTGGAGGCTGTGGCCTGGTACAAAGGCCGGGTTGGGGGTAGGCGCCCCTCTAAGAGTTTCCAGGGTGTGGGGGACGACAAGAGCGCTTTTCATGAGAGGAAGACAGGGAGAAAGGGCTAATCCTTAAGAAAGGGCTCTGAGGGAGATTTCCATAGGCGGCCATGTCCCTGAGAGGGGAATTCAGAGATGAGGAAACCGATGGGCTGGGCGGGCTTGCTCATTGGCAGTTTTTGGACCTACCTTCCTCTTGCCTGTAGCCTGTGCTCTTGTCTGTAAAATGGACTTGCTGTGGGGACTGTAGACTACTGTGAGTGTCAGGTACAAAGTACACACCGAGTGTCCAAAGCACTGGTCCCTTCCTCCCTCCTCCTCCTCCCCATCTTCTTCTTCTTATTTCTCCACCTCCTTCCTTCCCTCCTCTTCCCCCTCCTCCCATCTCTCCCCCTTCCCCTACTCCTCTCCCTCCTCTTATTCTTCATCCTCCTTCTCTTTCTCTTCCCCTTCTCCTCCTCCTCCTCCTTGTCCTCCCCTTCCTCCCCCTCCCCCCTCCTCTTCTTCCTTCTCCTAGTAGTCCTCCTCTGATTGGTGGTGCTGGATCTCAAACCCAAGGCCTGGCACATGCTGAGAAGCTGGAGTTCCACCCTAGCCTGACCTGACTCTGGCGTGGGCCTTGCTGAGCCGTCTGGGCTGTTCTCGGCCTTGACTTAGTCCCCGGAGAAGCTGGGATTGCAGGTGTGTGGCCAGCAGGCCTGGCTTCCCTCCCTTTGATAGACATTTCTCAGATCCCAGCACTGGGCTCAGCTGAGCATCCCTAAGCTGCCCGGGGCTGGGCACTGCTTCCGTCCACCCAGCCCTACCATGCGCCTTGTGTGAATTAGCGCCCACTCTCCACTGTCTGCTCCTGACTGAGCTCTGACAAGGTGCAATTCGAGGCCCCGTGTGTCCGCTGATGAGCGCAGTAAGGCACCCACCCTGCACGCCCGAATCTCTGCTCTGGACCAGGCCACAGCTCCACAGCCCGGGATGTGGAGGAGAAAAGTGCTTGCTGGGGCTGCCTGAGAGCCTTTTACTCTTAGCCATTAGAACCTGGGAAGGGGACATGTCATGAAACAGGACGGTAGCCGAGGATAGTTAGAGCGATCGCTCTGTAGCAGAACCCCATGAGCTGGTGTTCTACAAGAGACAGGGCTGTGTCCGGTGGGGCGGGGCCTGGGATGTGATGGGCACTAGCCAGCTCTTCAGACTCCTTTACTGAGAACACCAGCGTCACCCTCCAGCTTTCACATCACTGTGTCTGCTTCCCAGGTTCAGTGAGGCTCTGCAAAGTCTAGTAGACTTTTTTCCCCTCTGGGCTGGGAGTGTGGCTCAGTGGTAGAGCACTGAGTTCAACTCCAAAGCACTGCTGATGCATTTAGAAATTAAATGTTTTGTTTCCCTTTCCGTGTGTGTATGTGCATGCACGTGTACACCCATGCATTCATGTGTGTGAATACAGACGTGTGATGTCACACGTTGAGGTCAAAGGACAACTTTGGGTGTCAGTCTTCATCTTATGCCTCTTTTGAGACTGCCTCCTTGCTGTTCCCTGCTGTGCACTCCAGGCTAGCTGGCCTCTGAGCTTCCAGGAATGCTTTCCCCACCTCCCAAGTCTCCAAGGGAGCATGGAGATTAGAGGTGCATAATTTTATTTAGGCTCTGGGGATTTGAATTCAAACCCTCATGCTAGCGTGGTGAGCCCTTCACTCACTAAACCATCTCCTAGCCCCTCCTCTCCTCTCTGAACTTGTCTTCCATGGAACAAGTTTCCCACGGCTCATACCCAGGAAGACCAGGTCTGTTTAGCTTCAGTCCCAGTGGGTTCCTGTGGTGGCGATGTTTCTGGCCAAGCTAGGTGTGGGTTCTCAGCATAGTTAGATCTGCTTCCCCACAAGCCCCTGGCAGGGAGGTTTCCCTTAGGCAGGATTGATTTGGAATGGACAGTTTACCTAGTGACATACACCTGCCCAGCCTGTGCTGACTCTGACCCGGGGACATCACCGAGAGGACTGCCAGACTATAGCCGTGTTCTATGGCAGAAAGAACTAGATGCATGTGACTTCTGTCCAGCCTGGGGACCAGCTCCCAGGCCAACTGGGATCAAGCGGCCGTGACAAGAGGCACACATAACCAGGAACAAGCCAGGAGCTGAATCTGAATTGGCATGGGAAGGCTGGTCCTTCCCCAGCTGAGTCTTTGATACCCTTGTGCCAGCCTTGGCAAAGACCCATATGCAGAGGCCACAGCTAAACTGAGCCCAGACTTCTAAGCGAGAAAACCATGTCAGAATAAATGAGGCTTGTGGGGTCTTATCCTGTAGTGACAGATAATCTACAGGCACACTGATCAAAAACAATACCGAGAGGAAGGTGGAGAGATGGTTTAGCAGTTAACAGCTGGTTGTTTTTCCATAGAACTCACTTCAATTCCCAGCATGCACATGGAGGCTCATGGTCTCCTTGAGTATCAATCATGCACATGGTATGCATACATACATGCAGGCAAAACACCTATCTGTACGCATGACATAATCAAAATAAATAGATAACAATAACAAAGCTGTGAAGATAGTTCAATCAGAAGACCATGATCTAAATTCCATCCACATAGGCACTGAGAAACGCCGTCGTGTGCTCACAACCCCAGTCAACGCCAGGGAGGCAGGGAGGCAGGGAGGCAGACGTCTGGGTCCTGGGAGTCAGTCAGCCTAGCTTGATCAGAAAGTTCTAGATCAATGAGAGACCCCGCCTCAAGAAAAAATGACACCTGAGGACCGACACTCACGCTTGTCCTCTGTCCTCACGTGTGCAAGGACGCACATCTTCAAACATGCGTGTACAAATATGTCACAAAGATGAGTTACTCAGCAGAAATGTGTCTGAGTCTGCTAGTGCCTGCTATGTGCCAGGCTTCCCATGTTTTGGCCTAATCATTCCTCATGTGACCCACAGCCACATGATAGGTGCTGTTCACATGTGGAGAAACTGAGGCCCAAGTGTTTAAACCACTGGGACACCCAAAGCCTGGCTCTGAACTCCCAACTTCGAGAAACAATGAGAGAGGTGGCCCAGCCACACCCATCTCCGCTTCCTTATTCTGCCCTGGTCCTTCCCTCGCCAAAATTGCTTTGCTGTTTGAGGGTCACAGACACCCTCTATCCTGTCATGAGTGATCACTCGGGCACTAATGCACACGCCAATATCGTTCTGCTGGGTTCACTCCCGGAAACACAGCATCAACTTCCCCCGTGTACTTATGAGCATTGAACCCCATCAGTTGTCTGGCAGTCCATTTGCTAGGGAGAACGAAATACCTGGTGGTCCCTCACATCACCTGCCCTGCAGGAAACAGATTCAATTAGAAAAATCTATTGCTAATTTGAAAGCTCTGATTCTATAATTTCCTACAGGGAAGACATGTAAATTGCGTGTTATTTAACACCCTTTCACGGCAGGTGAGTTCCACGAGGGGCAATTATAACCGGCACTCCACTCTTCTTATCCGCTCCTGACAAGGTGGGTTGGGGGAGGAGGGAGAGGGAGGAGGGAGAGGGAAGAGGGAGGAGGAAGGAGGGAGATGGAAGAGGAAAGGGGACTATTGCAAAACTGGTCTCCAAGGAACTGTCAGAACCCGGAATCAGATGGACCTAGGCAGAGCCAGCTGAGTGGCACCCCGTTCCCACCCTGTGTCCACCCAGACACGCTGGCCTGGACCCAAGTCATCCGGCCCTTCTCCAGCCGTCTAGAGAATGACCACAGTGTGGGGGGTGGGGCAGGACACCCCACACTCACTGCAACCCTCTACCACCATCCAGGTGTCACACGGCTGTTCTCATCCGGCTCTGGCCCTGTCTTGGGGAGACATAGCATCCCTTTCTCTGCTTGGGCTGCATGGGGACCAAACCCCAACTGAATGAACATTTTGTTTTATTTTGTTTTGTTTTGTTGGTTTTTTGTTTGTTTGTTTTTCAGAGACAGGGTTTCTCTGTGTAGCCCTGGCTGTCCTGGAACTCACTCTGTAGACCAGGCTGGCCTCGAACTCAGAAATCTGCCTGCCTCTGCCTCCCAAGTGCTGGGATTAAAGGCGTGCGCCACCACTGCCCATAAATTTAAGAGGGTACCTGAAGCTGCAGAGCACAGTTTCCTGTGAGGAGAACCAGCACAGGCAGCCATCCAAGCCCCGAAGGAGGCCTTTCTCTAGAAAAGCCAGGACCTTTCTGGGTTAGGGGGATTTTCAGGTGACTATTTTCTCTCACATAGAGTAATGAATGAATGGCTCTGTGCACAACCATGTCCCTTGATACACACAGGTATACACACACACACACACACACACATGCACACACACGCGCGCACACACACACACACACACACACACACACACACACGCACTAGGCACTAAGGCTATGGGTTCCTCTGGGGTGGGGAACCACACATAGCTCTCATATTCTGTTCTCTGCCATTGTATAACTTGCTCCCTGTGTTCCCCTTTGCCTGCCTGCCTCCTTTCTTCCCAGACCATAGGTAGTCATGATTTTATACATGCATTCTTCTGCTGCTTTGTATGTAGATATGCATGCGTGCATGTTTGTATATGTACAGGTTGGGTGTGTGCATGTAGCACCCAGGGAACAATCTCCAGTGTCATCCACCTTGCTTTTTTGGAGGTAGATTCATCTGGGGCCTGGAGCTCGCTAGCTATGTTAGAATGGCTGACCAGTGAGCCCTGGAGATCTCCCTGTGTCTGCCTCCCTAGCTTGGGATGTTACATGTGTACCGTCACGGATGGCAAACACTTTATTGATTCCATCCCCTTCCCCCTCCTCATGCGCCCACATTTAACAAATGAGGAGTTTCTCAGGCTCCTCCCCTTTCCTCGGATCTCTTCCATAGGGCCCCTGCACACCTTGCCATGTCAACCCCAGGCTCTCCCTTGGGTGGCTCATCGTCTCGCCTGGAGCTGCCCACAGCTGATCCTTGAAGGAACAGTAAAGTCTGATGCTACCCGGGGAAAGCTAAGAGCAGACCTACCCTCGAAAACCTACCTTGGAATGGGACGCCCCTGACCGGCATACAGGCTGAGTACGAGAACTGGCGCCACCTGCTGGCACAGGTGAGAATTGCGTGCTGGTGTCTTCTCGCCAGGTCCCCCTGCCCCTGGGGTTATATCCTGAGCCCCTTGAGGTGATAGATACAGTGCCATCCTCCCAATGAGTGTCTCTCAGCAGCTGCTTTGGGTGTATTTTAAAGATGTGATATTTTCACAGGTTCTGGGCATTTCTACTCTATTGCTCCTTTACTCCCCGCCGAGGGATGGGAGGCGCCTGCTGTAGTAATCAGGGATGCAGAGGCCAGCCAGTCAGTCATGGCCCCTGCAGACTCCAAGGACTGGATTCAGCAAGTCCTTACACAAGACAACATTTAATTACAATGTAACCATGCTTATTGAGGAGGGGACAATGTTGTTTGACATTTCATCTGTTTTACAAGTAGGCTTGATTGCTACTACCACGAAGTAAGTAAGATGTGTGGGTTCAAATAAGGACTCAGACCCCAGGAAGCCAGGAGGACACACTCACTACCAGGGTATAGCCATATTACCGCCACCTCAGCAAGAAAAAAAAATGCTGAGTTTAACAAGACCCCAGGGAAGGGAACAACTTTCTCTGAAAGCTGGTTTCAGCCAGTCATGGCCAGTGCCAGGGTTGGACCAAGCTCCCTCCCAGGGATGCACTAGGGGTCAATGAACAGAACACTGGCTCTCCGAACACTTTCCCCTGGGACCACATTCCTCATCTCTCCTCATCCCTCTCCGTCAAACAGACCCAGAGACTTCATGAGGAAGGAGCTCTATAGTGAAAACAAGACTCTCCGGGGACGACTAGGAATAATCATCTCCTCCCTGCCTCACTTTCCCCTCCTTCAGAGTGAAAGGTCACCCTGGAGAGTGGAAAGGTATATCTGAAGTGTCATTTAACCCTTCCCACTCACCTCCCTTCACCAGAGTAGAGACACACAGACGCCCCCCCCCCACCCAGTGCACGTATGCCCTCAGTGGTCTCAAAGACTAAAGTCAAAATGGTCCACTGGCCGTGGGGACAAACAGATCCCTTTTGACTGCATAGAGAGTAGAGGTGATACAGGTGGTAGGACCTGTTCCTGTGGGACAGTTGGAACCGGCCAACAATCTCTCTCTCTCTCTCTCTCTCTCTCTCTCTCTCTCTCTCTCTCTCTCTCTCTCTCTCGGCTTCACCCCCACCTCCTTGAGCTGGAGTGTGAAGCCCCTTGGGGCAAGCCATGCATCCCCTATACGCACGGTGAGAAACCAAGTGGCTTCCCACCCGGACCCTGTCTCTGAGCTGTCGTCACAGTCATGTGCTCAGGGGCAGGGTCCTTAACTCATCCCCAATTCTTTGTCATGAAAAGCTCATGGGGACCTGCCTGCAAGCAGAACCAGATGAGACTGGGTACAGCAGAGGGTAGAGCACCTAGGACATTGTTAGCACCCAGTCAGCTCCAATGGAGGCCGTGGTGCAGGGCGGCCTGGGGGAGCTTCCAGATATAGGGGGAGGCTGGGATATGCTAACGCTATCACTCATTGCCTGATCACGGCACTCCTGAAATCTATTCCCTCACTCAAACACACACACACACACACACACACACACACACACACACACACACAAAACTGTCTTTGATTGGAGAAACTGAGGCTCAGGGAAGCAATGACACTCAGCATACAAACACACCCTCTACAGTGGAAGGAAATATTAATGTCATACATCACTGGGGCATTGTGAGATTCAAACTCTGTTCTCCACACTGGTCAGTTTGGCTCATCAGGAGAACAGCCCGGCTTGGCCCAATTTATTGATAAAAAACAAACAAACAAACAAACAAAAACCATACCTTAGCCAGCACTTCCTCAGTGTGGCCACAGGAGGGCAGTAGCACCCCATTCATTTACAGCTTGACGGCACTTTTTTTTTTTTTTTCTTTTTCCTTTTTCTTTTTTTCCCCTTTAAACCGTGTGCAGCCTGAAATGGGAAATCCCACAGCATGGAGGCAGAGAGGGGCAGCCTGTCTTGGTGCAAACACAGAAGTAAAAAAGGGTGAGGTGGTTTGAAGGGTCAACCGAGGCCAGGTCTGTCTTGACGCGCATGACGGGAGTGAATCCTTGCCCATCTCTGGGCCTTGGTTTCCTTGTAAACTGTATGTCACTGAGCAGGGGCTTGAAAACTGACAATCTCATGCCTGTTTGGCCAACACAAGGTTTTTCAAAATTGTTCCTTGGTTGGCTGCCTCCTCCCGTCCGTCCTCTGACCGCTACTGACTCGGAAGCAGGCTCTGTGGGCTTGGACTGTAGAGAGGGCCAGGGGCTGTCAGAAGTGGAGTCAGCCCCAGAGAACCAGACCTGGAAAGCCTGGCCTGCCTGGCCACCCTCGGGCTGAGCCTGTGGTCCAAAGAGGCATCTCACGAATCAAGGCTCAGCCTCAGTGACAGCCACCATGACCACAGAGCTTCTTCCTTTGCTTTTGTTGTTCTTCCTCCATAGAAATAGGTGTAGCTGGGATAGTGAAGTGTGAGATAGTGTGTGTGTGTGTGTGTGTGTGTGTGTGTGTGTGTGTGTGTGCGCGCGCGCACATGCTCATGTCCATGCTATATGTGTGTGTGCAGGGCCTAGGGCAGATTTACAGGTTTGGAAGGAGAGATGGGCATATTAGTCAGGGCTCTCTAGGGGAATAGAACTGATAGAATGAACAGACATTAAAATGGGGATTCATTAGATTGGTTTTACATGAGGCACTCTGGGTAGACAGCTATGGCTGTCCACACATTGAAGAGAACTGCACGGTAGCTACTGGATGTCTCAGCAGGTTCAGTCTGGCCCCGAAGGTCTGGAGGCTCTCTAGAAAGTCAGTCACACTGGTCCTCAGTCTGCACTGGAACTGTAGACATCTGATGGTGGCAGCAACAGCGGGGTGGAAACACTCGCCAGCAAGAGGAAAAACAGGGAGGCAAACTTTTCTATCTGGGCCACTGGCTGCAGGGTGCTGGCCACCCCAGGATGAGCCTGTGGTCCGAAAAGATATCCCATAAATCAAGGCTCATTGTATGTGTGAGTCTACCCTAGGCCTTGCACACGCACACACACACACACACACACACACACACACAGTTCCCTCCTGCACTCCATTGGAGAGGCTGTCGTTAGGTCCTTAGTAGTAGAAAGCTCCGAGGGCTGGGGTGAATTGTCCCTGGTTGGTGCAGGAGAGACGGTCTTTCTCTCCATCTTCTAAAGAGTTCTGGACTCGAACACATACCTGGTGGTGTTCCTGCCCCTGGACCACTACCAGCCACTGGCCAATTTGAGGCTACAAACACACCCTCTACAGTGGAAGGAAATATTTATCTATTCTAGCAAGAGCAAAGGGAAGAGAGCTGGTCAGAGCTGACCACCTAGCAAAAGAAGAAAAGACCGGGAGGCAATTTTCTGCATGAGGAGTAAAATCTGTTTTAAGAAGCATGAAGTGCACTGTGCAATACCAGCGATCGGCCACTGGGGGCACCTGACTACACAGGATGGGAAGTCTGCAGCTCTATCCTGGAGTGGTCACAATTATGGCAGAAAACCACGCGGCGAGGGCATGGGCGAGGGGGTTGCAGGGGTCGGAGGGGGGGTGGAGAGCCAACAGCAAGGAAGATACAAGACCTTTCAGCTAGCTTGGGTGGCCTCTCCAGTTCCCAGCAGGGAAGGATATGGCCACCGTCCTCCATCAAGTTTGCAGTCTTTACCACCTCTATACTGCTCCTCCCCTGTACCCACCCCTGCCACTGTCACCCCAGACGACACCCCCAACCCCGCTACCCCCCACCCTCGCTGCCCCATCCTCCCACTGCCGCTGCCTACCCCATACCTGATTCCCATACTCTAGGCCCTCCACTGCCTCCTGCCCAAATGCAAGCCTTGAGCTAGTTCCCAAGTTTTCGTCTGGTGGACAGTGCTACCTGGGCTACCCAAGGTCCTGCAGAGAGCTGGGGACAGATGCAGCTACCAGAGAGATCTTGAGGACAAACCCACCCCCACATCCCGCCAATACACAGACTGGGTTTGAGGTTGGATGTTGTTTCATCCAAATCCTTACTGTCTTCTCTATATTTTCTCTGTTTTCTATGGCTATAACAGAACCCCTGAAGCTTGGTAATTTGTAAAGAAAGAAGTTTCTTGAGGCTCGGGATTCTGAAGTTTAGGAAGTTTGAGAGCAGGGAGTCACATCGGGTGAGGGCCCTGTGCTGCAATGGCACCAGGGAGATGTTGGAAGAGCATCCACTGTGAGAGGAGGAAGCAAAAACGTGAGGGTGGGGAAGAGAGTTCAGTGGTTAGAGCACTTGAGGACCTAGGATTTGAGTCCCCAGCGCCCACATGAAAGCTGGCCCTGGCTGCACAGGCCAGAAGCCCCAGCACTTGGGGACAGAGACAGACAGATTCCCCAGTACTTCCTGGCCAGCCAATCTAGCCAAAACCCCACGAGCTTCCCATTCCCTGAGAGACACTATCTCAAGGCAATAAGTGGGGAAATGGATGAGAACACGGAGCTCCTTACTCTGGGTTATACACACAGGCACTCTGGACTCTGCATGTATGTACATGGTTGCCCACACTCACATGCACCCCAACTCACACACACACACACACACACACACACACACACACACACACATACACACACTACAGCCAGTCTCACCTTTAACAACCTGTTGTTGTGGTAACTCACCCAGGCCCAAGAACACACTCACCGCTGCAGGAACCGACCCAGTCACAGTCACTAGAGAAAGAAAGGTTTCTGTTCCTCTCAGCCATGGAATCAGCCTGAGTTCCAGAGGGGACAAACCATCTTCAGACCACTCCTCCTGAGGATAGGGTCCAGTTTCCCCCAAACCCCCAATTCCACAGCCACACAGAGAATGACATGACCCCTTCCACTCTGCCAAGGAACACACCAGACTCACATCATCTCTGCCATCCCTGGAGGGAGCAAGAGTCAATCCAGATTTAAAAAGACGAAAAACAAACAAACAAGAAACCTCTGGGTTCTTTGTGAAGCTCACGACTACTAGTATTGACCAGTTTGGTCCAGTTTGGTCTCTCCCCGTGGCTTCTGGGTCCAGCCCCACCATGGACTCTAACTCCTTCCCTTACAATGTTTATCCTGTAAGGCATAAAGCTGGTCCTTCATGTATTTACCATCTTTCAATGTTTAAAACTGTGATTGTGTTGGATGTGTGAAGATTGTCTATAAAATGCCTGCTAAAGAATGAATACATCTCCACCCACAGTGAGACCCTCGCCCAGGGTGCACTCACCGCTAAATCCAGAAAACAACAACAACAAAAACCCAAAAAACCCAGCACCTCCATGCCCTGAGTATCTCCTGTGGCTATGTATGCCTGGTCGGTCTAATCTCATCGTGTCATTCACACTGGCCTCCCATCCACAGCAATCCTCCTGTCTCAGCACTTCAGAGTGCTAAGATAACTAGTGTGCCTGCCACCAAGTCTGACTCTGCTCTGAGTTTCATGCTAAACATTTCTTTGTGTCCTTTAAAGATCGACTACCTCTGGGTTTCATCTTGGTTGTTTGTTTTTGTTTGTTTCTTCAGTAAAACACACTTAGTATAAAATTCACCATCTGGACCATTTTCAAGCACACAGTGCCACAGCAGTAAGTTGTGCCCATTGTGGTACAGCCTTTGATGATGACCATCTCCAGAACTCCTAATATATCTGGCACATGCTGTTAAGTTAGTTTCTAACTGCTGATGACGTATGAAAATGAAATTGGAGGCTGGAGAGATGCCGCAGGCTGGAGAGATGCCGCAGGCTGGAGAGATGGCGCAGCAGTTAAGAGCCTTGGCCGCCCGTGCAGAGCATCTGGATTTGGTTCCCAGCACCTACCCCAGGAGGCTCGACCCCCAGTAACTCCAGCTCTCGGGAATTTGGCGCCCTTTTCTGGCCTCCAAGGGCACCTGCATCCATGTACATACATATGCTTAGATACACCCATTCATATACTCAAAAACAATAAAAATAAACCTTTAAGAACAAAATTGCTTTTTGCATTTTTTATATTAAGCAAATTTACCAGATTCTCCTAGTGGTTTATAATTTGATTATTTTGTATTTTCTGTTTACATGGTCATAGCATCTGCTAATAGCATTAATTAGAATGTGAGACAGTTGGTTTATTCTTCCCATATTACTGTGCTAACCAGGACCAAACCACAGGGTTCAAAAGAATTTCCTAGAACTAATTTGATCAGTGGGCTTCTTCTTCTAATGTAACACTTCCAATACTAGGCTGGACAGTTTGATGGCATTTACATCTAACAATGTCTCTACAAATTGTTATCAAGTTAAGGACATTTCTTTCAATGAATAAATAAGTCATCTTTATAATGAAGGAATGTCAAATTATAATTAAGGAATGTCAAATTTTTGTTTTGTTTCACCTTGCTGGGAGGGAGGGAGAGAGAGAGAGAGAGAGAGAGAGAGAGAGAGAGAGAGAGAGAGAGAGAGAGAGAGAGAGAGAATCTCAAATACCATGAAGCTAGACTTAGAGGCATTGCTGGGAACTGAACTTGAGTCCTCTGCGTGCGCCACAGGCACTCTTAACCTTTGAGCCATCCCTCCAGTCTTCTTGCTGCGTTCTGAAGCAAGTTCTCAGTATGTAGTAGCCCAGGCTGGCCTCCGGCTGCTCATCCTCATTCCTCAGCCTATCAGGGGCTGGGATTACAACTGTGTATCACCTCACCTGATGACAGGAAAATCCCATTAAGTAATTTTCCACCTGTTGAATTAATTTTTTTAAACCATTAATGTGGCTAATTACACAGTTAGCTTTATGATTTTAAGTCAACCTTGAATGTTTCAAATGAACACAATTTAACCATAACACCCCATTTTTATTAGTCTTGCTAAATTCACTGAGTTCATAAGGTAGACTTGTTGAACTCAGTGTGAACTTGAAAGGGCCTTATGCTCTGCATCTGTCTTATCATAGGACAACTGGTAAACTGAGGCCAGTTGACTATGTGTCTTCACTCTGGAGTGGAAATCTGTGAGCTTGAGTTCTGTTCACAACACATTCATTGCTACGGATGCTATATGAGCAACCCACTTCCTCTTCCGGCCTGACAGCCTTCCTTTCTCCTTGACGGCTGGGAGACAGCCTCACCATTGGCTGTCTTTGGTGATTTCCCAACCAAGATCAGGCCTCCTTCAGTGGACACTTATATGAGACTGCAGTTCAATGCAGTCTCCCAAAGCCCTGGCTTTGCACCCACCCAAGCAGCCCTAAGGGACGCTCCAGGGCTAGTGTTCCCCCAGAGTCTGGCTAAGGCTTTGTAGCCCCTGCCCTCCATTACACCTGATCCAGGAGTGGTCTCTAATAAAACGTTTGTAGCCAGGAACCAGGAAGAGGGCTCAGCTGGTGAAGTGTGTGCGTACAAAGCTGGCCGTGGTGGCACATGCTTGTAATTCCAGTTCTGGAGAGGCAGAGACAGAAGGGTCCCTGAGACTCAACAGCCAGTCAGGCCTAGGCAGTCAGCTCCAGGACAAAAAGAAAGAAAGCGTTCTTGAAGAAGACAAAAGGTAGACAGCTCCTAAGGAACTAGGTTCAAGATTCCCCACTGACCACACACACACACACACACACACACACACACACCACACATACACACACACATACATACACACACACATACACACACACACCACACACACATACATACACACACCACACACACACACACACACACACACACACACACACACACACACACAGGAAAAAGATTCTTGCACCCAGTGTGGATCTCAAAGTCAGGCTCCCACAATCCAGGAGAGCCAGCCTGAAACCCTGATCTTTAGAAGGTGTCAAGGTTGGCCTCATGATCTGGCATATTTCTACATGTCTCATGAATAATTTGGAAAGGCAATATTCTCAACCCAAGAGAGACCTCCAGGCATGACATGCTCATCATGGTAAACCTGTATCTGTGTACCGTAAGCCTTCCCCACTGAAATGACCCAAGGCTATGCCACCGTGGTTCTGGGCATGTGCTCTTTTTCATTTTCCTTCATGTGTGTGTGACTACAATAACTCCACTGTTGGCTCTCTGTGTCTGCAGGTGCCGCATCCACAGATCCGGACAGCCACAAATGGAAAACAATTCACCTGTACCGAATAAGTGCAGACATTGCCACCCATCCCTCCCTGAACTCAGGGGCACAAGAGCTGATGATTCTGCCCCAAAGTTGTGTTAGGGATGGGAAGCCATTGATAGAGCATTTGAAGCCTGTGCCTCCTCAATAAGGCACTTTAGCATCCAAGGCTTGTGATATATTCCAGAGGCTCTGGAACCTTCCTTATGGGTACCAAGAGACCTGCACATAAATTGAGAGCAGTTATGACTCCCTGGAGAATTGATCCTTCTATTGTTATCCAGCCACCATCTCATCCAGGATAATACTTTCTTCTTCGAACTTACTTAAATTTTTAATGCATGCACACACACAAACACATGCACATGCAGGCACATGCATGTGCACACAAACACATGTACGTGCATATGCACATGAATAAATGTATGCATACACACACTCTCTCACACACAGGCACATACATACATGCACACACACACATTTTTTGGTGCTGAGGATAGGAGTCAGCACTGTGTGTGCTAGGCGTGATACTCTTATCCCTGTGCTGGGCTCCTGGGCCTAACCTCAACATATAGAGCATGTTTTCTTTTTCTTGACACTTGTATACTATAATTTTTCTTTTCCTTTCTTCTCTCTCTCTTCCTCCCTCCCTCTCTTCTCTCTCCCTTTCCTCTCCATCTCCACGCACACACGAGAGAGATGTATGTGTGTGTACACATGTGTATACATGCATGTACAGTTCATGTTGCACAATAATCTCACCCATCTTGTTTTTGAGACAGTGCTTTCACTCATCCTGAAGCTCACCAAGCAGGCAAGGACCCTGGCCAGTGAACCCCGGGGATCTGACTATGCCCCACTCCCCAGTGCTGGGACTGTAGCACACACCACCACACTGGGACTTCCTTTTCTGTTGTAGCTTTCTGTTTTGCTCTTCAGACAGGGTTTCTCTGTGTAGCCCTGACTGTCCTGGAACTCACTCTGTAGACCAGGCTGGCCTTGAACTCAGAGATCCACCTGCCTCTGCCTCCTGAATGGTACGTGTCACCACTGTCCAGTTACACTTGGACTCCCTTAGACAGGGTCTAAGGGTGGGATTCAAGTCCTTGTGCTTAAAAGGCAAGCAGTTTATCAAATGAGCCTTCCCAGCCCCCTCTCTTGCTCTCCAGGGCTCTGTTGGTTCTGAGGATTTAACCCTGGGCCTTGTGCATGCTAAGCCCATGCTCCGCCTCTAAGCTGCGACCTCAGTGACCTTGCCTATAAGTTTTTATATGTGGACTTTCAACACTTCTGGGTGGTGCTGGTATTTAAGGTGCAGGGCTTGTGAACCCAGCATGACCTGGTATGGGTTCATTTGTTTGTTTTAGATCGAGTCTTACTATGTGGCCCCAAACTTCCCAATCCTCCTGCCTCAGACTCCTGAGTAGCTAAGGTTAGAGGCTTCTGTCACCAAACCTAGGCCTTGGTACTCTGTACGTTTTAAAAATTCAATCCAATAACTGTGTTTTAGCAAGGACTTGGTCCCTTTAACTGTATCCTGGGAGTTTATTTACATTACTCTCTAGACTTCTTTATTCAATTATGTTAGTGATCGCACACATGTGCCACAGTGGGTGTGTGGGGATCAGAGGACAACGTTCAGAATCCGTTCTCCTTCCACTGTAGTCTCTGGGGGTGTGACACCAGACCGTCAGGCTTGGCAGCAAGTGCCTCTACTGTCCAAGCCTTCTCACAGCCCATGGCTAATTTTTAGTGCTTGCTGTGAGAATTTTAGCACAGCACCTAACATCCTCTGAGTTTAGCCAGTGTGCTTTGCCCTCCTCCTCAATAACAGAAAACATTTGAAAGCTCTAATTTTGAGCATCCTCTCCCAAATTACACGGTACCATCCAGTATTTTAGTACTGGCCCATCGCTCTCCACCATGAATTAGGAGTCATTATTGTGGAGCCGTGCAGCCCATGTTTATGTATTTCCTCCCCAAATATTTGCCAACGTCTGTGCCCGTTGCCCCTTTTATATAGCTGGCCTTCTCTCCATAATAACTTTGATTCTGTTTCAAGTACATGGCGTGGAGAGAGGGCTTCCTTTGGTAAGGCTATTCTGGTGGGAGGCATCGCCCACGTTGGTGCGTGTGTGTGCGTGTGCATACATACGCATATTTATGCATGTGTGCATGAGGGGTGGGTGTGTAGGCATGTAGAAGCCAGAGCTCAGCTCTGGCAGTCCTTCCCCAGCTACCATTCCCCTTGCTTTCTGAGATGGATTCTTGAGAGCCACTGGGACCTGTCCCCTCACCAAGTAGGTGGGGCTAGCTGAGGGGCTGGCTGGCTAACCGGCTAGTGAACTCGGGATCTGCCTGTCTCAGCCCACTCGGTACTGGGATAACAGGCACATGCCACCACGCCTGGCATTTTTACCTGAGTTCCGAAGATTGGACCCAGGTCCTCATGCACGCACAGCAAGTGCTCATGCGCTGAGCCCCGCCCCCCAGCCCGGGAAAGTGTTCCTTTGTCTGAACGCAGCTGCTGCCCAGGCTTCCTTCTGGGAGGAGCCAGTGGACTTCCACGCTGTCAATCACTGCTTTCTCAGCACATGAAGGTACCAGCGGCTGACCTGTGGGACCGGCACTCGGGAGGCCGAAGCAGGAGGCTCACAATTTCCACACCAGCTGAGGCTATAAAGGAAGACCCTTTCCCTATGCCTTCCCTCCAACAAATAAAATGCCAGTGTGTTCTGCCCTCTTTTGTTAAAGGTAAATCCCAGCTAGAAATAAGCTCCTTGTTTATTTAGAAAGAATTTCTTTCCGCGAGTGCATTTCACCTTGACCTTTTTCCTGCTATGACTGCTGTTTGAGTCTCTGTGTCCAGCTATGAATCTCCCATGACTAACCTCACTAAGGATTCACTGACCTCTTGAGTCTGGGGCTTGGTATCAGCCATCCACTCCTGGCTGGAACCCTGTCCACCATTGCTCTATGCAGAGGTTCATTAGGCCCCTCCCACTCCACGCTTCTAGATAATTCCATCAGTCTTGTTCTCCATAGCCCAGTCCCGAGGCTGTTGACCTGTCCTTTGAGTTTCCGATTCTGTGCTCCGTGGCTTCCCCGCTGGTTCCTTTTCAAAGCTGAATGCTCTGCATGGTCTCTTAGTCTCAATTTTGTTCTTACACATTTCTCTTTTCTTCTTGAAAAAAAAAGCAAAAAAAAAATCATTATTGTTTTATGTGTACTCTTTGTGGGATCTCGTCAGACCTGAAGGCTCTGAGGCTTGCTCCTGCGGCAGCCTGGGTCGCTTCCTCTCCGTTCTGTGACTTCTGTCATTCCCCCTCCCCCCCCTTGAGCTGATCACTCTCTTTGGAAGCCAACTTGAGGGCATGCTGATAGCCTGTGTGTGTGTGTCGGTGTCTGTGTGGTCTGTGTGTGTCTGTGTCTGTGTGTCTGTGTGTGGTTTTATGCCTCTCTATAAAAATCTAAAATCCACAAATGAAAGAAACGCTGTATTTGACTTTCTAAGTCTGCTTTAGTTCTCTTAATAGGATTCTCTCCAGTTCTGTTCAGTTGTTTTTTTGTTTTGTTTTGTTTTGTTTCAGATCTTTCGAGACAGGGTTTCTCTGTTTAGCCCTGGCTGTCGTGGAACTCACTCTTTAGACCAGGCTAGCCTCAAACTCAGAGATCTGCTTGCCTCTGCCTCCCAAGTGCTGGGATTAAAGGCGTGCGCCACCACTGCCCAGCCGTTCAGTTTCTCACAAGTAGCATAGCACCACTTTTCTTCCTGGCTGAATCCGATCCCACCAGCATCCGCACCACGTTCTCCGCATCTACTCCTATAGAGGACCCCTGCGCCACCTCCGTGTTAGCTGATGTTAGCTGTAACGCCGGATGTGCGGGGTCTCCAACATCCCGACTTAGGCCCCTGAGGGTAAATGAGCTAGGGTGTCTCGAACTAAACTAAACTCAAACTAAAGTCAAGTAAGAACGAGCCAGTGATGGTGCGTATCCGGGGCGTGTTTCCGCTTCAACGCCATGTCAAGGGCAGAGTAGGCAGGTTTCCGTTTTTTTAGCTCTTCTGTGAGGTGAGGTTTGTTTTTCATTCTTCCCTATACTCCGGGTGTTGGCCTCTGCGGGACACTGGCACAGTGCACTCTCGCTTTGAAGGGGTCTCCTCTCCCACTCTCTGTGGTAGCCAGGGCTTTCCCTCTGCTCTCTGCTCTCAGGCAGCTCTTGGCCTCTGACCTTTCCTGCACCATTTCTCTTAAGTCAGCAAGCAATATGGGATGGAGATGGGGTGGGGTGGGGACGACACATTACCTGGTATCTTAGTTACAATCAGAGGACTGAAGAAAGGACTCTAACCTGGCAGCGCGCCAGAGACAGTCGGGGTCCCTGAGAAATTTCCAGAACTTTTGCTGACTCTTAACCCGCCCTTTCCCTTCACAGTCAGAGCAGCACACTCTGATTATTCTTGACGCTGCCGGGGTTCTATCTCCCTTGGCATGAGCTTCCAAGGACAGGGAGGAAGGGGGACCTCAGTGTCCTCACCCCAACATGGCTATGAATGTCCCTGAAAGGGACACAGAGGGCTCTGAAGAGGAAATGATGACTGAATCCAGTTGGGACACTCAACCCACACCAGAAAGCCTCAAGGCACAGCCAGGGCCCTAGGTCAGCCTCCAGTGTCCCCAGCCCAGTGTCCCCAGCTACTACCGTTATGGCATTAGGATCTGACCACGTGCCCTTTGCTCAAAGTGAGTCATGGTTGCTCCTCGCTGCTGAGGATCACATGCAACCAGGACATGATCACAGGAAGTTCCCAAAGCGACTGTTCAAGAAAAGACAGACAGGAAGGAAGGAAGGAAGGGAGGAAGGAAGGAAGGAAGGAGGGAGGACTGGAGAAATGGCTTAGCAGTTAAGGACACTGGCTGCTCTTCTAGAGGTTCTGAGTTGCCTTCTTCTGGTGTAAAACATATGCAGACAAAGCAACCATATACATAAAATGTATAAATAAAGAGAGGATTTTTTTCTTTTCTTTCCTAGTGGCATAAGTTGTAACCCTGGCCACCCAGAGGGGAGGCAGAAACACCGAGTACAAGCTTATCAAGACCCTGTTTCAGAACTCAAAGTGAGTGCGCATGTGTGTGTGCACACTGGGTATGTGTGTATGTGCATGTACATGTGCATGTGGGGGAGCTCATGTGCTCTGTGTGTGCATGTTGTGTGTGTGTGTGTCTGTGTGAGTGTGTGTGTGTGTGTGTGTGTGTGTGTGTGTGTGTGTGTGTGTGTGTACCAGCAACAGAGCTCTTGCCTGGCACATGGGAGGGCCAAGGTTCCAGCCATAGCACTTCAAAGAAAGAAAGAAAGAAAGGAAGGAAGAAAGAAGGAAGGAAGGAAGGAAGGAAGGAAGGAAAGAAAGAAAGAAAGAAAGAAAGAAAGAAAGAAAGAAAGAAAGAAAGAAAGAAAGGCAATGAAGTTGAATGTTCAAAGCTTCAATGCCGTAACACTGAACTAGAACAGTGGATCCTGTCTCACACCAACCAAGCTTGGGGCTGGTGGGTATCAGAGGCCGGAATCGGAAGGCCTGGCAGAGAGGAAGCTGGATTGTCTGGTGGGCACCAACACCTCAGCCCTCACTTTTCCTAAAATGGAGCCCTCCGTCCCGCTCCCTAAATATCCCTGGGTCTTTAGAGCCCTTGCTCCATCCAGCTCCCACTTCCCATCACACTTCTGACTCACAGGGGAAAATAACCTAGCAGCAATTCGTCTTCCTCAAGCGCTGCCCGCGAGCTTCGAAGGTTTTTTTTTCACAGCCGAGTTATTTCTGATCTCGGTTCTGGCAGAAAGAAATCTAGAGCAACGGTGGAGGTGGGGGGTGGGGGTGGGGGTGCGTTCGGAAGCTGTGCCAAGCCAAACAGTGTCTAAAAGTCTACAGCTGAGCCGCCAGTCTGGGGAAAGAGTGCTTCAGAAAAACACCTAAGACCTCTGGGGATGAGAAATCAGGGGAAAGGAGGGTCGGGAAAGAAATCCACGGGCTAGGACATCAGGTGGCCTCCAGCCCTGAGCACAAGGCCTCACACATGGCCCTCAGAGCTTGTGAGGGATTGGGGAAGCTCAGTAGTAGGCTCTTAGGCCTCTGCAAGTGGAACCACGGCTAAGTAGTGTGGTGTTGGGCAAGTCACCTGACCTGGCGTCTACTCCTATAGCCAGCAAGGATGATGCTGACAGTTGAACCCTGGGGGTCAGCCCACCAGTGGAGTAAAGTTATCTATGTCATTGTCACCATGCCAAGTAAGCTCCTGATGCAGCTCGGTATGACAGAGGGCAAAGTATTGATGTACTGATGTTCAAAAGATGATTGTTAAGGAAGGGTGTGATGGTGATAAGGGTGATGGTGGTGATGACAATGGCAGAGATGGTGGTGTCAGTAATAAGGGTGAGGGTGGTGGCAGAGATGGCACATTGTCGATGGTGATGACGATGATGATGGTAACGGCAGCAGTGATGATGGCAATGAGGGTAGAGAAGATATTGAACTTGAGAAAGGGGCAGGGTTAAGGTCATTTTCAAAATGGTCTCCATAGACTGGGGAGACAGCTCAGTCAGTAAAGTGCTTGTCACATGAGCAGGAGAATCTGAGTCCCTAGCACTTGTGAATTTTATGTCTTACAGAAAACAAAAACAGGCAAGCCAGGCATGGTGGCGCACGCCTTTGATTCCAGCACTCAGGAGGCAGAGGCAGGTAGATTCTCTGTGAGTTCAAGGACAGCCTGCTCTATAGAGTGAGTTCTAGCACAGCCAGGGTTACACAGAGAAACCCTGTCTTGAAAAACCAAACAAGCAAAAGAAAAAGGCCAGGCACATGCCAGGCACAATGGTATACACTTTTAATCTCAGTACCCAGGAGGCATAAGCAAGCAGATCTCTGAGTTCGAGACCAGCCTGGTCTACAGAGTGAGTTCCAAGAAAGCCTAGGCTATATAGAGAAACACTGTCTCAAAAATAAAAACAAACAAACAAAAATCCAGGCATACACAATAGTACAATAGTAAGGCCTGTAGCCCAGCACTGGGTAGGGGAAGCAGAGGCAGATTGATCCTGAAGACACACGGACCAGACAGCCTGACCCAATCTGTGAGCTTCTGTTCAGTGGGAGACTTAAAAATCAAGGAGGACAGTGACCAGAGAAGACACTGAATATCAACCACAGGTTCGAATATAACCACATGTGTGCATGTGTACACACACACATACACATGTGCACATACGCACATATACACATATGCACATATACACATACACACATGCATACACACATATACACACATACATACACACATACACACACATATACACATACATACATATACACATACACATACACACATATACGCATACACACAGAGACACACACACATACTCTCTCTCTCTCTCTCTCTCTCTCTCTCTCTCTCTCTCTCTCTCTCTCTCTCTCTCTCTCGGAGCTGATTGATCCCTGATCCACAAATAGTTAGAAATGTTGCACGAAGCCAGGTGGTGGTGGCGCACACCTTTAATCCTAGCACTTGGGAGGCAGAGGCAGGCGAATTTCTGAGTTCGAGGCCAGCCTGGTCTACATTGCGGGTTCCAGGAGAGCCAGGACTATGCAGAGAAACCCTGTCTCAAAAAAACAAAAAAAAAAAAAAAGAAGAAGAAAAGAAATGTTGCACGAGCTCCCCAAATCCACCCCCAACCTCTGGTGGCAGCATCCTGGGTCTATACCCAGAAGATGGTGAGGCACGGGGGTCTCTGGACAAGTGGGTAAATGGGTGGATGCTGGGAACCCTAGAACTCCCCCCAGACCCCATCCTGGAGTGTCTACTCTGGCTTTACCATCCAGAAAAAGACAGGAAAACTTGGTCAGGGAGGTTCAGAAGCTCACCTCAGAAACATCACACTCGGGGACAGATCAACAGTGATTGTCCCTATAGACAGACGATGGGGAATCCACAGGAATCTGCAGGAGAGAAGAGCTGTGCACCAGAACAAAAGATCATTAGAAAATAAGTTCCAGAATGGTGTCTGCAGCTCTGACACAGCCCAGCCTGGCTACTAACCGGAGCAAGAACAGAGTGAAGAGTCCTTTACGTGGGTGAGGGATTGGGAGGCCCAGGCAGAGTCCTGTCTCCTCGGATTCCAGATGTGGAGACTCAAATGCCTGCTGAAACGGGTCTCCAAGTCGACTGTCTTGCAGGGCTCTTAGGATCTTTCCCAGATAGATACGCAGTTCTGGGAGCTTTCATGTGCTCCTAAGGAGAAGGAGGCTGGAGGGTCCCTTGGGGAGCACACCTTCACTCTGGGTGAGCCTCATTAGGGCACAAATGATGGAGCCCTTCACCCTGGGCACAGACTCTGGGTCATAGTACAATGGCCTTCGGCTATTGGTTCATCCCTCTTAACCATGGCTTACAGACCCTTTAGCCACAGATACAGAGCTCTTCATGTGGGTTATAGAGCCCATGGTGAGGGTCACAGCGCCATTGGTTATAGAGCCCATGGTGAGGGTCACAGCACCATTGGTTATAGAGCCCATGGTGAGGGTCACAGCGCCATTGGTTATAGAGCCCATGGTGAGGGTCACAGCGCCATTGGTTATAGAGCCCATGGTGAGGGTCACAGCGCCATTGGTTATAGAGCCCATGGTGAGGGTCACAGCGCCATTGGTTATAGAGCCCATGGTGAGGGTCACAGCACCATTGGTTATAGAGCCCAGGTGAGGGTCACAGCACCATTGGTTATAGAGCCCATGGTGAGGGTCACAGCGCCATTGGTTATAGAGCCCATGGTGAGGGTCACAGCGCCATTGGTTATAGAGCCCAGGTGAGGGTCACAGCGCCATTGATTATAGAGCCCATGGTGAGGGTCACAGCGCCATTGGTTATAGAGCCCAGGTGAGGGTCACAGCACCATTGGTTATAGAGCCCATGGTGAGGGTCACAGCACCATTGGTTATAGAGCCCAGGTGAGGGTCACAGCACCATTGGTTATAGAGCCCATGGTGAGGGTCACAGCACCATTGATTATAGAGCCCAGGTGAGGGTCACAGCACCATTGGTTATAGAGCCCATATGAGGGTCACAGCACCATTGGTTATAGAGCCCATGGTGAGGGTCACAGCACCATTGGTTATAGAGCCCATATGAGGGTCACAGCACCATTGGTTATAGAGCCCATGGTGAGGGTCACAGCGCCATTGGTTATAGAGCCCAGGTGAGGGTCACAGCACCATTGGTTATAGAGCCCATGGTGAGGGTCACAGCGCCATTGGTTATAGAGCCCATGGTGAGGGTCACAGCGCCACTGGTTATAGAGCCCATGGTGAGGGTCACAGCGTCATTGGTTATAGAGCCCATGGTGAGGGTCACAGCGCCACTGGTTATAGAGCCCATGGTGAGGGTCACAGCGCCATTGGTTATAGAGCCCATGGTGAGGGTCACAGCACCATTGGTTATAGAGCCCAGGTGAGGGTCACAGCACCATTGGTTATAGAGCCCATATGAGGGTCACAGCACCATTGGTTATAGAGCCCATGGTGAGGGTCACAGCGCCACTGGTTATAGAGCCCATGGTGAGGGTCACAGCACCACTGGTTATAGAGCCCATGGTGAGGGTCACAGCACCATTGGTTACAGAGCCCAGGTGAGGGTCACAGCACCATTGGTTATAGAGCCCAGGTGAGGGTCACAGCGCCATTGGTTATAGAGCCCATATGAGGGTCACAGCACCATTGGTTATAGAGCCCATGGTGAGGGTCACAGCACCATTGGTTATAGAGCCCAGGTGAGGGTCACAGCGCCATTGGTTATAGAGCCCATGGTGAGGGTCACAGCACCACTGGTTATAGAGCCCATGGTGAGGGTCACAGCACCATTGGTTATAGAGCCCATGGTGAGGGTCACAGCACCACTGGTTATAGAGCCCATGGTGAGGGTCACAGCACCACTGGTTATAGAGCCCATGGTGAGGGTCACAGCACCATTGGTTATAGAGCCCATGGTGAGGGTCACAGCACCATTGGTTATAGAGCCCATGGTGAGGGTCACAGCACCACTGGTTATAAAGCCCATGGTGAGGGTCACAGCACCATTGGTTATAAAGCCCATGGTGAGGGTCACAGCACCATTGGTTATAGAGCCCAGGTGAGGGTCACAGCACCACTAGCCATGGGTTACAGCATGAGTAGGAGCTGGAGACACGGCTTGTGGGGTTGACAATGACAGCAGGGAATTCTGCTTTATTGGTGCCTGTACTTCATTTAAAGTCGCAGCCCAAAGCTGGCCATGGTGACTCATGCCTGTAATCCCAGGATTTGGGAGACCCTCTGAGGCAGGAGAATTTCTGTAAGTACAAGGCTAGCCTGGGCTACACAGTAAAACCTAGATCCTGTCTCAACATAAACACAAAAAAGCTACAGCCAGAAATCTGTGTTGGTGACTGTTACCTGAAGTGTTGAAGGATTTGTCCAGGAGCCTGCGGTAACAAAGGGAGACAGGGAGACAGGCAGACATGGAGGAAGACAGGCAGATGGGGACAGACAGACAGGGAGACAGACAAACAGGAAGCCAGGCAGACAAGCAGACAGGGAGAAAGGCAAACAGGGAGACAGGCAGACAGGGAGACAGGCAGACAGGGAGACAGGCAGACAAGCAGACAGAGAGACAGGCAGACAGGGAGACAGGCAGACAAGCAGACAGGGAGACAGGCAGACAGGGAGACAGTCATCACGGAAGAAATTTAGTTCTCCTCCTGTGGAGATTTGACTCCTCGTGGCCTCCTTGTCCCCTGGCAGCTGAGCTAATGGAGTCAGGCCATCCTGGCTGCCCAGCCTAAGCAGACATTTCCCTCCTTCCTCACAGGGCTCTTGAAAGACTGTACAAGTCATGCTTGTTTAAGAAAACAAAAAGAGTGATAAAATCCAAAGCATATTTTGGGAAACAGGAGCAATCAGAACTCTTGGGTGTTGAAATAGGTGACAATGTCTCTGTTGAAACAACAGAGAAGGCATCTGCTGGACAGAGCAGAACTTGAGATAACAGTTGTCAGCACAGGCAAAGACTGTGGAGCTCTACATAAAAAATCGATTTGAGGGCTAGAGAGATGGCTCACTGGGGAAAGGCGCTTATGGCCAAGACCTGAGTTCAAATCCTGTGGCCACATGGTAGAATGAGAAAACTGATTTCCACAGCCTGTCCCCTGACCTCTACTTGTGAGCTGTGGCACACACTTCCCCCAGAATGAATAAATAAGTAAATAAATAAATAAATAAATAAATAAATAAATAAATGGAGGAAGGGGAAGAAATCAAGTTGAATGCATTCTTCCCACCTATCACACATGCTGAACAAAGATTATTCATAAAACAAATAAACCCTAGGGAGATTAGGAAAACTCTCAGTGGAAAGTTAGCAGAGCTTTCAAATCACCAAAGATACATGTTTTAAGGGACGTAGAATGGCCTTTCTGTGCCACAGACACAGGGGTGGGGGATGGGGAAGAGATTGACAACCAGGCTAAGGGCGAGGGGTTAACCTCTGCAGCTCTCCTGGTAAGGAAAGCCCTTAAACCAACAAGGGTTTTATTTTCTTTCATTTTTTTGGAACTTGACAAAAATGATACCAAATTTCATCTGGAAAAATAAACATGAGAGACCAGCCAGGGAAAACGTAAGGAGACACAGAAGTAGGGAAGGCGCGCTGGCTTTACCAGATGTTCAGGGTCTGGGGAGGTACAGCCTTTAAGAAAGTGCTGGAAAAGGAGCCAGCCCGGGCTATGCAGAGGCAGAGGCCAGCGGGAGCACAGCAGAATCAGCATGGAAATGGGAGCGGGTGGGTGTTTCCTATCGGAGAGGAAAATGCATTGTTCAAAGCAAAGTACCGAGATAACTGGAAGTCAGCCAGCTGGAAAAAATAAAACAGAATCCCTACCTCACCCCTTATACCCAAATAGATTCCAGATGGAGCCAACATTTAAACAAACAACAACAACAAAAAATGAACCATAAAAGTTCTCAAAGAAAACATAGGTGAACTTATTTATAGTCTTGGAAATGTCTTTCTGAACTGGGGAGGGAACTCGGAGGCCACTCCAGGGACGAAGACATCATCGGGGAAGAGAGATGAGGGTTAAGTGCTCACACACTGGCTGGTCTTAAAGGTTGACAGAGGGAAGGAAAACAGGCTTTCCACACAAAGATGCAACAGTGTCCCTAGATGATGAACAGCAGGGCTGAGAAATGCTGGGGGAAATGCGAGCTTTGATCTCTCTCTCTCTCTCTCTCTGCTTTGCCTGGAAATCAACCATTTAGAGTCCAAATAAAATCTTAGTGGGGCCATCCCAGTGCTTCAGGAACTCGAGCAGCTCTCGGTGGATGCAGAGTTGTGTGGAACTTTAAACTCACTGAGCAACTTCAGACACTTCAGGCCTTATTCAATAAATACTTTAAAACATCTTTGCTGCCAGATAGGGTGGTGGGGTACACCTGAGATCCCAGCTCTAGGGAGGCTGGCTGGGACAGGATGGATGTGTGCCCGAGGTTAGCCTGGTCTACATAAGCAACACCATGTCTAAAAAACCCAATGTCTAGAACTGGGACACTGGGACTGGGGCTGGGGCTGGGGCTGGGATGCATCTTAGTGGTAGAATATTTGCCTGTCATACCCAAGGGTTTCTAGGCCCAGCATTGGCAAGAGACAAACAAACAAACAAAAACAAACAGGAAAGAAAGAAAGAATGAATGAAAGAAGAGAGAAAGAAAGAAAGAAAGGAAGGAAGAAAGAGAAGGAAAGAAAGAAAGAAAGAAAGAAAGAAAGAAAGAAAGAAAGAAAGAAAGAAAGAAAGAAAGAAAGAAAGAAAGAAAGAAAGAAAGGGAGAAGGAAAGATAGGACCCAGATTCTGTAAACACAGGCCAATTACAATTTATGGGGCTGACAGGGTGGTTGAGTGGGCAGAGGTGTTTGCTGCTTCACCATTCAAGCCTGACACCTGAGTTTTGCACCCAAGTAAGGAGAGAACCAACTAATTAAGTTTCCCTCTGACTTGTACACGTACAAACACATGGCAAGCACACCTACATACATCACATACACCTGAAAAATAAAAGATGCCACTAGATGGCCCATGCCTGTCATCTTGGCTCTTGGGAGTTAGAGGCAGGAGGATCGAGAGTTCAAGGCTGGCTTGAAACTGACCTTGCCTCAAAATCAGAAGAAAGATTAGTTAAAATTGACAAGGATTTTGTTCGGTTCCCAGCACTGTAAAACAAAATCTGGAGAGGTGGAAAGGTGGGTGGGTGGGTGGATGGATTGATGGATGGATGGATGGATGGATGGATGGATGGATGGATGGATGGGTGGGTGGGTGGGTGGGTGGGTGGGTGGGTGGCTGGGTGGGTGGCTGGGTGGGTGGGTGGGTGGATGGATGGATGGATGGATGGATGGATGGATGGATGGATGGATGGATGGATGGATGGGTGAATGGATGGATAGATGGATAGATAGATAGATAGATAGATAGATAGATAGATAGATAGATAGATAGATAGATAGATAGATAGAATTGTCCAAGATCTGTAAGTCTCAAAATACAGAAAACCCACAAATGTCTGTAGAAACATCTCAAACACCACTAATAAGTATATAATTTGGTTTATGACATGTATTTTTGATAGCTATATAATATCCTGCATATGAAAATTACAAAAATTACTTAACCAGACCCAGTTAAGCTTTGTTCTGGTTTTCACATGAGAAGTATTGCTTGATGAACAGCTGGCTACTGTGTACAGTTTTCCTGATAGATGTGAATAGTTCTTTATGATGTGCTACCGAGAAAATGAGCCTGTGGGCAAGAGACATTTTACCACTGAACTGCAGCCCCAGCCCTAAGCAGTGTGTGTGTGTGTGTGTGTGTGTGTGTGTGTGTGTGTGTGTGTGTCTGTCTGTCTGTCTGTCTGTATGACTGTCTGACTGTGTGTCTGTCTCTGTGTATGTCTGTCTCTGTGTCTCTGTGTGTCTCTGTGTGTCTGTGTGTTTGTGTGTCTATGTGTCTATGTCTGTGTGTCTGTGTCTGTCTCTGTCTCTGTGCCTGTCTCTCTGTGTGTGAGAGAGAGAGGGAAAGAGAGAAAGGGAGGGGGAAAAGCGAGGGAGAGAGAGAAGGAGACAGAGAGAAAGAAAGAGAGAGGGAGAGGGAGAGTACCTATATCTGTGCGTGCAGAGGTCAGAGGTTGATGTTTCCTTCATTGACTTTCCACCTTGTTTTGAGACAGGGTTTCTCACTGAACCTGGAGCTTGTCCCTGTCTCTGCCTGTCCCCAACTCTGAAGTCACAGGCTACTGCTACCACACCTAACTCCATGTGTAGGATGCTGGTGATCCAAACTCAGGGCCTCCTACTTGCACAAAAAGCGCTCTACCCACCCAGACCTCTCCACACCCTCAAAGTTTTGCTGGGAATCAGTAGTCATATTCCTATACCAGGTCATTCTGTGGGGGACTGCTGTGTCCTTACACCTCCCTTAAGCCAAGATTCACATTGCTTTGTCAAATACATTCTTTGAAAGGTGGAGACAAGACAAGCCAGGCATGGTGGCACACACCTGCAATCTCAGCACTTTCAAGGCAAAGAAGGAGGATCAGGGGTTCAAGGTCATTCTCAGCTATGTAGTAAGCTTGAGGCCAACCTGGGCTATAGTTACACTTTGCCCATCGAGGTGGGGTTGTGGCTCTGTGGTTAAGCACTTGCTTACTTGGTCATGCCTGGTTCCACCCCAGTGACTCAGGAACACACACACACACACACACACACACACACACACACACACACCAGTAGAATGGAGGTTGGGGAAATAGGAAGCAATGACCCTGCAAAGCCCTCTCCCAGGAATAAGGCCCTGAAATAAAACATGTTTGATTGATCAATACTTAAGAAATCTGTTTCAGTTCTGCAACTGACCTGCAATGAAGTCCCCAGTGTGTCCCGTCCTCTTTTTGGGCCCCTAATTTCCCATCTGTAAGGCCTGAAATAAACCTGCTTCTCACACACCTACTTAGCACATGACAAAGAAGGGTAAAGCTCTAAGTGTTTCAGGTACAGGGGTCAGGTGGCTGTAACCTGAGAGATAGCCACATCTGGGAACTCCAACCTGTCACCGCCTGGGCAGAGCTGACTCTGTTCCCATCTCCAGCTGAGGCCACTGAAGGTTGAGAAGTCAACTCCTCTGTTGGAAATGTGTGGCTTTCCTGCCATGAAGAGAGATGGTACCGGGCCTACCTTCCTAGTTTTCTGAGGTATTGAACTAGGCCTCAACACCAACCTTGTTCCCCATGGCCTTAGAAAGATACACTCAGCCCCCTTGACTAAGTGCCTAAGGCTCAGGGTTCTGGCTCCAGCCTCCCTCTGTGGTCTGGCCAGACACACAGTCTCCGTTTCCCACAAACAGATTTTAAACATGCACATTATGTCGGGGAGGAGGGCTTTCTTTCCTCCTGGCCTTTGTTCACCTGCAGTGTCCCCGAATCCAACAACTGTCTCTGCTACAGCTTTATGTGCCCTGCAATCTCTCCATAATGTATAACCCAGGGCTGGAATCAAAGGCCACAGAGCTGAACGAGAATATCTGCAAATCACCATTGCAGCCTTCTGAGTTGGTGAGTCTCAGTGTACTCAGTGTAATCATGACCCAGATGAGTGTGCTCTCTCTCTCTCCTCTCTCTCTCTCTCTCTCTCTCTCTATCTGTGTGTGTAACTCAAAAAACACCAGGTTAATGTCTTTTCCTGCAGAGCCGTCTAGCCCACCCTCTTCATTCACATTTATATCTTTCTGTTCTCTTTGATATATTTCCATGATGTCTATGTCCAGAAAAATAAGGATTGTAACTTAGTGTCCTTGGGTTAAATTGTGATAGATAAAGATGTTGTGTGTTAGGAGGAGGGCTCTGGACAAAGAAGCTAAGGTCAGACACTCCCATGCGTTTGACCCCTTCTCTCCTTCCCAGGCACCCATTCCTTCAGCCCCCATGAAAACCCTCCCTGCAACTTCCTCTATAAACTTACATTCAGAGAAATGGACCCAGAGCCCCTTGTCTCAGGAGGCCCCTGCCTGGCCCTGCTAACTCTAAGCATCCACAGCTACCCTCCGTCAAGCCATCAAGCAAAGGCCTGAGAGTCCTGACTGTGGAGGTCACCCTTCCGGGTTCCTCTGTGTGAACTTGACCAAGTGGTCTGTCTTCCCATGCCTCAACTTTCTCACTTGTAAAATGACCATCATTAGCAGCACCTTTGTAGACCGAGGTAAGAACAAACCTGAAATTTGTCATTTTTGTAAGTGCCAAACTCAAGGCCTGGCACACGGTGGGCACTTGCTAAAGAGATGCGGTTACTATCGCCTTTACTTGTCCCTGAGTAGTTGGGGCATGCTCAAAGCAGCGCAGCATCCCCTTCATGTAAGTACTTAGGAAGTCCCCTGGATGCAGGCCCAGAGACCCAGAATGTGAAAAGAATAAATTGTCTCGCGGAGCTGGACAAAGTCTGCGCCCGCAGAGGGGGAAGGGGTGAGGGCCGCCCAGGGTTTAAGCTGGGGACAATGGGCGCCGTCTGAGCTGCCCAGAACCTCTTCTTTGAGTCCTGAGAAGACCTATTTTCTCATACAGAGCCATTACGTTGGGCAAGTAGCAATTTAAACAGCCATTGCCCTTCCATCCCGAGGAACGAGGCCGCTGGACAGGCGATCTCCGCTCTCCGGTGCGGGTCTGACATTGTCAGGCTAAGAGGATTGACTGGGACCCTCCCTTGAATGCAGCCGGCTCTCTTTAGCAAATCCGCACTTCCACCCCACCCCCTTCTCTCTCTCTCTCTCTTTTTAAGTGTGCAGCCCTAACTCTAATCTTCCCTCCTTTCTCTCCCCCTCCTCCTTGAATCGGTCTATTCTTTCACTGTGTGGAACTAATGAAGGCTGGTCAGAGTCCCCTCGCAGGAACAGGGCCCCGAAATAAAACATGTTTGATTGATCAACTTCAAAAAAGTCCTTGGCGGGGAGGTGGGGAGTTGGAGGAAGGAGAGGGAGAAGGGGGCTGGTGGGGGAGGGGGTGCGGGGAGGGGCTCCTAGCTGGCCTGCAAGGGGAAGGGGGTTCTGTGTCTGGCTTGGGAGTGACAGCCTCTGGGGAAGAGGGGGCCTTGCATAATGTCCCTGTCTATCCCCAAGATTCATTTGTTTGTTTTGTGGGCCTGTGATTGTGCAGGCGCCAGGGACTCCTGCCTGAAGACCCCGGGTCCCCCAGCAGTGGACAGAGGAAGGTTGCAATGCTTTATATGTTTTCATTTTATTTTGTCTTCATCTCCCTCTCCACAAATAAAAACCTTGGTCAGCCAAACAGACTTTTGGCCTTCCAGCAATCCCCGCCCCCAGTAATGTGGTGACCACCGTGAAGCTTCCATTCCAGGCCCTAAGTCTTACTATGCCCTGGTGCCAGGGCCCGGCTCTCAACGAGTGCTTACTGAGCACCCACTTTGTCCTAGGCGCCTCTATGAATTAATTTTATTTTCGTGTGTTTTCAAAATTGTCTTAACTGCGTAAACCAATTTCAAAACAATCCATGACCCACACGGGTATGCAGGGGAAAGTCCCATCCCTTGCCGGAACCCACATAACGCAAGGCAGAGTGCTTGCCTAACCCATGCAAAACCCTGGGTTCTAGCGACACAGGAAATGCATAAAACATGAAACAAAGTCAAGCTCCTGATAAGGATTGCTAAACACCATGCTAGGAGGAAATGCTATTAACATTTGGATATGTCACAACCAAAACCACACACACACACACACACACACACACACACACACACACACTGGGGGCAGGAGGATGAATATCTATTTTGTTTCGAATGACAACTTGGCTCAGTGGTTAGGAGAGCTGAGTTCCATTCCCAGCCCTCATATCAGGAGGTTCACCTGTAACTCCAGCTCCAAGGAATCGCCCTCTTCTGGCCTCTGAGGACACTGCACTCATACATAAACCCAAATAAGGACACACACACACACACACACACACACACACACACACACACAGAGCCTGCACTGTGTATTACTGGTCTTGTAGACTGTACATAAGGGAACTGGCTGTCTCATTGCTGACGTAGCTGGGCCCAGGGAGGGGCTGAAGTTAAATTGTCCTTCTTAGCCCTGGTCTGCCTCTACCAGACCTAGTCTGGTCACTCCTACTCTGAACACTAGCAGAAGGTATCCTCAGCCAGTTTTCTCAGGGCCTCTTGGAATTTTTCCTCTGGTCACTAGGAAGCCCAAGAGTTCTCAAAGTTGCTCCTTTCCACCGGTTGCAATTCAGACCTGGGGCAAGCAACTGAGGTGCCTATTTAACATGACAAACCTGGAGTGGTCTCCAGGTTCTCCCAGCATCCCTCAGTCCCTTCCTGAAATTTCCAGCTCAGGGACTGGGCTTCCTGTCCCCCAGAGGCTCATAATCCAAACACTTTGGATATCTCTCTCTCTCTCTCTCTCTCTCTCTCTCTCTCTCTCTCTCTCTCTGCATGTAGCTGTCTCTTCCCCTTCCCCTCTGTCTCCTTGTTTATGGAAGAACAAGTCTGCATCCCCTTCGTTTATTTCTGAGTGCCAGCCTATCTGGAGTTTAAGCTTCTTATTATTGCTATTATCATTATTGCTGCTGAGTTGTTTCTTTGTTTAGAAAGAGGGTCTCATGTAGTCCAGGTTGGCCTCAGATTCTCTTTGTAGACCAGGATGACCTTGAACCTTTGTTCCTTCTGCCTCTGCCTCCTGAGTTCTGGAATTGCAGGGTTCAATGCACTTCCACTTTTGCTGGGAATCAGATCCAGGGCTTTGTGTGTGCTAGGCGAGCTCTCTGTCAACTGAGCTACATCCCCAGCCTCATAAAAGAATCTGATCAATGTTGTGTGGTGGAAGTGAAGACTGAGGTACCAGTAGGGATGCAAGGACCAAACAATCCCAGATGCCTCTGCTTCGAGGTATCCACAAGCCCTTCCTTTATGATGCCTCTCCCAGAGGCTGTGGTACTAGACAAGTGGATTTGACCCAAGACTCAGAGAGATAGCTTGGGTGGACTCTGAACTCTTGAAAAGGAGAATTGGCCTGGGGCCAAACAAAAGCCTTGACTTAAATCTCAGCATTCCCACCCCAACCAGAACACACTTCTACCATGTCGCTTCCTTGGCTAAGCCTTTCCCTGGCCCCACAGACATGGAGTTAGTTAGAACAGCGCTGTTTAGAGCCTGAGTTCTGTCCCTGAGTCCTTGGGTTCTGCAGATTCTCTGCTCCCTGGAATTTCACATCTGCTCCTCCACTCCACACACTCAGTCCTTAAGGCACCGGTCGAGCTCCTACTCACCCGATAGGTACCACTTGCTTTTCTCCTTCACACATGCCTCCCCCCGCACTGCAGGCCTCATCTCTTCTCCCTGCACAGTACCAGCCTCAAATCCAGCCCCACTGTTCAGACAAAACTGTCTTCCTAACTCCCATCCCACACTAGACTGTGTCTTGCTCCTGCAAGACATATGCCAAGCCCAGAACAGGGTCTGGCGTGCACTGGCTGCTTGTTTGAATGTTGGATGACTGAATAGGAGTCACCCTAATAAAACATCAGTGGTTTGATGACAGTTACTACCTACCTGATAAGTCTTTGGAATCCCAGAGAGGAAACAAAAACCCAGTGATTGGATGGGCAGGAAGATACAGCCCATAATGCCACACTGTCCTTGAGGTTCAAGTGAGATGCTGCCCGTCCAAAAGACCTTACACACACACATGTGAATGCATACACACACACACATACACACACACACTTGCACATACACACAGAAGTATGCACCCATGCACACATGCATACAGACATGCACACAAGCATGCAGACACCCATGCACCCACGCACTCGTGCACGCGCACACACACACACAAAGGCACACACACATGCACACACACAGAGTCATATGCCCATGCACACATGCATGCAAGCACACACAGTCATGCAAACACTCATGCACACACTTGCACAGACACACATACACACAGAGGCTTGCACACATGCACTCAGACACACACATAGTCATAAGGATACTCATGCACACATGCACAGAGGCACACATGCATGCTGGCACACACATACAGAGATATGCACTCATGCACACATGCACACATACATACTCACACAGAGGCACGCACACACTCATGCATACATGCACATACCCACCATCCTCCTTGAGTTCTCAGCAAAGCCTCACTTTCACTTTCAAATTATCTATGGTACTTGGAGAAATCACAGAATTTGGGATCTGGGTAAGTGAAATAAGAAAAAACAAGAACATAATTTTTTTTTAAAAAAGAACTCTGGCTATCCATGACAGTAAAGAGAAACAGGACACCCTCGGGAGTTATAGAATGGATCACTGAGCCTCTGAGGGCTCCAGCCACACCTGCAGATGGACAGAGCATCACCGATCTGGTTGGGTAGTCATGAGTTTACATGGAAAGTGTTTGCTGGATGACGGGAGCACTTTGTAGACAGGTCTCCCACTGGGAGCCATGGCTGGGCAGGGTTGGTCTTGGCTACAGGGACAGGAACAAATGTAGCTCAGGAGCAGAAGGAATGCTGTGGCCAAGACACTGTCTCCCTCCTTCCTCCCTCTTTCCTTCCTCTCCTCTCTCCTCTGTCTTTCCATCTCCTCCCTCTTCTCTCTCTCTCTCTCTCTCTCTCTCTCTCTCTCTCTCTCTCTCTCTCTCTCTCTCTCCCTCCCTCCCTCCTTCTCTCTCTCTCTCTCTCTCTCTCTCTCTCTCTCTCCCTCTCTCAATTCTCTCTCTCTCTCCCTCTCTCCCCCTCTCTCAATTCTCTCTCTCTCTCTCCCTCTCTCTCTCCCCCTCTCTCAATTCTCTCTCTCTCTCCCTCTCTCAATTCTCTCTCTCTCCCTCTCCCTCTCTCTCTCTCTCTCCTTTTTATTCTTCCTCCCTCCCCCTCTCTCCCTAACATCCCCCCTTCCCTCCCATCTTTTCCCCTCTCACTGCCTGAGATTCCTTCTCTCTGAAATGGGCAGGTCCTGTCCATCAGGAAAGAGGCCACACCCACTGGTCCACACCCAGAGCATCTGACAGGTGTGAGGCAGTCACAGGCCTTTGCCTAGACATAGACTTAATTGCTTGGTCAATGGCCCAGCCAGTCACCTGTTGACCTCTGAGGCTTAGAGTGAAGGCTTAAAAGGGACCTTTGGTGACAAAGGGTCTGACCACTTGAAGGGAAAGTGGGACTACTAACCTCAGGCTGGGGCTCTCTGGGTACATAGCACCCAGATGGGTTTGCAGAGAACAGTGAGAGCCAGGGTAGGTCCTGGGCTCAGAGGGCAGGACTGGGGACAAGGAAAAGTATAATGGGGAAAGGGAAGGGAAGGGAGGGGACGGGAAGGAAGGGAAGGGGAGAGGAGAGGAGAAGAGGGGGAGGAGAAGGAAAGGGAAGGGAGGGGAAAGGGAGAGGAGAGGAAAAGAGGAGGAAAGGGGAGGGGAGGGGAGGGAAAGGAAGGGGAAGGGAAGGGAATGAGCTGTGACTCAGAAAAGAGGCAGAGTGGAAGCATTACTTGAGGACAGGGAAGCCCAGGGCCATCTCAGGGGACCAAGAATGCTTATCCCTGGCAGTTGTGAGTCTCAATTTCTGTGGAGTCATTGAGAGAAAACTGAAAACTGCTGTCCCCTCTAGAAAGTCAGTGGTCATCAGAGGAAGGAGAGGAGAGGCCATGGGGGCAACCTCTCTCTCTCTCTCTCTCTCTCTCTCTCTCTCTCTCTCTCTCTCTCTCTCTCTCTCTCTGTGTGTGTGTGTGTGTGTGTGTATGTGTGTGTGTGTGTGTGTGTGTGTGTGTGTGTGTGTCTGTCTGTATAGGCAAGGCTTTGAGGAAGTACTGATGGCCCTCTGAGTTGAGTTTGATATTCTGAGACAGCAAGGAGTAGACAGGTCCCAAGAACAGCAGATTACTGAGGCTGGGCCTCAGTTTCCCCAGATATCAGATGATCCCAGGCTGGGCTGTCTCCAGATTGTGCTGTAGCTCTCTTGTCCTCATGTCCATCTGTGAACCTGAAGCCAAAGTCAGGCTTTGAATGTCTCATACGGGCACCATGGCTCTGCCCCCAACCTGTAAAGTGCCTTAATGAACAGATGGTTCTTTGCTCCACTTAGGGGTCTCTGAGAAGCACTTCCGGGATCATCCTGTCTCTTCCGCCTCCTCAGAGTGAGGGAAGAGAGTGGCAGAATAGTAAGGCTGCCTAAGCCCTCAGACAGGCAGGCATGGAGAGAGGTTGCACCTTGCTACAATTTAGGAACCATATGGAAGCCTCTTTTCTCCATATTGGAACAAAAACAGAAAATTCCCAAAACCTTACAATGAGTGTACTGGTGCCATGGTGCCTCCCTGTCCTTTGGTCTCTGTGTTTTATGAATATCCTGTACAGACCTGGGTTCAAATCCCACCTCTGACATTTGCTAGCTCCGTGATCCTGGACAGGCAACCTCAGATCCATTTTTCTCAGGTGTCCAGTAAGGATGGCAACAATTTCTGTGTCACGGGAGTAGATGACGGCATCTACCGATGTCCCTGTACCATATCAGGTACCCAGGGATGCCCAACAAATGCTATCTATAGTTATACTAAGTGGGAAGGGAAAAGACACCGGGTCACAACTCCAGGCCATCTCAGAGTCTGGATCACAGACACCTGGAGACTGAGACCCCATCTGACAGCCCATGAAAAGAGCCTATGTGACCCGAGATGGCACAGGGAACAGCAGAAAGGCCAGCAAGGAAGAACAAAGAGGCAAATACAGCCTCGGGAGGAATTAGGTAATCTTCCTTAAGAAAAAGGGACAAAACCCCAGAAAGCCATCCACACGGAGGCAAGGCATCTGCGGAATGACATTTTATGGTTACGGAGAACTCTGTACCCCAAAGAGCTCTCACAAGTAATGCAGAGGACCCTTCCTGATTAAAAATATCCACAGTAAAGCATTTGTAATCCCGTGGCTATTGCTATTATTCGGAGTGTGTGTGGGGGGGGTAGTATAATTATAACGAACCTGGCAGGAACACAAACCCCTCTACGTACCGTCCCATGGTTCCAGGTCTTTGGGTTCAGTGTCTCCTTTAGTCCTCCCCAGAAAACACCAGCAACACTCCTCTGCTACTGGAAAGGAGACTGAGGTTCAGAGAGGCCCCATGTCACGCTTGCCTGATTTTGCCTGGCTTTATCCTCTCAGCAACCCTGCGAGATTGTTCAAGCTGAGGAACCCAGGCTGAAGAGGGGTCAGTGAGGGGACACCCTTACAGGGCTGACCTGAGCCCAGGCCACGACTTTCCTGCCATTAAGAGGTGAGATGGGGTCCCCGAGGACACACCTAGAAGAGAGGAGCTGGGTAATTCCTCTTGCCTCCTTTCAGGCAAACACCTTTGTGAACTGTCACCAGGGGGAGCCAAAGGGCCCCAAGTCCAGGGTCATATGCTCTGGGCACTCAAGATTTGGGGTTCTGCTGATCAGCCTAGCTTCCCTACAGGGCGCAGAAAGTGGGTTGTTTAGGAGAGAGAGAGAGACAACAGTTCGTTTTATTCTTAAGGACCCGGCAAGGCCAAAATCACCTCACCTGAGCAATAGGCGTTCACAGCTGGTTCTGTCTTGTTTCCGGAACCATTTGTTTACTCACTCACTCATTCATTCATTCATTCATTCATTCACGGATTCACATGATAATTGCTTTAACTCCTTTTGGGGACTGTGGCCACAGAGAAGGCCCCCAGGATTGCATTTTGTATGGTGACACAGAGAAAGCTGACGAGAGTGCGAATGTGGGGACTTCAATTTTCTGAGCCTGGAGGGGACCTTGCACCGAGCTTATGGGGCAGGGACTGGGGTACAGACAGGAGGAAACAAAGACTGTCCTGGTGGCAGGGTGACATTGGGCTCAGGGTACAAAAGGCAAGCTGTGTGCCAGGCTACCTTGCTTGTGGTCGATCTAGAGAGGACCTCAGAGGAGGGCACGGGTGCTGAGAGACATGTAGAATCACACAGGTGGCTTGGATGTGAGGTAGCCTAGTCTGTTCTTCCACTTTCTCAGCTCGTTATGCAGGGGTGCCAAGACATCCTTAGTCCTGACATTAGAGTGACAACTCCAAGTAACCAACCCACCCCAGAACAATCACACATGTCTTACTTCTGCTCTGGGAGACAAAGTATCTTTCTCCACCCCATAAACCTTCTCCTTGTTCAGGAACTTAGAGACATGGCTCCCCTCCCCCAGCCCGCACCCCACCCCTACCCCCCACAAGGCCCTTTGGTTCTGGCATGTGAGCATGGTCTCTTAGAAGAGACCCTTGTTTCTTTGCACACTTGAAGAGTGTTAGATCATCAGCAAACTTGACCTTCAGATCACTGAAGATAAAGGTTTCTGAGATATAGGTTACTGGAGATAAAATTTTCATATTAGCAAAAGATTGCCCGGGGACTCTTGGGAATCCCAAGCCATTCCCAGCCTCCATCCCACCTTAATATTAAGGGATAGAAGGTCTCATGGCTGCTACTGAATTTAGGGACATACGAGCGGGGATGGGAGTCCCCGAGGAAGAGACATGAAAAACATTGTGCTAAGAAGTCAGAGTCCCCCCCCCACACACACACCCATCCCACCCCCGACAACACTTCTCGAAAATAGATTGGTTGTACAGGTGGGGAAAAAAAATCCCAAAGCCCTACAGCTAAGAGAAGATAAAATAAGGCATGATCCCCCAAATTAAACTACATGGCCAGGAGCAACTAGGGAAAGAAAATGCACGCAGTGGTAGGGTAGGAGATGGGGAGGCAGTAGAGGCCAGGGTTCCACGTTTTCCTCCCAGATTCCATCTGCATAATGTGGAAATGGATCCCTTGCGTTAGTCTCCAAACCACTGCCACAAGCCCACGGGATTTCTGGCTAGCAGCAGGAGCTGAGACACATGACTTTAACCTTCTGGGGCCTTGGAGGTGGCTGCAAAAGTGTGTGTTGGGGGCAGGGAGGAAGAGAGAGCCATCGTGGACGGGAACCGCTAGGCGCAACAGTGCAGGCAGAGTGGACAAAAAGAGAAAACTCTAGTCTTTGAATCTGGAGAGCAGGAGAAAACCCGAGCTCTTATTGGTGGTTGTCAAGGAGATGGGCCTTGGGGTTTGCTGAACTTCTTCAGCGTCCTGCCTCCCGAGCTGAGAGAGGCCATTGAGTGCCCGCCAGGCCTCAAGGCCGAGGGGTCAGGTGTAGACCCCGAGCTGGGGGGAGGATCTGGGCTAGGGAGACCGTGACGCTAGGGTCCCCCCGCCCCGCTGGGCCTGTCACCGAGGATCTGGGCTTCGCGGAGCAACAAGATCCTGGGGACAGAGAGGCCACTCAATCCGACCAGGTCGCGCGTCCATTCCCTGGAAACACAGTTCTAGGCGCGACATGCGCCTGTCCAAGACAAACATTCCTATAACCATTGTCCTCGGGGCAGTACTGAAAAGTTCCTTTGATTTTGTACGCAAATTCTGAAGCTATCTTCCAGAGCTTTCCATGCCGACTAGTGTGCGGTTGTCCCCAGCAGCACTTGGCACCCAGTAGCGGCTCAATAAATGCCTATGGATTGGCTGCGTGCACTGAGCATCGTCTTCACCACCCCTGGGTGCCTCCGGGCCTTTCTTCACCTCTACTCCCCCAGTTGAGTGTGTGCGGGGCTGAAAGGTGCTGCGCCGGAGGAACAGTCACCCTGGACCTCAGGGATCAGCACACAAAGCGGGACTGGGGAAGAGCAGCTCGGGGCCCAGTCCCGGCCCCGGGTGACACCGTGTACCGCGACCCCAGCTCTCTCGGTTCCCACCCCCCACCTGCCGGCCGCCCCAGGCGAGGGGGCGGGCCCAGACGCTCGCAGGCCACGCCACCCGACGCCCACTGGACGGCCTCCCGCGGAGCTCCGCCCCCCGCGGCCGCGGGCCAATGAGCGCGCGGCTGTCAGCTTGTCCTGCGCGCCGGCTGTGTGGCTCGGAGCCGGAGCGGTAGCGGAGCTCGCTGCAGACAGGAGCGCTCGCGGAGCGGCCGCTCCGAGCGTCCCGTGCCCCGCACGCCCGCACCCGGCGCGGCCCGCAGCGAGCATGGGCGCGGCGGCCGTGCGCTGGCACTTGTGCCTGCTGCTCGCTCTTGGAGCTCGCGGGCGACTGGTGGGGGGCAGCGGGCTGCCAGGTAAGCGCGAGAACCCGGGAGGGATGAAGGCGCGCGGGGTCCTACAGGCTGCCACCCCGCGCCGTCGGAGGCCGCCCCGCGCCGGGTCCTGCCTCCTTGCAAAGTAACTTCGGCGATCGCCCGGGGCGCCCGGGGCCGGCGGGGGCGGGGTGGGCTGAGGCCCCGGGAGGGGAAGCGGGAGGCCGGAGGAAGAAAGGAAGCGCGACGGCCGCCTGCGGGGCTCGGCATGCGTACGGAGACGGGCGGGGACCCCCGAGCCGAGAGCGGCGCTCCCCCAGGGCCAAGGACTGGGCAGCTGCCGCCTAGGAGATACCCGGAGGTGGTCAGAAAGGACGCGCTGAGACAAGAGAGGAGGTGGGAAGATGGAGGGACAGACGGACAGGAGCCGAGGCGCAGAGGGAACAGACAAAAGGGCCCAGGAAGAAGCCCTCAGAAAGACAGCCGCGGGAGGGAAGAGGGGAGAGGAGGCAAGGGAGGGGAGCGAGGAGGCAGTGGACAGCGGAGAGGAAAAAGGCAGATCAAAGGACGGAGAGGAGGAGACAGATGGACACCAGACAGAGAGACGGGAGGACTCGGAGGGGCGTCGCCGAGGGAGGGGACCGAGTGAGAGAGGAAGGATGGAGATGTCTGGGAAGAGATGGACAGATGGACTGTCAGACAGGAGGGGGAGAAGAGACGGACAGACGTAGGGAAGGAGGTGGATGAGAACACGAATAGCAGAACAGACATCAGAGAGAGGGGGCCGGAGGCACAGGCGCAGCCTTTGGTCCAGGCAGAAGGAGCTGCTAGGAGGGGGTGTCCCTTCGTGATTTGAGTTTCCCCGGAAAGGGCTCAGGGGCAAAGCTGCACACCGAGCCTCTCTTTTCACATTCTTCCTTGTTCTCCTTGGAGAGGGCGGGGAGGGTCCTGTCTTGTTATCCCGAGAGTCCCACAGAGATCCGGTGCCAGGGAGTTTATGCTAGTCTAAGCTACTTCACCATTGGCGCTGAGTTTTCCTCCATGCCCCTGTTCCGGAAGCTGGGCCTTGTTGAGGGCACTAGATAGTTCGTGGGCATTTCTCCCAGGCTTTGGGGGTCCTCACCTTTGTGGGGCTGTCCTGTGTGCCTCTCCCTTCCTCTCTGTCCCTCCTGGTGTCTATCTGCCTCTGCCTCCCCTTTCCCTCTGTGCAAGTCTGGTGACTCTGGAGCCCCAGCGGCTGAATAAGAAAACCGGAGATGAAGTGAGCAACTTATATCTGAGAGTTGCACAGGGATCCGCACTCTGGCTCGACCGGGCTCCCTTGCTCTCAGGCCAAGTTTATCATTTGAAAGGCAGAGAGCCCCACCCACACCTTCCCAACTTCTGTGTTTCCATCCTATCTAGGTGAGAGATAGAAGGGACCTCAGAACCCCAGGGAACTTCCTGACCCTCACTCTCATGCACTGACCCATGGGAAGAGGGAAGATGAGCCTCTCTTAGAGGTGCCCCATGTGGTCTGGCCCTCTCTGGCATCCTGCCCTTGAAGTAGTGGGTCCCTCAGTGTCCAGCTCTCTAGAGAGAGCTCCCTACTGACCTCCCTACTGGCCTTGGCTTGTACTCTCTGATTTACTATGCTGCCTGCCTCTTGGTTCTTGCCTACTGCCTTTGAGCAACTGCTAAGGTGGACCATAGACTTGAGCAGAGGTTGCTGGCCTTGGGAGGGATGCTACATGTGTATACATGTGTGTAACTGTCTTTTGCATGTGTTTGCATGTGCAGGGAAGAATCTCCTGTGCTTCTTTCCAATGCCGCTCTCCCCTCTGGCGAGCTGGTATCTTGAAGTCTGGAGTAAGGAAGAGGGGTGGGGCCCAGAGCTAGAACCCAGGATCCAGCCAGAGGATAAATTCAAAGTGGACATTATTGAGTGAGGCCAGATGGATAAAGAGATGGGGACATTTGGAGCCTCCCAGGGGGACTGTCCTCAGGGCAGCTGCTGAAAGTCCCTTGTCTGCTCACCTGAGTCCTTCTGCCTGTCCATCTGTGTGGTGCTCCCAGCCAGCTGGAAGGAGAGGAATGCCCAGACACGCGCATTCTATGGTGGAGCCTAAAGCAGTATCTTGCATCACTGGCCTCAGATCTCTAAAGTTCTGGCTGTTCCCTGAATAAACTCAGAGCAAGCAAGCGAGCGAAGGGGTGGGAAGAAGGCCTTTTCCACTATGCAACCATGACTGCAGCTTTCTGGATTTATGTGCTGGCGACAGGAAGTAGGGTGCACCAGCGCCCTCTGAGCCTGGATGGTGCTGAGGCCAGAGGCTGGGCTATGGGTCCTGGCTATCTGAAGCCTGGGCTGGCAGAGGGAAAGAAAGACAGATGTATAGACTTTACTCTGGGTCGGAGCCTAGGGGATGATCCCTCCCACAGTTCCACTCTCTCAGGATTGCACATCTAGGTTACCAGCAGCCTCCTTGGATGGTCTGTGCTTGGTACCTGTATACCATTCTGCTTTAGTTTCCTCATCTGCAGCCCCGAGGCTGGATCTGAGTTCTTCGGAGGACTCTTTCAGAAGGAGGAGTGTGGACTTGGAAGGATGCCTGAGGGGAATCCTAGATCCACAGGGAGGTTTTTCTAGCCTCCAACTTCTCCGTATCCTGAGTGAGGATAATGGCCACATCTAATGGGAGGGACTGTTATGAAAATAAAGACCAGATGTGAGGGTATGTCTGCCTCAAGGATGCTACCCATTTGCCCCTTGTCACATCAAGCTGGCATGTGACTGCTAATGTTAGCTATCCCAGCCGTCAGTGGTAGGATGGGAGCACGAACTTCCCGTGGCACAGTCTCAGATGTCTTCCCAGCATGCCTCACCTGCACTCTCCCCTCCCCCACAGGAGCCGCAGACGTGGATGAGTGCTCAGAGGGCACAGATGACTGCCACATAGATGCCATCTGCCAGAACACACCCAAGTCTTACAAATGTCTCTGCAAGCCCGGCTACAAGGGGGAAGGGAGGCAGTGTGAAGGTGAGTCCCCTCAGCCCTGCCCAAGCTGGGGCAGAGGGAAGTGGCAGAGGTCTGCCCTGTGGCATACCCAGCAGCCTGATCCTACAGCCTAGCCCAATCTTATGCTGTCCTGCAGGCTTCCAGGAGACACAGCTAATCACCTAGAGGGCAAAAGTTGAAACTGTGGGGTAGTGGACTTTCACCTAAATTCTAGCCCCTTTTTTTTCCTTGATGATATAAAGGGTGAATGTCTATTTGTGTGTCTAGCCCTGACTATGTGTGGGAATCAGTAAAAGCCCAAGGTGACTCGTCTTCTGGGTCCTTAACTTCAGCCTCCAAACCACCATGTGTAGCCTGCAGCTTCTGCAGAAGACTTGCCCACGAGCGGGCTGTGAGGCAGCCTCAGCTGCCTCTCCTCTTTCTCATCCCAGTCTGTGATTCAGACCATTCATCCGTCTGTCCAGCCTCTCCTCCTTGCACCTGGAGTGCAGGGTTGATGGTTCAAAAGTAGAAACCTGTTCCCCAGGGAAGACATAGTAGTCCATGCCTGAAATCCCAGCGTTCAAGAGTCCATGGCCCACGCCTTTAATCCCAGCACTCAGTAGACAGGGGCAGGTGGATCTCTGAGTTTGAGAGTAACTTGGTCTACAAAAGCAAGTTCCAGGATAACTAAACTGCAAGACAGGAACCCTGTCTTGAAAAACCAAAAAATAAATTTTTAAAAAATATTTATTTATTTTATTTATATGAGTACACTGTAGCTGTCTTCAGACACACTGGAAGAGGACATCAGATCCCATTACAGATGGTTGTGAGCCACCATGTGGTTGCTGGGAATTGAACTCAGGACCTCTGGAAGAGCAGTCAGTGCTCCATTCCCCCAAAGTAAATTTCGTTTAAAAAAAATTTTTTTTAAATAAAATAAAATAAAAAGAGTTCAAGGCAAGTGGATCTATAGGCTAGACCATCTTGGACACGATGGGTTTGAGACTAACCTGAACTGTCTCAATGTCTCAAAAGAAAAAGAAAGAAAGAAAGAGAAAGGAAAAAGGAAGAAAGAAAGAGACAGACAGAGAGACAGAGAGAAAGAAATAAGAAAGGAAAGAAAAGAAATGAAAAGAAACTGTCTCCCTAACAGAGAAATGTGAAGCCTCTGCGGTCCTGGGAATCGGGAGTCTAAGCCAGATGGGATACCATAAAGGTCTCCTGGCCATTTTGACTCCGTGTGTGTTGGGCAGAGCTATTGGGATCTATAAACTGTTCTCCCTGATCACATACCCCTAACCCAGACCTTCCCACCCACCCTCACTGTACAGAGGAAAATCAAGCATTGATTGCAGTGTTTCCAAAGTTTCACAGCAGCGCAGACAGAACAAAATCCCAGGGTTTCCGATCCTCAGTCAGGCACTCTGGTGCTCAGTCTTCTGAGTGGGATTGATTGCATTGGGCAAGCATTGGATAAAAACACGATGATGTTCTGCCTCTTCTGACCCTGTGCCGCAGAGCCTGCCTGTGCTCCCGGGAATGCAGATATCACTGACCCATTGCATTTACTCAGCGTCTACAGGCTGAGAGCTGAGTAGATGGCGTCTTCATGGGTCCTGCTTAGTGTCAGCTTGCTTGGGTCCTCATTGGCTTGCTTGGGTCCCCAGGAGCTGCAGGGCGGAAGCAGATGTGACCCACAGACCTCTGGGAAGTACCTGGGCAGCAGGTAGAGTGAGCAGGTCATGTGCAAGACCGCTGGCATGTTCTGGAGGGTAGGTAGCTCAGTGGTCCAGGTGGTACAAGTGGGGGTATATGTGTAATTTCTGACCCTCTCTTTGTCCTTAAGACCCGATGTTCCAGCAAGGGAGGGCCACGTTTGGCACAACCCTTCTGCTAGCCAAAGCCACTGAGCTGGCCTGTCCTTCTCACAGCCCAGCTCCTGCTGTCCACTGCCCTTGGCTCAAATCACCTCCTGCCTGTTTCTCTGAAGCCCTTCAGAGCTCTGCTTAAACTCCCCATGCTGATGGAGCTCTGGGATGAGACGTATTGAGTTCATTTTGAGGAAGGATCTCATGTAGTCCAGGTTGGCCTTGAACTTGCTATGGAATTAAGGCTAGCCTTGAACTTGTTATGTGGTTGAGGCTGACCTTGAACTCCTGATCCTCCTGTGATTACAGACAATTACAGATGTGTATCACTAAACCTAGTTAGGGACCAAACCTAGGGCTCCTTGCATGCTAGGTAATCATTCTACCTCTGAGCTATGTCCACCCCAAGAGCCAGACTCTTGTTCCCAACCAGCTCAGCCACCTGGTTCTGTGGACCTTCCACCCATCTCTGTCCCAGAAGGAAGTTGAGGTGTCCTTCAGGAACACACATGCACATGTCTGCATTGCATTCCCATTATACTCCCAGAAGCCCCTCGGCTGCCCTCCATTGTTGCTTTTCCAACTCTGGGTTTTAATTTCATATCTTGCCTCCCCCAACCTTGTTTATGGAGGTCTGGGTGTCAGGGCCATCTCTCTCAAGCCATATACAACTGACTGTAACCCCAGGAACTCAGGAGCACCTCACTTAGAAAGTGTCATTCTGCTCCCAGCTCCTGGGGCAGAGCTAGTGATATCCCTGGTCTGTAGGATGTTTAGTCTGAGTCATCTCCCCAGCCCTGATTGGAGCTCAGATGAGAAATTTGTGAGACCTCAGTAAGTGGAGGGTGGTGGGAAGTGGGAGTGTGGGAGTTGCTAGGAGGATCTTTTCTGTGATGGTGCCATTTGACCCTGTGTCATGTGAGAGGAGACCAGGGAACAGCCTGGCCTCTGCGAGGCACCGTAGCTGTAGCCCACCTCTGACATGAGTACTGAGTCTCCTTTGGCTCTGTTCTCCACTCATCCTGAAGAGCTAGGCCAAGACACAGTGCAGTGTGTGAAGCCCTCCTGCCTGGGTGCCTAGCTCCCAGTATTCAATATGCAGATGAGTCTGTTACCTGCCACCATGTGCTGTTATAGGAGCTGCAAGCTTCAGGGGGCTGTGAATGGTAAAGACCTTTCAGAGTCCCTCAGTGCCACATGCACACATTGGAGGTGATGCTCGTGGTACCATGCGCCCTGCCCTTCGGTTGGTAGCGCCTAGGGGCTGAAGTTATCGCTGACAGTCTTAATGCACAGCGAATGCTGGTTGGCTTGTGTTCTGAGGGCCTGGGTAGGCCCAGCCTGCTTGTCTTGGGTGCCCTTATTCCTGGAGACTCACAGACAGGCATTGGTTGGCATAAGTGCACCCTGCTGGAATATTAACACAGAGGCCATCAGACTCCCTAAGATGGCTACCCCCAGAAGACCACAGACACATCTGCAGGGGCTGAGAGGCCACATTCAGGGTGGCCTGAGGGAGCACAGAGACCACCCAGATGTTCGTTTCCTTGTTTAGATGGTCCACTGGAGACCTGAGAGAGAAGGGCCCTCCTTCCCAGGATTGGGATGAGAGCCCAGGTGTGGTGGGCCCATTGCTGTGTCTGCTGTGGTCACTGCTGTCTGTCACGTTCTGAATGGTCCTTATTCAACCGAGCGGTCATTAAAGAATAGATGTTGAGCCAAATTGCTGGGATTCACGTCCCCCTGTGTATCTGGGCAAGACACTTAACCTCTGTCTGTACAATGAGCGCCATTCTAGCAGATACTTTGTAGGAGGCAAGGGTTAAGTGTGCTGATGTATTTAAAGCATGATAGCATAGCCTGGTATGTAGTGTGTAATACACAAGCATTAGCTGCTGTTGCTATGGTGATGCTAGTAAGGCTAACAGGTGATGATGATGTGATACTTTTCACTTTTATCTTTTTTTTTCAGTGTCGAGAACCAAACCCAGGGCCTTGGGCAAGCCACATTACAATCTATATCTGGATAGATAGATAGATAGATAGATAGATAGATAGATAGATAGATAGATAGATAGATAGATAGAGATAGATGAGAGAGAGAAGATAGAGGTGGATGGATGGATGAGAGAGAGAGAGAGAGAGAGAGAGAGAGAGAGAGAGAGAGAGAGAGAGAGAGAGAGAGAGAGAGAGAAAAGTTTGGGTTTTTGAGACAGAGTTTCTCTGTACAGCCCTGGCTGCCTGGAACTTGCTCTGTAGACCAGTCTAGCCTTGAACTCACAGAGTTCTGCCTGCCTCTGCCTCCCAAGAGCTGGTGCTAAAGCCATGCATCACAACCACCTGGCAGATGTGGTGATACTGACTTAGATGATGGTTATGGGGATGGTAATATTGGTGACATTGGTGAGGGTAGTGATGTTGATGGTGATGGTGAAGGTGAGGGTAATGATGATATTAATAATGTTAGTCATGGAGAGACTAATGATATGGATTGTGATGTTGATAACAGTGGTGATGAGATGATTGTGATGCTGATGATGGAGAGAGTGACTATGGTGCTGATGGTGACTATGGTGATGGGATGCTGATGATGCAGATGCAGATGATGATGATGATATGACTGTGATGCTGAGGATGGAGAGAGTGACTATGGTACTGATGGTGACTGTGGCCATGGGATGCAGATGATGTTGAGGCAGTCTCCATTTCTATTTAATTATCATCCCATCCTGCTGATGTATGGATGCTGGCAGAGGGCTTGCTGCGGGCTGACATGGTGACTGGGGACAAATGGGATTTCCTTTGGTCACTGATGAAACTCTAATGAGGCAGAAGAGTTTACTCTGTGACTTGTGTGTCCCCTGCTTGCTCCTCCTGGTGGCCCTTTCCAGACCCATTCATGCATCCATTATCTACCCTGCCATACTGCACTGTATGTTCCTGGGCTCCTCCTGGGCCTGTCTCAAGGGCTGCTGGCTGTCTCCTGTTTGATTTCCATCCCAGGAACCTGGCTGTGGAGGGAGGGGATGTATCCCCAGAGTCACCTCCTTTAGGAAGCTTTCCCTGATCCCCAGACGGGTGACTTCCCACCTGTCTGTCGCCATCCCTCCTCAGAGCCTGATGTCCTAGGCTGTGATGTCCCACATCACTCCTCTGAGGTTGGCCCAAACCTGTTGTGAGAAAGCAGTTACCAGCCCAGGGAAAGTCAGGGAAGGCCTGCCCTGAGCTTCGCACACTTGACTTGGAGGAAGCTGAGGCCTGTGACAGGCCAGACCAGTGACGACGTTTATCTAGGGAAACTAGATCTAGAAAGCTCCATCTTCAGCTAGGTGATCAGCTGAGGCTAGCTCTAGCCATCAGCCATGGGGTCTCAAGTGTCTGAAGACTGTGGGGAGAGGGTTCCCGGGTTCCCTCACTGTGGAATGATAGAAGAGGCCATAGAGACCCTTTTCTCTGTAGCTGTTCCCTAGAGACAGGTTTATGACTGTGATCCACTAGGATCATGTCATCCATGAAATAGGTAGGAGCCCCTCTACATGGGTGTCATCCATGGAGCCCCTCCCCTAGGCGTGCATGCACACACACACACACACACACACACACACACACACACCATCTCTGCCTGAACACTTTGAGCTACTTTTTTTTTTTAAATCCTTCCCTCACTTATCTCACCCTAGCTACCTTCACTTACTCCTCAGAATCCAGCTTCTTTCTACCCCAGGACCTTTGCACACTCCGTCCTTCAGTTCCTCTTCCCTTGCTTGGCTAAGCGGGTGCATCTGCATCTCACAGGGCCCTTTGATCACAGCCTTTAGAGGCTGTGGAGGCCAGCCCTGCACCAGCCAGGCCCCCTGTTCTGAATTAACCAGGCCTGTTTGTACTCCTTCTGCCAGAGGGGCAGGCCGGGGGCAGGAGTGGGCAGCTCAGCCCCCTTAAAGGCTTCAACTCATTTAACCTTAATCACCTTGCTTTCATAGACATTTGCGGAGGAAAAGGACCAAATTATAGCTTGAATTGGGTCTTACTAATCTTAATTAAAAGCTCTCGTTTATAATCAGGACCAGGCCTCAAACAAGGAGCAAACCACCCTCAAATGGCTTGTTTAAATAACCGAGACCCCCCACCCCCACCCCCACCCCCCGCTAATGGCTGTTTAGTCTGAACCCACAGCGCACATCGCCCTTCTATGTACTTAATTTTTAGGCCATTCATTCAAGTGGTTTATTCCTCTCACAAGTTTCAACTCAGGCCCTTTTCAAAATGCTATAATTAAAGCTCTTGGGGGAAATGGGATTTTGTTTTGGCCACAGTATATTAAATATATTACTATTTTCCTTTTGGGATGTGTGTGTGTGAAAAGAAAAAAAAATGACAACCATCAGAGATCGCAAAATTAGCATGTATGTAATGGATGTAAATAATCACTTCCTGGATTTTATATCCCCAGGGGTGTCCTTGTCAATCAGTAAAGTTAGGCAGATTACAGAGCAAGTCATTAAAGGGTTTTAACCCAAACTCTTAATAACACAGCCGGCCTTCATTTAGTTTATCATTAAGGGGAAAACAAAAAAACAAAAAACTAAAACCAATTGGCCTTCGTAGGGAATAACGGCCGAGGTCTTGTTAAGTCATTTCCACCAGATTATAGCACACTTTATTGAAACTCAGGGTAGAGTTAGGCTTGAGGCAGGGGAGGGCTGGAAAAGCTAGGGGTAGGAGCTAGCAAGGGAGGCTCCTCCTCCCCCTGAAAATGTGCAATTATGCTAATGTGTGTGCTACCCAAGATGAAAGCTGGGATCGGCAGACCGAGCTCCCTGTTACTTACTCCCAGGTAGCAATTAGGTGGTGGTCCCATTTCTTTTCTGTTCTGTGAGAAAATTTTCATCATACTTCCATGAAAAGCAACTTGGGGGGAAGAGTGTATTTTAGCTTACAGAACCAGGGTACAGTCCATCATTGTGGGGAGTCAGGGGAGAAACTCAGGTAGTCATGTCAGATTCACACTCAAAAACAGAGAGACAAACGCACCCCTGATGCTTGCTTGCTCAGGGACAAGCGAACCCTCTCCACACTTACGCAGTCCAAGGCCCCAAACCAGGGAATGGTACTCCTCACAACACACTGGGTCTTCCCTTGTCAGTGACATTTAGGACAAGTCTCCACAGCCATGCCCACAGGTCAACTTGATCTAGACAGTCCCTCATTGAGACTCTTTTCCCAGGTGACTCTCAGTGGTGGCAAGGCAACAATTAAAAGTGAGCAGCAGGGATGGGGCAGGGGCTGGAGGGATGATGGCTCAGCAGTGAAGAGCACGCATTGCTCTTGTAGAGGACCCAGGTTCAATTCTCAGCAACTACTTGGTGGCTCACAGTCTTCTCCAACTCCGGGAGATCCAACACCCTCTTCTGACCTCTGTGGGCAACAGTCACGCATGTGGTGCACATACGTACCCGCAAGCAAGACACTCATACACATAAAATGAAAAATAAAATAAGCCTTAAAAAAACAAACCTAACTAGCACAGGCAGGGTTGCTTGTGACTGGTACCAGTCAATGGCAGTTTAGGTCCCTGGGAGAGTTGTTGGGGCCCACGAGCGTGTATAGCAAAACTTTGTGTACTTGGTGGTTTTGTATTGAAGACAAGTTCCCTTTCAGTGTGGGATCTGGCCTGTAGTGTCCAGAGTGTTAGCCAAGGGTCTCCTCGCTGTTAGTGCTGGGCCCAGGTATGTTTCCTGGTCATCACTCAGTAGTTAGCAGGGGGCTGGGCAAGACAAAATGAGCTAGAAAACCTTCAGTGGGGCAGAGACAGGTCTCAGTGTGGGTGGGGAAGAGAGAGTGGGTATCCACCCCTGCCCATGGTAGGGAAGATGTCAAGGTGGGGTGGAAGGTGTGTGTGTGGGGGGGGGGGTTGTTCTTAGAGGAGGTGTCATCCAAGCCTGGTTAGAGGGTGGTGTAGAAGTCGGCCTCTGACATCACCTCCAGCTCTGGGGCCGGTGGATAGACAGCGGCTCAGAGGGGCTCCCGGACCCCCCAAGTCCTGCAAGTAATGGGTCATCTGGAGCCCTGGTTTCCTCAGTCTGCCTTCCTTGACAATGGGGGCACCTTCCAGGAGGTGCTCGGGAGAAGAAGTTGTGGAGGGAGCCTGTCTCTCAGGCAGTGGTTCTCAACCTGTCAATCACCTAGCAGACATCCTGCCTGTCGGATATTTACGTTATGATCCATAAAATTAGCAAAATTACAGTTATGAAGTATCCACGAAAATAATTTTATGGTTGGGGGAGGGGTCACAGAGTTAGGAAGGTTAAGAACCACTACTTTAGGGGTGTTGAAGGCAGCCTCAGAGGCTTTGTGTTGGGTTCTTCCCTTGAAAGCTCCTTTTCCACCTGGCTCCCCACCCCTGGGGTGTCCTGCCTGCCACCCCCCTCAGGTGGCAGACCTTCCCAGTGCTCCCTGCAGGCCCCCTCGCCCACCCCACCCCCTATTCCCTCGGCTGCTTCTTATTACAGTGGCTGTATTTGTGTTTCCATCGGAGGAATGCTAACCAGAAAAAAACCATTATTTCTAAGAAAATAAACTGTGGGCTTGTTGGCCTTTGAGTGCTACTGAAATGGATATCGGCCTTCCCCAAAGGCCTTGAGACAAAGAGCGCCGGGGGCTTGTGTATATGGGCAAGGTCAGGGGTTCCCGGAGGCTGCCCTGACTAGGCCCTCCAGATGGATCCAGGCTGCAACCCTGGGAGGAATGGGTCTGTAGCAGCAGTGGTTGCCTGAGGCTTCCGCTGGCCTCAACTGGCTCTTAACAGCTGCCGAGGCTGCCGGTCTTACCCCATTCTTCCAGAGTCTCCAAAAATATTCCCTTCGGCCTAGGCCTCCCTTCTTGGTGGAGGGGTGTGGAGCTGAGAATGGACCCATGTCCCCATGTGGGTCTCTCAGGCTTCAGCATGCTCACAGAGCTCCCTACCCTGGAGGTGACAAATGCTGTTGAAGGGACAGGTGACTGTCCTCTGCAGAACTCAGCCACCTGTCCCTTCCCATTGCTACTCCCACAGGCAGACCTGGGCCTCACTGGGCTCCTGTTGGTTTCTCCCTGAAGCCAGGCTGGTAGTTCCGTGTGGCCAGGGTCCAGATTGCGGGCAAAAGGCCTGGCGTAGGTACAGAATGAGGGCAGGCAGGTATCCCGATCCCCAGGAAATACCATGGGGCATAGATCTCTGATTGGTTGAGATATGGGCCTGCCCTTGGGCGGCTTCATCCATAGGAAGGGCACCGAGTCCAAAGCTAGCCTGCTCCTGATGGGGCTTGGGCTCTTCCACTCACGTGCCCCGTGAGTCGGGAAGCGGAGATGGTCCTTTCTCCCTGGGCCACAGTGCAGGTTTACCCAGTTGCCGTGATCTCCTCTGTTACTTCTGTTATTTGGAGAGCGGGAGGTCACACCCTACAGGGATCTAGGAAGGAAGATGAGGAGCCCCTCCACACAGGTCAGGTCACCTCAGGCTCATCAGGCTGCCCGGCTACAGCAAGGACTGAAAGTTGAGCTGGGAGTCCCGGGTCTAGGCTGCCATCAGCCCAGGCTTGCTGACAAGCTAAGTGCCAGTCGCTCTTAGTTCAAGCTGCTCTGTGAACCCTGTTATATCTCTGTGCCATTCAGAGAGCATAGGCCCGCTCTCTGCCCTTGAGCTGAGACCTTTACTGGCACCTGTATACCTCTGTTGATCTGGGGGTAGGGTTTGGAGCCCCTGAAGGGTTTCGAGGTCTGCAGCACATCCCCCCCCCCCGCCCTCGGTCTTGCCAAAGGAAGGAGAGAATGGCCGACTGCTCCTGGGATCCATTTTGTAACAGGCAGGAAGGAGCACAGGCTGTCTGAGTCCCACTCCCTGCCCCCTCACTGCCTCCCCCACCCCCGCCAGCTTCCAGCTTGTTTTCCCTCAAGTAGAGTCTCATGAGGTCTTGAAGCCAGAACCTGGAGAAGAGTCCCAAGGAGAGTTTACCGTTGAGGGAGAATCGTTACACTTTGCCCATCCATTTCCTAGTGGCAAGATCCTTCTGATCTTGGGAGAACACACCCTACCATGAACCCAGGCTGAGCAGGTGGCATGGTTCAAAATGAGCATCCTTGAGCCAAATGTAGTGGTACACACCTGAAATGCCAACACCGGGGAGGTGGAGGAAGACGGGAGTCGGAGGGCAGCCCGGGGAGCCTAGGAAGGGTGCTTTTTTGAAAAACAAAATAGAAAATGCTGTGCACACGAAGTGTCCACCCTCATGGTCCCCCTGCATCCAGAGAGAAGCCAAAAAAGCCAGCTTGTCCCACAGATTCCTGCATCAATAACACTGGCTTTTTCTTCAATTAAAAAAAAAAAAGATTATTGCACGTTTGTCTGAGGCATGCGGGGTGCATGCCACCGAGTGCTGTGCCGGAGGACTGAGACGCGGTGGAGGCGACTCTCTTCTTTCAGTTTTGTGTGGGTTCTGGGAAATCATGAGCTATCCCACCAGCCCCCTTTCTCTTTGTTTTCAAGACTGCTTTGTTGAGCCGATGTTCACATACCGCATAGCTGACCCGTGTGAAGTCTGCGGTGCCTTTTAGTGAGTCCACAGTTGCTCGCCACACAACCAGTTTAGAAATGCCCTATTTCTTAGCCTCCACCCCAACCCTGAGACCCACAGCCCACTGTAACCACTGGACACCAGTAGTACACATTCTCTCTCTGGACTGACCCTTTCAGGAGGCACTTTGTGAATAGGATTGCCTAGTATGTGACCACTTATGACTGGACAGTATTAATTTTGAAGTCAGGCGGCCTGGCTCACACTTATAGTTTCCCATCAATGGATACCAGGGGTCCTTAACTTGGCAGAAAGTTAAGATATTGGTGCCCACCTCTTGGAGCTGTCCTGTGTGCAGGGCCTGCAGTACTGCCCAGTGCTACCCCACATATCGCAGGGCCGATCAGCGGAAGCAACAGCCCAGTCCTTGCTCCTTCATTCAGCAGGCAGCCATTTCTAGTTGCTCACAGTGGCTCGATTCTGAGTCTCAAGCTGAACCTGATGCAAGTCCCCATGGACTGGACGCTCCCAATGTCACAGTGATGTTGATGTCTGGGGGGGAGGGGTGCTGGGGGAGCAGAAGGAGGGAGATAGGCTAAACTTCAGAGGGGGCAAGACATCAAACCCCAAACCAGGGTGATTAGGAGTCTGGGCTGGGGAAGGTGCTCTAGGCGTGGAAAACTGCAGAGTGTACTTAACGATGGCCGGAAGCCGCTCGTGCACTGGGAGAGGTCACAGAGTAGCTGCAACCCCATGGTTATCTCAGATCTCAGAGCGGGGTAGGGAGACCCTCACTGCCTCTGACTGAGCCGGGGACCTTGTCCGCGGTTAGGAATGGGGACGTATATAGACTGGTGTTGGTTTTGCGTGACCTCTGACCTCTCCCATAATTAACTGCTGGGCCCACTTCTGGCATTGTCTCAATAGAAGGGAAACCTGATCGATGGATGCCAGGGGTCCTCAGAGAGCTGGTCTCATTACTCAGTCATTACAGACCTAGAGCTTAACCCCGCGCCACCGGAGACAGGGGACTTAATCCTTCCTGCGAGGCAGAGAGAAACTACCTTCCCGAGAGCGTAATTAGCCAACAAACCGGATTAAGATTTATTCATCAATAAGGACTCAACTTCCTAAGCCATACATCTCTCCCAGAATGGATGTCTATCTAAAGAGTGCACGGTTTTCCTAAAGCCACAGACAAAGGGGGGACAAGCTAGCGCCCAGTTGGGGACAGGGTCTTTGTTAGCAATGGGGCTTCCCGTCCGGGAGGAATGTCTACAAAAATGCCAATCAGGGGGAGGTGGGACTTGTCAGTAATGGCCCCTGAGAGTGTGGTTACTTTCAAAACCTTCCTTTTGAGGTTTTCCTGTCAGCTTTGATTTAAAAAGAGAAGAGAGAAAAAAAATATCCTAAAACAGTATTAAAATACTATGAGAAAGCAGTCTGATTCATTGGGAAAGAATCTTCTAGAGCCTAGACACCACAGAATAAATATATATTTTATAAGGCAGTGAGAATCAATTTTGAATTAAATGGAAAAAATAAAGTCCATCCTTTTTGGTTCCATCCCAGTCGCTGGTGTAAGACCATCATTGTGGGATGGTGTATGAGCTAACATTTTAATATAGGAAAAGAAGGACCATGTGACCTTTGAAAAAGCCCATAATGTACGGTTCCTGTGTTGTTTGTCCTGCTCTGTTGGATGCTGAAAACTATCCTCTACTGGAAACTAAGTTTTCATTAAAAGAAGGAGGGCAAGATGGCTCACAGAGTGAGGGTGATTGCTGTCAAGCCTGATGACCTGAGTTCGATTCCCGAGACCCCACATAGTGAAAGGAATACACAGACTCCTTCAAGTTGTCCTCTGACTCTCATGTACACACACACACACACACACACACACACACACACACACACACACCCCAAATGTAATTGAAAATTTTATCACACACAAAAAAGAAATTAATTTATTAATAAAAATTTAATCACTAAAATTTTTTAATTAATAAAAAAACCAAAGTAGAAGGAAGAGCAGGGTAGATAGTGAGCTAATGGGCCTCACCCCTTCAATGGGAGTGCTCTACCCTCCCCATCACCACCCTGCAGTCCCAAGCCTGGGTGTACTAGAGAGAGAATGCTCACGCCTTTCTCTCAGTGACCCTTCTTCTTAGTGACTTTTTGGAGCAAGAAGACTTGCTCTTCTCACCCTCATGCACCCTGAAGATGTGGCTCTAACAGGAAGAGGAGGAAGAAAAGGAGAAGGAGGAAGAGGAAGAAGACAAGAAGGAGAGGGTGGACTTGGAGGCTGCCCCTGCCTGAGGGTCTGGAGGGGAGGGCCTGAAGCCTCTCCTCATTAAGGTGGGACCAGCGCCCACTTCCCAGGTGACAGTGCCACGCAGCTGTCTCTGCCATCCCAGACTGGCTTTCCTCGACATGACTGTATTCCTAGGGTATCTGCATCCTACTAAAAATCCTAGAAAAAGGCCAGGGAATGGCTCAGTTGGTACAAGCCTGGGGACCTGAGTTTGATGCCCAGCATCCATAAAAGCCAATCGGAGTGGTGTGTGCCTGGAACCGCAGCACTGGAGAGATGAAGACTTGGGGTTCACTGGCCAGCGTTTCAGCTGAATCAGTGAGCCCTAGGTTCTGTGAGACCCTGTCTCAGAGAATAAGGTGGGGTGGGGGGTTGTAGATGGTCTGGTGGGTAAAGGCACTTGCCACACAAGCCTGATGACCGAGTTCATATCTCGGGATACACAAAAAACCGGTCACTTTAGTGAGCATCTGTAATCCCAAACTCCGTAGACTGGCATTGACTATGCCCTTCCCTATGGAGAATCAATGAGAGGAAGGCTCTAGAAATCACTTCATTGACTGTTCAACAGTTGCTTTATTGCAACTTCTACTATGGTTCTGAAACTACTTATCATCCTGATAGTAAAAGTGTTCCTCTTAATCATTAGACACAGACAACAGGCATAGATTAAAATTAGGCCAGGCCCATTGAGGTGATTCCCTCCAATCAGGAGAAGGAATGTCCCCCTATTTGGGGACCTATGGATGCTCAGATCTTACCACCACTGAAGACCTGGTTTGGTTCCATGTCGTGGACATGGTAGATTGTGTTTCTTTCTCTGTGAGCACCTAGGAAGCTCACCTTTTGTGATTGGGCTGGGATTACCTGCTATATCACTACAGTGCCGTCTGCCCATCTCATTTGTTTTTCTCTGTCTTAAAAACTTTATTTCTGGAAACCATATTGTATTTATTTATTCTTAAGCTGTTTGAAGGAAGTGGGTGATTGAGTAGAGAGAAGATTGGCTGACTAGATGGCTGCATGTTTGTATGTTGAACATAAGGATGAATGAGTAGGCAGGGTGTGTGTGTGTGTGTGTGTGTGAGTATGGGTGTGTGTGTGTATATTTGTGTGTGTGCATGTGTGTGTGCGTGTGTATGTGTGAGTGTGTGTCACTGTGTGTGCAAGTGTGTTTGGAGGGTGAGTGTTTGCATCCATGAATCTATGGATGGGTGGTTAAGAATTTGGATGGACATATGAGTGAACAGATGTATGAATGCACTTTTTTAATTAACGGGAGGACAGTGTACAACCAAATACATAGATGGATGTATGAATGAATGGATATGAATTTGAATATGAATGAATGTTTGCCTGGGTAAATGGATAGGTTTGTAGGTGACTGGTTAATGGAAAGATAATCCACCAACTCACATATTAAGGTGAATATGTGAGTAGATAAATGGGAGGGGTGCTGGGTGGGAATTTGGGTAGCTATGCCATAGAGTGTATAGACACATGGATAGCAGGAGGAACACGGGTTTTGGCTGAATGACTATATGGCTGGCTGACTAGTGACTGAGCAGATGGAAAGGCATGGACATGTGTGTGGAAGGGCAGAGGGGTGCCCAGCACTTGGGTGGCTAGGTAACAGTCTCTCAGGACACAGTAGAAATGCACTAAGGATGAAAACTTGTATAAGCATTTTGCCCATGACTGGCCCATGCTAGACAATGTGACCTAGAAGGAAGGATGTGCGTGTCCTGTCTCCTACTATGTGACTTTGAGCAGTTCTCTGACCTCTCTGCACTTCAGTTTGATCAGCTGTAAAAAGCAGCTATCTATAGGACTGCACTGAGGTCTGGAGGGGCTCTTGTTTCAGGAAGACTGACTCGTTGCCCTTTAAGGGGCAGCACAAGAAAGATTATTTCACCCAAACATGTCACAAAAGTCTATTCCCTCAGTCTGGCTGATCCACCCTAAGTCGCATACCTGCCGTGGGACCAACAGCAGTCACAAGTGGCACCGGCTGCTTGAATCAGGCAGATTCTGCTGGGATCAGGCCAGTTACTAGCTTGCAGGGGGGATTCTGGGTCATTCAGTGAGAGGTGGCAAGAGAGTGGAAGGAAGCCTATTACTATGTTAAAGAAAAGTCACACTTAGGTTAAAAACAAAAAAGCCAGATGGACCCGTGCCTGTGACTCCAGCACTTAAGGGTAAGTAATGGTGAGAGAACTGGGTTGGGGTGGGGATAATTGAATCCTTGGAGCTGACTGGGGATCCAGCTTGGCTGCCTAATCAGTGAGCTCTGGGTTCACTGAGAGATGCTGTCTCAAAGAATAATATGAGAGCAATAGAGAAAGACAGCTACCATTGACCTCTGACCTCTAGAAGCTCATTCACACACATGGGCACACTTGCACAGACACACACATGAAACACACACACACACACACACAGGGAAAAAGGAAAAGCCATTCTTGTTATGTGCGATGTGGAAGGAAAACAATATTGTGTGTGACGGGGAATCCCAGAGCTGTGCAACTTGGTGAGTTAAAGCCAGGATATATTGCCTTAGGAATGTAGATTGAAGTCTAGAAGACATGTTTAGAATGATGTATGCAGGACTCCGAGCAACCAGGGCTGCATGTAGAGCCTAAAAGCAATGGGTATCCCTCAGGAGTGAGAGCTCTGCACGCTTTCCATAAACCTAAAGTCTTGCACCTTGTCTTAATGTTATTTAAACTACTAGGTGTATTTACAGTCAGGGTTAAAGATGATTCAGACATGTTGTGACTCGGTTTTCTTCCCCAGATGGCACAGGTGGTCACTTCCAGCAGGGGAAGAGCATCCGAGACCTTTGTGGTCCCCCACCTTGTTCTTCCCTCCTCTGACTGGCCGGGTAGTGGGGTGGGCTGGTGCATCTGATCTTTTCACAGGTTATTGGTTCTGCTCCGTGGGGTGTCTGTGCTATGCTTAAAATCTTCCTAGGAGAAGCAGAAGTGAGTGAGCTCCTGGGTTTCCAGGCTAGCGTTCCTATACTATAGTAAGCATCAGATGTGCCATGACTTCTCTGTACAACAGCTGGCGAGAGTGTGGGTCTCCGGGATTTCTCTGCCCCACTCCAGGCTTGGGGTCAGGCTCCTCCCGCCTTCCACCAGAACTTCAACTCAAACTTCCACTCCTGGCAGATAGGGGAGGAAATGCTTCTTCTGTCTGGGAAATGCTTCTTCTGTCTTGGAAATGTTTCTTCTGTGTCTTGAGAATCAACTTTCGGTTCAGCTATGACATGTTCCTTCTGTACAAATGTCACCCTAGAGTCCATGAAGGCTGGTCTCAGTGTAACTAGAAGGTATTGAGTCCGGGAGTATTTGCAAGTGGTGTGACTGAAGACCTAGCAGAGGTGCCAACGCCCTAGGCCATGGCTGGTGGGGTCACTCTGCCTGGAAGCCAGAGCCATGTTTCACCTCTTAGACTCTCACTTGCATCCCTTCTAGGTGTGTGGCCTTTGGCAAGGTTTTATCTTCCCTGTGCCTTCTGTCAGTGCCCTGTGCAAGTGGCCGGGGGCTGAGTCCCTGTCTCAGTTACGGTTACCATGGCTATGATGAAACACCATCACCAAAAGCAAGTTGGGGAGGAAACACTTACACATTTGCTGTCCATCACTAAAGGAAGTCAGGACAGGATCTCAAACAGGGTGGGAAGCTAGAGGCAGGAGCTGATACAGAGGCCGTGGAGGGTGCTGCTTACTGGCTTGCTCCTTGTGACTTGCTCAGCCTGCTTTCTTGTAGAACCCAGAATCACTAGCCCAAGGATGGTCTCACCCACAATGGCCTTAGTGATCTACAGGCTTGTATACAGTCTGGTCTTATGGAGGTGTTTTCTTAATTGAGATTCCCTCCTCTCAGATTATTTCAGCTTGTGTCAAGTTGACATAAGTCTAGTCAGCACAGTCCCTGTAAGGACTTCAGAGATAACAGGGTATATAGTCCAGTCAACCACTTGGGCTTAGAAGCAGCTCATAGACGTGTTCTTTTTCTGGAACCCCAGAACTTATAGTCCTTTGACCCCTGCTGGGAAATGTTGGAAAAGGACTTAAAACAGCAAAAAGAATGACCTTTACTAAAGCTATTGACCATTGTTTATGAGACAGAAGTCTTTGTTATAACAAGGAAGCTGGAACAGCTGAAGGCCAGGCCTCAGGCCATAGGGAAAGCAGCTACTGGGGTAAGGGGGGCAGTGGACATTCTTTCATTCCAGAGATGACACTTCTTGGTGATGTGCAGAGTTTATTTTACTTGGTCTCTCCCTGCTTCAAAAGAGCTAGTTCTCATGGATGGAAAAGCGCCCCATATGTTGGTAGTGTTGACAGTCTTTAGAAGGAGCCAGAGCCAGGTTTAACTCTTACCTGCTTCACTGTGGCAGGAACTGGAAGCCCCGCCCCCAACACACACACACACACACACACACACACACACACACACACACACACACACACACACCAACACAATGTGACTCTTCTGGAAACTTGTTGCTGCTGAGCCAGGAGTGTTTCCAAATAACTCTTCAGTTCTCCCAAGTGTATTTTATTGACTAACTGTTGAGTTACCCCCTGTTCTTAATTTCATTTCTGATGTTGTGATTTAAAAAAAAATACTATGACAAAAAACAACTTAAGGGAAAAGGGGTGTCACTCTTGATTACAACTCCAGGATACAGTCTGCCATGGTGGGGAAGGTGAGGCAGGAACTTCAAGCTGCTAGTCAGTCCACCCACAGACAAGGGCAGAGAAAATGAGTGCACGATGCTTGCTCGTTTGTGCTCTGCTTGGATTCTCCACTCTTGTCCAGCTCAGAACCTGCTGCCTAGGGAATGATGCCACCCACAGTGGGCTGTGTCTTCCCATATCAATTCCTTAAGACAGTGCCCCACGGACATGCCCACAAGTGAGCCCAATGCAGACAATCCCTCCTTGAGACTCTTCCCAGGTGATTCCAGGTTGTGTCAAGTTGGCAATTAAAGCTGTCACATCCCCTAACGAGTCATCATAGCGGCTTGCCGTGGTGGGAGAAGGAACCCAAGCTCTCATTCTGATGCTTCTCCTGTCTCCACGCTTGCAGACATCGACGAGTGTGAGAATGACTACTACAACGGGGGCTGTGTCCATGACTGCATCAACATCCCTGGGAACTACAGGTGCACCTGCTTCGACGGCTTCATGCTGGCCCATGATGGACACAACTGTCTGGGTGAGTGGTGAAGCTGAGCCCTCCCCCTGGGCACAGCCTTCTTATTTCTCAGTTCTACCGTGCAGAGATGAGAGCTGTGCAAGGATGCACCTTCCTCTGGCTCCTTGTAGTAGTTTGTCAAGTCACCCTAACAAAATGCACAGACCGTGCAGCTTCAATGGCAGAGGCTTTCTTCCTCGTTGTTCTGGAGGTCAGGCATGAATGGCTGCCTTCTTGTGCTTGTCAGCCCATGCACATTGTGCATGCATGCATCTGGTAGTGTCTGTCAGAGTCCCAGTTGCTTCTTCTTTTAAGGACACCTGGACCAGAGATGTGGCTCAGTTTGGGGCGTTAGTTATTTTTCTGTTGCTGTGATAAAAACATCATGACTAAGGCAACTTATGAAAGTTTATTTTGGCCCCAGAGGAATAAAAGCACCTCATAGTGAGGAGGCACAGCAGCAAGCAGCAGGAAGCTTGTCAGAGATCGCAGCTTCAATGGCAAACACAAGACACACAGAAGAAAACGGAAGTGGGGCCGGGCTATAAGTTCTCAAAGTCCAACGGAAAGGCTGCACCTCCCGTAGCCTTCCCAAACAGCGCCACCAATTGGAAGCCAGGTGTTCAAATACATGAGCTTATGGGGACATTTCTTTTCTCTTTTTCTTTTTTCCAAGACATGGTTTCTCTGAGCAGCTTTGGCTGCCCTGGAACTCACTCTGTAGACCAGGTGGCCTCGAACTCAGAGATCTGCCTGCTTCTGCCTCCTGAGTGCTGGGATTAAAACTCTGTGCCACCACCACCCAGTTTGGGGACATTTATTCAAACCACTATAGTACAGAAAGCCACCCCGCCACTAAGCCTGATGACTAAAATTCAGTCCTCAGGATTCATGTGGTGGAAGGAGAGAGCCGGCTTCTGCAGGTTGCTCTCCAACTACTATATGTGTGCTATGGCACACATACACGCATGCGCGCATGCCTACAGAAATAAACACATGCACACACATATGTATACACACAGACACATACATGCACACACATACAAACACATACAAATTACTTAATTTTAAAAATGAAGGACACCTGTTGTATTGGGATAAGTCCACCCCAACAGTTCTAGTTTTTACCTAAGTCTCTGTCTCCAAATATAGTCACATTTTGAGGTAATATTATTTGGAGTCTTTTTGAGGAAATACAGTTCAGTTCATAGTTCTGTATACCTCCTACTGTCCACAGTTCAAATCTATCATAAGCCAATTATACAAAATTTATGTGTGTAATTATTTTGGGCGAATAAAGTTGAGAAAATGTAAAAGAATGGGGCGGGAATGTGGCAAGTACTGCTGGCGAGCCTCCCGTGGTCGTCCATCCACCTCTGTGTGTTTTGCTGTCCTGTGGTCAGGTATCAGCATGATCTGGTCCCTTTAGCATCAGGCACACGTACGGCATTTTCATGTGGCCTCTGGTTCCAGCTGGTCACTCCACCAGTCAAAAAAAACCAAACCAAACCAAACCAAACCAAACCAACAACGGTGCTAACAGCCTGTAAGAGCCTCTTGTGTTTACCATGACAAAGGGCTGAGCTGGGTGGCTTACACAAGAGAGGCCAATTCTCACATACCTCTAAGGCGGTGGTGGCGCACGCCTTTAATCCTAGCACTTAGGAGGCAGAGGCAGGCGGATTTCTGAGTTCGAGGCCAGCCTGGTCTACAGAGTGAGTTCCAGGACAGCCAGGGCTACACAGAGAAACCCTGTCTCGAAAAACCAAAAAAAAAAAAAGAATCCAAAACTGAGGCAGGGCTGTTTCCATCTTCTTCCCAGGGGCCTTTCTCCTGGCCTCTGGTCACTCAAGAAGGGTCCAGATTCCCTTCTTCATAAGGATGTCTGTTATATTGGATGAGGGCTGGCCATGGCTACCTCTCCTCATTCTGATGGTCATCTGACATGATGGTTAAAACTGCCGTCTTGGCTGGGTTCAGATTCACCATGGGAACACCTCTGAGTGTGTCTATGAGGGATGTTCTAGATTGTTTGTGGAGGGGCCATAGTAAACTTAGGGGTCACTTTTCCATGGGTTGGGGTCCCAGACTGCATGAAAAGAAGAAAGGGCACTGAGCAGAGGCTTTTGTCTCTGGCTGTGGACGAAACATGACCGGCTGCTTCCTCAAACCCCTGCCGCCATGACCTCCTGACAATGTCCTCTCCTAAGCTGCTTTAGATCATAGAAATCAGAAAAGAAAAATAGCTGGCAAAGAAGACGGCCAAATGTAACCTATACAACGATGAAGACTGTTATTCCTCTGGAGGCCACGCTCGCAGTTCTGGGGCTAAGGCCTCGGAATCTTTTGAGAAGGGGACATGGAGGTAGTTCACAGTCTGTAACCCAAGGGACAGCAACCGCACATGGCTCTCAGACCCACTGTCCCCAACCCTCTTCTGCCACGAGCCACAGAACCACAGCCATTGGCTCAGGATGTGTGATTGACAGGTGCATGGCTGTGAACAGGTCATAGGCCAGTCGGGCTCTCTGTCCCGTCTGCGGAAGAAAGCTGTCATGGCTGCTAGAATTGTCGTGGTCTCTGAGAGGCGTCTTTACCGGGTCAGTGTGCCACTATGTTGCCAGGCTGAGTGAAATGATGGTCTAATGCCAAAGGGCCTGGACTGAGTACAGATTTAATGGTCAACCAGCCAGCGTCATTTCACTCCCGTGGCCCTGCCATCTTTCTGCATTTGCCATCAGAATCCGGAGTGAATCTGGGCAGAAAACATTTCTACTCTGTTTCCCTGCTTGATCCTTTAGAATCCTTGCCACAAACCAAGCTGAAGGGCTGAAAGATCGCTGGGATTTGCTAGCCTTGCACGCAGGAATTTCTAAAAGGGCCAAGCAGACCCTCGTGGTGCCAGCTGGCTTGTCAGTACTAGGTAGAAGGGTTCAGAACCCCGACGACTTGGGCCTCTCCTTCCTAGTGGCATGTCAGGCTGAGAGCTCCTGTCTGGTTTTGTTTAATGCGTGTTGGGGCTCAAATGAGCTCATTATGGGAAACAGATCTGTGAACATGTAATTATACCCCAAAGAAGTGCCAAAACAGAGGTCTGGACAAGAGTTAGTAAAGACCAGAAGGGCCTGTGAAAAGCTACCCCTGGCTGGGATGAGGCTGGGGGTGGAAGTGGGATTGCCAGGGCTTCAAAGAGGAAGCTCTCAGCGGGCTCTCGGAGGGGGAAGAAGTTGGTAGGTCTGGGCACAGTGTGTGTAGGGCTGCAGGCAGCTCCTTGAGGCTGGGTTCAGGGACTGCAGAGTCAAGCATGGCCTTTGACCAGAGACCACACAGCTTTTACGGTGCCACCTCCAGGTGAAACGTCATTTATCCCTCTCCTGGTATGTGTACCGCTTCCCACGCTGGTTCCCCAGCTGTCTGCGACAAATACTGTTCAGTAATAGAATAGTTAGCAAAGGCACAGCTCACCTTAAAGATGGTAGGCAGCAGAGTATCTGACACCAGAAATGTCACGGCATGGGTCAGAAGCTCGGGCACCCGTAGAGATGTATTATAACAATACTCCCCAGGACCAGAGCCCACGGTCTGTGCTCTCTGGACTCCCTGGCTGGGGCTCTGTGTTCTTTTCTGTGAAGGGCCACCCTTACCCCTGCTAGGGCAGGCACTCCCCACCCCAACCCCCTACCCTCCACCCCACCAGCCTTCAGCCTGATGGCGACATCTATACGGGTCTTTGTTTCAACCACACTGTTTTCCTTCTGGATTCTCTTTACACCGCTGGGTATGAAAGACCTAGGCAAGCGCCCTCTGCCCCCTCCCACTCTGAGTCCGGATCCTGTGGCAGCCGAGGGCAGACCTTTCTTTCCTACAGGCTTCTTTTGTTTGGTCTTTTTCCTTCTCAAACTCAGAGGAGTCAGGGCCTTGGTTGCAGCCGGCTCCAGCCCAGACCGACCGTGTGACACCTCCCCCCCCAGGCTGCTTGGCTGAACTTTTAGAGCCTCAGCCTTCCATCCTTGAAGCACATTAAGGATAGATGCCTGGGAGTTGGGGAGATGGCTCAGCTGGTAAAGTGCTTGCTTTGTAAGCACAGGGACCTGAGTTCGATCCCCAGACCCTACACTTGAAATCTAGACAGAACGGGAAGATTCCTGGGATCACTGGTCACCTAGCCGATGCTTGGGGAGTTCCAGGCTAGGAGTTCCAGGCTAGTGTCTGAGAAATGACACCAAGGTTGACTGTCGGCCTTCTCAGGCACATGCACCATGTTCTCCCTCTCTCTTTCTCTCTCTCTCTCTCTCTCTCTCTCTCTCTCTCTCTCTCTCTCTCTCTCTCTCTCTCTCGGCAGGGAGGGCGCTGATGTCTGTGATAAGGTGAGCACCAAACTATAATTAAGGAATGAGCAGGGTTGGGCCATGGAAGAGTCCAGTGCATACCCCGATGTCCCCACTCTTTGTGACTCTTAGAGGCTGGGGCCAGCTCCTCAGGCCCTTTCTGCCTTAGCTGTCACAGCTATGAGATAGTCTATGACATCAGCCTCAATGAAGTGGTGGGCTAACTAAATCTAGAGGAGACCCAGGGCTGGATGTCACCATCATGTCCTGGCCAAGTTTTCAAGTTGGGAGCCCACCTCCAACCGAGGGGCACGTTTGATTTCTCCCCGATGTAGTCTCGTGATGTTGCCATCACAGAAGGAATTGTCAGCAATTCAAATCAAGGGATAGCACAGAAGTATCAGTATTTGTAGCCGGGAATCTTGGTGCATACCTATGATCCTAGCGCCTGAGGAGGGGTGAAGGCAAGAGTGTTAGGTGTTCATAAGGCCAGCCTGTGCTGCGTGTGACGCTGTCTAAAAAAAAAGAAAAAAAGAAAAAAAAGAGATTTTCTTCATTTTCTTCGCCCTGTTGGACTGTTGCCCTGCTCCCCTGATATTTGCAAGACTCAAGGCTGATCCCAAGGAAAGCCTGCTTCCAATATAACTCTAATCCCTCCTTGATGGCGAAGCTTTGACACAAATGCCCTCCTCATGACCTGTAGGCCGGATATGACTTCTGAGTTCTAGGACTCCTTGCACTTTTGCAAGCATTGCAGAAACTATTTCTCTCCCCTTTCTGCCCCTGCTGCGTCCAACACTACCCTGAGCATGCAGACCCCTAACTTGTTGGGGTATGGGCCTGTACCCCAAAGCAGCTGCCCTATTGCTGTAGCTCAGGCACAAGCATCTTATGTCCCTCTGAGAATCAAAAGGCCGGAGCCATTTAGACAGGACATGTCAGTGTTTCAGTCACCCAGGGAATGGCCTGAAATGGGGTGGGGTGGAGGATTACATGTTCCAAGCAATCATGTGCCCCTTGGTGGACTCAGTCTTCCAGAAGGAGGCTGGAAACCACAAGGGAGATAGAAGAGGAGCCCTAAAAATGCCATGTCCAGGGCGGGGCACTCCTTGCCCACACCTCAGTGTGGCACTGGAGGGGGCTGTCTCCAGCTGTCCCCCCTGGAGAGAGTGTGAAGTCCTCACACACTCCATTAGTCACTCACTCATAGAATGTCCTGCTGCCTGCCAAAGCTTCCAGCAGTTTTACCCTGAGGATTGCTGCGTGGTGTGAAGGGTTAGCTGAGTTGCTGGAGGGGTCCCTGTCCACACTGTGGATCCGACACCTCTGCTCAGATACCAAGCCACAGCCCATCCCACTCTGGGAAGAGTCGTGCCTGGATGTTGTTTTGACTGTAGAAGTCTAGATAGAGAGCATTGTTCCAGTTGTAGGATCTGCTGAATTCCCTGGGAAAGTGGCAGGGGCACAGCCCTGAGCATCTTACAGAGCAATAGAGGGAGCCGGAAAGCACCAGAGTCAGCCAGAGTGAGGCCGGGGGCTGCAGGAGCACGTTCCTGGCTTGAGCGTTCACGGTTTCCGTACTTTGGAGCAGGCGAGCCTGTTTTCTGTGGAGATGGCTTGTCTGTGACCAGGGTCCTGGAGGGGAGCCAAGTCTGTGCTCTGGAGAGTGAAGCCCTCTCTCTATTTGACATCTTTATTGAGGAATTTCTCAAATATAACAGAAAATGACACCACAGGGACTAGGAACCGGGATGGGATCTCACTCGGCCCGGATGGCTGCCTTTAGCCGTGTAATTACTTGAAATAACAGTTCAGTTTCGAAAATATTATTCCAAACTCAGTGCGATCGGCCAGCTGAGCAATAGTTAGGCTAATAGAATAGGATTTTTTTTTCATCTTAAATTAGAACCAGCGGCGGGTCATTTTTTCCCACCTCCACAAAGCAAGGCTCTCTTTCTCTGAAAACCACCAGTTCACTTAGCCAGATGTTTTCATTCTTCATCTTTACTTGACTTACTGAAAAATGTGTTTCTCAAGTCGCTCACAGCTGGAATTTTGGACTGGCCCCCGGCACTTTGATCCCCGTCAAAGAGAAGTTATTTGTAGTCGCATCCAGCAGACAAGCTGATCGATTAACCAGATGGCTTTGTATCAGTGAACACGTATTGGGCACCTACTGCGTGCCTCACCTTGTGCTCAGAGGAAGTTCTACCTAGGCAAGATAAGGGGTGCATTTCTGTGCTGTGAGGCTGCCCCATGTTGAGTTCGTGTTCTTTCCCTGCTCCCCCACACCATCCACAGGCAGACACCATTAACAGCCTTGTCCTAGAGTCTAGGATCTAGGCGGAGAGAAGCCACTAGTACCAACCCTTACAAATGAGGAAACCTTGACTCAGGGAAATGACCACAGGGCCAATAGGAAGCACAGCTGGGACCAGACTCAGCTTTTGTCACTTCAAGACTTGAGCTTGTACTTGATGAGAACCCCTGCCCCGCCCATACAGCACCCAGGAAGGCTTCAGCCCCGGAAAGGAGAGCAGGTTTAAGAGAGGGGTCCTGATGTCTCAAGCATGCACCAGTCCTGGGACCACCAAGTCTGTTCTGAGGTCCCAGCACCTGCCAGATCAGGTGCATAGTGGTGTGCCAAAGGGCAAGAGGGCACCTCCTCCCGGCACTGAGGGAAGTGTTTGATCCCTTGCTCACGCATCTCCTACTCCATGTGACAGTATATAGCCCAAAGCCCTGCTGCTTCCCCAGGGCACCCAGTTCAACAGGAACTCAGCACAGGGCCCTGCCTATGCCTCCTCTGGCATTGCACCCTCGCTCACTGCCCCGTGCCTCCAGACCTCGCTCACTTCTCTGCTCTTGACAAGCTGCCTATGAACGGTTGTAGAATGAGTGAGCACAAGGATTTGCTACCTGGACACAGTCCTGACTCAGCTGATTTCCATACGACGCATGCAGGTACCAGGGGTAGAGAAGAGTTGAGTGGAAACCTTCCAGGGCCCCAGGTCAACAAGGACGAAGTGTGTACGCACGGCAGAGGAAATGCCGTTTAACTTGCCGCTCAGCGTTCAGGCATTCGTGTAGGCACCAGAGTCACTCTGCTTCCCTACTGCGTACCCACCGACGACCCAAGCAACAAGGAAAATCAGTAACGGGCTCACCCTTCCGGATTCACATAGTAGGAACACAGGAGGCAACATATGAACATACAGCTCAGCAAAGTAGCTCAGTCAGGTCAAATCCACCCAAAACATAATGATAAACACGGAAAGTGCCTGAAGCGGGGGGTGGGGGTGGGTGGGGGGAGCACTGTCAGATAGCCTGGGGTGGGAGCACCATCAGATAGCCTGGGGTGGGAGCACCATCAGATAGCCAGGGGTGGGAGCACCATCAGTTAGCCAGGGGGTGGGGGTGGGGTGACTGTGCCAGATCAATGGGTTCTGATCCCATTGCTGCATGAAAATCACACCACATCAAGTGGTGTGAAATACCATCATTCTCTGCCCGTGGGTTCCATGGGTCAAGAACCAAGCCAGGAAAATCCAGTCTCTGCTCCAAGGTATCTGGAGACTCAACTGGAAGACATAAAACTGGAGATGACCAACCTGATGGCCAGGAGCTAGAACCATCTGGAAGCTTCCTGGCTCATGTCCAGTGGTGGCTGATGGATGGTGGCCAGAATGTATACAGGCAGCCTTTCTGTCTGGGCTTTCATTCCGGCCAGGGTGAGCCTCCCCTGAAGGGCAGCTGTGTCCCTGCAGGGCAAGGTCAAGTGTGGGAACTCCCCTCTAAGCTCGTGGTGAAGGTGGTTTTAATGGTTTCCTCTGATTTAAGGGGAGCAGATGTGAGAGAGGACATCAAAAAGGAGGAGGAAGTACCTTGTAGAGGTCTGGAGACCTCTGAGCTAACAGAAGGGAGACAAGCTTGGTGAGTCTGGGGACACGCCACCGTGTTTAGAGAAAGACAGTGAGAAAAGAGAAGAAGATGAGTCCAGGAGACAGGCACAGATCGCTAAAAGGGGTGTGTCCTAGTCTGGGTTTTATTGATGTGTAGAGATGCCATCACCATGGCAACTCTGACTTACAGTTCAGAGGTTTATTCCATTATCATCATGGCAAGAAGCTTGGCAGCTTGCAGGCAGAGACAGTGCTGGAGAAGGAGCTGAGAGCTCTACATCTTCATCTGCAGCAGCAGCAGGGAGAGACTGTGAGCCACACTGGGCAGAGCTTGAGCATAGGAGACCTCAAAGCCCATCCCAAGGTGACACACTTCCTTCAACAAAGCCACACCTACCCCAACAGGGCCATACCTACTCCAACAAGGCCACAGCTCCTAATAGTGCCACTCCCTATGGGCCAAGTATGGGGGGCATTCCTATTCAAACCACCACAGGTGGATTTTATTCCAGGTAACTGAGAAGCTAGGGGACATTTTGACCAGAGACTAACATGTTTTGAGTGACATTTTAATAAAAACCCTTCCTGTTTCCAGGTAGACTGTTATAGGGATGGGGGTGGGGCAGGGTGCTTCAGAAGGGAGGTCCCTATAATGGCCTGGCTGGATCCTGGTGACTCAATGTAGGGTGACAGCAGTGGAGGTGGTAGCCAAACTTAAAATACATTTTGCAACAGGCAACAGGGAGTCCTGATGGATTCAGCTTAAGAGGCCAGAGAGAGCAAGAACCAAAGCCAACTGTTGGGTTTTGGCCAACAGTGTTTTCGTGGTTCTGCCTTGTGACTTAGGCAAAGACGCCTTGGATAGGCAGAGGGACAGATGGATGTTTGGGGTAGAATAGAATGCAGGACTCAAGAATTCTGTTGGAGGTAAGAACTGGTCTTCCACATAGAAACGGCATACGTGCTCAGATGTCTTTGTAGTCTGACCTGGTGGAGTGTAAGGCTCCCCCACAAGTTCAAGATGGCTTTGAACACCAGAGGTATCAATAACGGTTTACCTCATAAAGATCTCATGTGTACTGCCCTGTGCGACCCCCTTGGATGAGAATCCAGTATGGATGGCCTGTCCTTAGTAATCGCCAACACTCATCCTGCCCGAGTCCCTCACTGTGTGACCGTGGTCAAGTAACCTAGCTTCTTTGGACCTCTACTGTAAGGTGGAATCAGTGAGCATGTTTATTCCTGAGACCAAAGGAGATGGGCTTTGTAGAGCACTCGGTGTGACCGCCACCACCTATCAAAGGCTCCATGGACGTCAATATTCTACTTACCACTGCTCTACTATGCAAAGCCAGGGGACTTTTTAAAGGACACTAGTGTAGCTTGAGCTGGTGAAGGAGCAGTGGGCAAGCCTGGGCTGTGGACTGTGTGTGGAGGAGCAGTGGGCAAACCTGGGTTGTGGACTGTGTGTGGAGGAGCAGCGGGCAAGCCTGGGCTGTGGACTGTGTGTGGAGGAGCAGCGGGCAAGCCTGGGCTGTGGACTGTGTGTGGAGGAGCAGTGGGCAAGCCTGGGCTGTGGACTGTGTGTGGAGGAGCAGCGGGCAAGCCTGGGCTGTGGTCTGTGTGTGGAGGAGCAGTGGGCAAGCCTGGGCTGTGGACTGTGTGTGGAGGAACAGCGGGCAAGCCTGGGCTGTGGTCTGTGTGTGAGACCTACAGCAGACACCTGAACCCTACATCCAACAAGGTGCTCCTGCCAGATAAAACCTATGCAGGTCAGACAGCCCTCCACCCTCTCTCTCAAGGGAATGGGGGGGTCACGTGACATCGGGGCTTCTTATTTTGTCACCTGGTCACATCCTCTTACTTCTCGGTCTGGTTCTGGCCCCCTAGGAGGTGGGGACAGCCATTCTCTTCGGATGAAGGAGACTAGATGCCCCCTCAGGTGGGAGAGGGTGTGGAGAAGGGCTCTGGGGAGAGGATTGCAGTTGTGTGTGGGGAGGGAGTCGCTGAGATGCTGGGGTGGGAGTGGTCGCCACAACTCCCTAGGCTGGGCTGCTCTGGGAAGACAGCTGGAGCCAGCACTGCTCCTCCAAACCCGAGGAAGGTTCCAGTTACCCTTTATTTGTTTTCAGACTCCGGCAGCTCAAAAATGTCTCTCGCCAGGGGAAAAAGGTTGACCATCTTGATGTAAAACTAGACAGCCCGGGCCAGCCCTGTCTCTTCTGCACAGTGGCAGTGTTTCTGAGGCAAAAGGGGAGGGGGGAGTTCTCCCTGATCCCTGTACCCTTCTCTGGCTTCCTGTCTCATCTTGGCCCGCGCTGTGGAGAATGGAAACCCTGGGCTGCAGTATGCTGTCAGAGTTCAAGACAGGCAGGCCACTTTTCTTAGAGTGTTTTATGACTATTCACTTGGCTTCCTTTTTGCTGAGACAGGAGCTCATGTAGCCCAGCCTGGACTTGAACTTACTCTGCATGGGGACCAGCCTTGAACTCCTGAGCCTCCTGATTCCACCTCTAGAGTGCTGGGATTACAGGCATGTGTGCGCACTGCAGGTTTGCATCTGTTAATTTGATAGAAATTCCTTGGCCTGAGAAAAAGAAACATGTGCTGGATTGCCCCGTCACTGCACAAATGGGAAGCAGGTGGGGCGGTGGAATGGTTCCAAGCTGGGGGGCTCCCCATCCCTTCTCCAGGGCCAGCCAGAAAGTGGGGTGAGCTTTTTTTTTTTAGAAGAGACCAGGCCAGCACTGGAGTGAAAGGACAGTGAGCTGAGAGGCAGGCGCTGGCGGGGGCTGCCTTCCTGGAGGATGCTGGGACACTCTGTCTCAAGCCTCAGCTTCCGCATGGTATGTGAGATTAAGTGGATGGGATTCGGCCAGTGGTTTTCAGACTTCGTGGGGTTGTGTGGACAGCAGCAGAATTCCTTCTCTTCAGAGATCACGCGGGGTCATGTTGTTCTAACTGAAATGGGGGGCCAGGTTGGGGGCAAAGGGGAGCATGGAGTACCATAGAGCCCATCCCTACCCCAACAAGGTCCCTGGAGCCCCAGGAACAGTGTGGGACCTCTTCACTGAGCTGCCTCTCCCTCTAGATGCAGTGAGTTAGCCTTAGGGACAGAAGCCAAGCTGCTTTCTATGTCTCCCTCATCCCACAGAGACAGCCTCTGACTGTCTCAGGACTGTGGCCTCCAGCACATGGAGTGACTCCCCTAACCAACTTCCTGCCTGCTCTCCAGACCTGGTCCCTGTGGTCCCTGCCATTGGAATGGCCTGCTCCAGCCTCCCAGTTAAGCCTATTTGGCTCACCTACACATACACACTTGTCTCCCAGGCTCTGATCAAGGGACAACTCCCAGAAGACTCTTCCCTGACTATATGATTTCTATAGCATCGTTTAAGGCAGCTTTGAGGGTCTGGGAGTGGATCATCCGACTTCTCTAGAACCCCTAGAGAGCTGTGTTCCAAACTGACTTGGCCATTCATCCGGGGCCTGCAGGGTTCTTGTATAAGACAGGAATAACAGGGGCACCATCACAAGGAAGGTACCCTGACAGTGGTGAGCATGCCGACCTCATAGTTGTGAGCTTGCAGACCTGCCGTTGGCCCAGAGCTCCCCAGCACACATTGAGCTGTGCATGTTCTTTAGGAAGGCGTCTTACCAGCTAGAGGCCTGTGCTGGCTTAGAATCTCTCCACGTGGTGCCTCTGTTCCTAGGCCCTTCCACTCTCTGCTCTAGATGCCTGGAGAAGATGCACCAGGAAATCAGGTGCCCTGGGCCTTCATTCCTGGCTCCCTGCCTAGCCAGGGTGGGAGTTAAAGGGCGATTCTGTGCTCTCTGTGTTATCTGGGAAGAGGGCATGGTGATAGTTCCAGGAGGGGACCCTAGGAATGTAGCATTTTGATGTGTGTGGAGGGATAGCTTACAGAATGCATTCTATAGAGGGGGGGAGTCTATGGGTGGAAGTGGTCTGTGTGGTGAACATAATCTGTAAACATAATCTATATAGAGGTGTGGCCTAGGTATGTATGAGTGGTGTAGAGGCGTGTCTATGAAGGTGTGGTCAGTATGGGAACAGCATGACTTGTGTTAGGGTGTGGTCTGTGTGGGTGTGGTCTGTGGGGAAGTAGTTTGTGGGGTGTGTCCTATCTGGGCATGATCAGTGGAAGTCAAGTGAGGTCTGTGTGGAGAAACACAGTATCTGTGAAGAGCATAGGCCTCCTGCTCCTTCCCTCCCCTTCAGTCAGCAGCTAGTTGAAACTTCATCATGCCCTGGGCTGACGTCTGTTGTCACTCCACCCCATGCCAACCCCACCTTTGGATAGATGTCTATTTGGTGGCTTGGGGAAGAATCCCTGCTTTGTCCTAGAGCAGAGACTCCATAACAGAAGAGTCCATAAACAGCAAAGTAAACACAGACCACGGACAGAGAGCAGCGGGCACGCCGGACACTTGCCTTCCCCGGGTTCCTCCTGCAGTCCGGGTGCCAAGAGCGCAGTCGGAACCCTGAGGGAATAAACAATAATAAGTGTCTTGTGAAGACTCTTTAAAAATATCCTGCCTCCAAATCCCAGGCTCAGACCCAACACTGAGTTGTGCACTAAAAGAGGCATTGGCAAGACGTGAGGGTGCCCCTATCTCCAGCCCACCTATGACAACACTCTGGCTTATCCCAGATCCACTGGGACCTGGGTAGCATCTTGGGTCACACAAACATATGCAGGGTCTGGCTGTGTCTGAGCAGATGATGCAGCTGCCCCTACCCTGACACAGCAGGACAGGGCCCTGGCTGTTTCTAATGGTCATCAGCCAACCCATGCATCCGCCTGCCCAGCAAGCCTCTCTCTTACTCACCTCATCCCGACCACATGCAACTGGAAATAGAGGCCTGGCAGGGACACCCTGTGCCCACTGGCGCTCCCCATCTGTGGAGTGAACAGTAGGCGTGGCTGCTTAGTCTGGGGTCCTTCCTTCATCACCTCCCAAGTTGGCCTCAACAAGGACAGGATTTTGCAGGCCATTTTGCCACCACCACCACCACCACCCCTGGTCGGTCTGCTGACTGTCCAGGGGTCAGATACTGGCAGAAGCATTTAGGACCAGCCTTTGGTCCTTCCACGAAGAATATACAGGGGCTGGATCACAATAGTGGCTCCAAGATGAGGAAACCAGGCTCCCTGGATGGAAAGAGGGGTCCTAAGAGGTTCTACCTGCCATAGCCAACCTTACTTTTCTTGCCTAAGCTCTCAACAAACTAAAAGTTAAGCCAGTCCTCAAGCTCCCTCTTGTCCCTGCTTGGAAGCACCTCTCACCACCACCACCACCCCCCCCACACACACACACACTGCACACCCCACCCTCATCCTTGTTGGCCCAGGTATTCTAGTCCCCCTCTTTCCTAGCCTCCCTGCAGAGTGACTGACAGCCAATACACACCCCAACCCTGCATATAGCCACCCCACCTCCAAGAATTAGACTGCGTTGCTAGTGTGTTTACTTATCCATCTTCCACACGTGGGATAATTATACTGAAAGTACCAGACAAATTAGGCACAAAGTCAGAAAACACTTGGTCTGGTCACCCTGCTCTAAGGTCATGTCCAGACTTGTCTGGGCATAGACACAACTTCATATGGTTATAAGCACTGCATTGATATTTTTGTGCTGCCTCCCCACACCAATATAAGACCCTTCCTCAACACTGATACATAATTGTGTAGCCAAGAAGAAGGAATTGAATCAAGGCCCAGGATGTGGGGAGTGGGTGACCAGTGGGCACTCAGTATGATTGCTAAAGTGACCCTATGGTTAGGACAGCAGTGTGTTTGGGAGATATAGCTTGTGATATGGCAAAGCCCTCTCTGCCCATGTTGGCTCCCTGTATGCCCATGTCTGCCAGTCAACTCATTCTGGACTTAGTATCTGCACGGGGAAGATGACTCCCAATATGGCGCGCTCTGTGTTATCAATGCTGGGGGTGGGCTGTCTGGTAACAGTTTTCAACCATTGTCATCTGGCTCACAATGAATATCAGGTCCTCAGGTGTGGGGTGGAAGGGGAAAAAGAGTGAGATTCCTTTGTTTGGTTGGTTTGATTTTCTTCAAGACAGGGTTTCTCTGTGTAGCCCTGGTTGTCCCAGAACTCACTCGGTAGACCAGGCTGGTCTCAGACGCAGCGATCACCTGCCTCTGCCTCCTGAATGCTGGAATTAAAGGCCTGCGTCGCCGCCACCACCACCCTACAAAGAGAATGTTTTAAGAGGTGGTAACTTGGCACACACAAAGCGGAACTGCAGGAAGCTCAGGCAGGTTGGGGAGTGGACTCGGGGTAGACACCCGTAAGCTGGAGGAGACAGGCTCAGGAAATGCTGCCCGGCTAGAATCTGCAGATGCATGCCGGGAGTCGGGGTGCAGGAACATCAGAACCTCGCTACTGACCACACATTGACTGCACCACAGGCTCACAACTTGACCTGTCACAGCACCCAGGGCTGTGCTATCCAGCCCACCTGCTGCTGTGTGCCCCTCCTCTTCCTCCTCCCATCCCCACCCCCACAAACACACACACATACACACATACACACACACATACACACATACACACACACACACACACACACACAGAGGAGACATTCACAACATCCCACCACCAAAGGTGCCTTTGCCCTCAATGGCCCCAGGCTATCTCAGAGAGAGGGGCTCACAGGCTCTGAGTTGGTCTGTCTGACCTTATCTCCTCTCACAGCACGTTCCTGACAGGCCCCTGTGGCATGTTAGTCAGGCTCTTCATCCTTGTGAGGAGATGGCTGACTAGGCAGTTTAAAGTAGAGGAATTGGAGGTGTTGGCTGGGGCCGAGGGTGGGGGTGCTAGCTCCTGGCTTCAGAGGGATCAGTTCATAGTCCCCGACTGTCCTGCCTCGGCCTCCTGCTTTCTCAAGTATGTTCACTAATGAGATGAAGCCAGCACTTGGTCTCGGTGGTCGCCAAATGTCCCCTCCCTAAGCTGACTGTAAGGTGTGCTGAGTGCGAGAAAGAATCTACCCATGCATGCTAGCCAGTTAGAGGACAGGTACAGGACATGCATGGGGCAGGAGGCTGAGCCATGGACAAGTCTCTCACAGAGAGATGGGCAAGTGGGAGGAACTAGAAAGAAGGAGTTCCAGTCCTTAGCAGTCAGGTGAAAGGCACAGCTTTGGGCAGTTAGAGACAAGAGGATCCCAAAAGGGGGTTAAATGATCATTTTACAGGGGTCACATATCAGATATTTACATTATGATTTGTAACAGTAACAAAATTACAGTTATGAATGAACAATGAAATAATTTTATGGTCAGGAGTCAACACAACATGGGGAACTATATTAAAAGGTCGCAGCCTTAGGACGGTTGAGAACCACTACCCTGGAACTTTCTGGTCAGCAAGCCAAACCAGCTGGCAAACTCCAGGTTTAGTGAAAGACCCTGTCTTAAGAATAAGGTTGAGAAAGACACCCAGCGTTGATGTATGGCATCCACAGCATGAGCTCATAGGTATTCCCACCTATACACATACGTGTATGTACACGACATATAAAAAGGAAGACAACCCTGAACCCCACAGCACTGTGCCCTGGCTTCCCTGCCCTGCACCTGAGAGCTTGAGGAGGTTGGACCTGCCAAGTTCTGCAGCCAGAATTGAGGCCTGGAGATTCCCAATTGAGATAGTAGTAAGCCCGAACCAATCAGTGTACGGGGCTGACATCAGGCAGGATGAGCTAGCTGGAGGACCTGTGTCAGTTGATGTCAGTGTGTGTGTGTGTGGGGGGGGGTGGTATCAGGACAATCTGGTTGTCTGCTCTAACATTCTCTGGGTGGGGAGAGTAAAGCTTCTCACAGGCACCCCACAGAGGTCATTGATCCCATCTGGGCCCTTGCAGGCCTCTCCCTCAGGTCCTGCCAGATCCCAAGCTCCCCCCACCCCCCCGAGTTCTGTTTCCATGCCTTGTCTGTTTGGTTGCCCTCCCACCCCCGCCAGCCCTCCATTCTTATCCTCATCAAAAGACATTCTTAAAAACTCGAGTGCCTCCCACAGATGTCCGGCCAGGGTCACATTCACAGATGTCTGTGCTGTGTGAGGCCCTTGAGGAGGAAAGTTCTGTTCCTGTCCCTGCTCTGTCACCCACATGTGGACTGTAGGCAGGCTTGCTGACTGGGAGCTTCCTGGAACAGAACTGGTACCACCCTGAGGCAGAGTCCCGTCTCACCCCCACTACGCCGAGAGATTACTGGAGAGCTGGTCTTAGCATGTATGAGAGTTAGTTTTAATTGTCAACTTAACACAGTCTAGAAGGACCCGGGAAGAGTCTCCATGAGAGACCCTCTAGAGCAGGTTGGTATGTGGGCTTGTCTATGGGTGACTTCTTGATTATATCAATTGATGTGGGAAGACCAGCCTAAGTGTGGGCAGGACCAGTCTCTGGCATAAGAGAGAAGACGAACTGAGAACCTATATCCATACAGACATTCTCTGTTCTCTTGACTGTGGATGTGATGTGACCAGCCCTGTCAAGCCTCTGCTGCAGCCATGTCCTCACTATGATAGACTGTAGCCCAGCACCATGAGCGGAAATAAATCCTTGATCTCCTAGGTTGCTTGCTGGCCAGATATTTTATCACAGCAAACTGGACAGGAAACTAAGACACCATAGGTCTGGCCAGACTGGAGCTGGCAAGCGGAAGCCAAGCAGTTGGCATGCAGTCAGAGTGATCACCTTGGGGGAGGGCTTCAGGAAGTAGGTAACATGGTCTTTAATGGGGGGGTGTGAGGGGTAAAGGCAGGGATGTGGGTCTGAGCAAGGGAGGCTGGCCAGCTATCCCACAGGGAGAGGTGTGAGATGGATTTGTTCTTGGGGATTTTGCAGTAGGCACAGCTGTCACAGGAAGCAGATGTAGGGATGGGAAGGTGGTATTGAGATTTACAGCCAGGTGTCTGGGTCAAGTGACTGAGTTGGAGGCTCTGTGGTGAGACAGAGGCTTGGAGCCTAATGCAGTTGTGTGCTTAACTCTGCTCTTCTGTGAGAGGTGATGTTGGGAGAGCAGCCTGGGCTCTGGCAGGTCAGGTGTGTCTGCTGGGCATCTAAAGGCAGGCGCCACACTAGCCAATGTACAGACTTAGAGGATGGTAGAGGAGGTGCGTAGCTCTGAGAGCAAACTATCAGACATCCAGAGACGCTGCTACAGGGCATGATCAGAGCAGAATATTGACAAGTGTAATGGCTTGTCCCAAGGAGTGGCACTATTAGGAGGTGTGGCCTTGTTGGAGTAGGTATGACACTGTGGGTGTGGGCTTAAGACCCTCATCTGTCCTCTAGCTGCCTAGAGGACAGTCTTCCACTGGCAGCTTTCAGATGGTGATGTAGAACTCTCAACTCTGCCTGCACCATGCTTGCCTAGATGCTGCCATGCTCCCACCTTGATGATAATGGACCGAACCTCTGAACCTGTAAGGCAGCCCCAATTAAATGTTCTTCTTTTAAGAGTTGCCTTGGTCATGGTGTCTGTTCACAGCAGTAAAACCTGAACTAAGAAAACAAGAAAAAGGGTGGAGCCTACCTGTTCTCCGCTCTGGGTGGAGCTTCCATGTCTCAGTGGTCCCAGCTTTGGTAAAGGAAGGTGGACAGAGTGGGAATTCCCAGCTGTCAGACAACTTCCCTCAACTGTGAGCCACTAAGTCACACTGCATTAGGTTGTACAAAAGGAGAGGATTTGAATAGAGAGTCCTCTAAAGAAGATATGCAAATGGACACTGGGCGTTTGGGGGTGGGGGTGGACTGTTTAAGGTTGTTAGTAGTCAGGGAAGTGTGACTAGAAGCCAGGAGATGCCAGGTCACACCCACTAGATTGACCCTTCTAACAGGCGCTGACTGTGTGGGTGTGGAGAGCCAGAAGCCTCACACTTTGCTGGTGACAATTTAAAGTGATGTAGCCCAACAGTAAACTGTTAGATATAGGGTCACTGGACAGCTAGCTCAGTGGCTAAGGCATTTGTGACTCTTTCAGAGGACCTGAGCTTGATTCTTAGCACCCACATCAGATAGTTCATAACCACTTACAATCCAGCTCCAGAGAATCCAATATTGTGGCAGATATATAGACATGGAAATATTCCTCAGTCATAAAAAAGAATGAAGTTTCTAATACATGCCACGCTGAGGGAAGCTTCAAAACATGATGCCACATAAGGAAGCCAAAGGACAATAGATTATAATTATTCTATTTTATAAATTATGGTTATTATAACATTGATAATATATGATTCTATCAATGTGAAATGTCTAGACTAGGTAAGTATGTAGAGACAGAGACCTGGGGTTCTGGGGCCCTGGGATTCATTGTGAAGGGGCACATCCATACTGTTTGGTGGGAAAGTCAGGATCTAGAATTAGTAGTGTTGGTTTTGCATGACACAGTGAGTATGCTAAAAAAAAATATCCGTGGTACACACCAGAGTGTGAACTGCATCTCCATTCTAAAACGCAACTGTAGAAGTGAGAGATCAGAAGGCGGTCCCGCACCCTGCGAGCAGACCACACGCACAGTTCCACCCCTGGTTCTGGTCAGTTTTAAACATAACCATAAGCTGGCGTCTCCCTCCCCCCCAACCCCCCCGGCCCCCCCGCCCCCCCCCCAGCCCCACAGCAGTCCTGGGAGGTTAATGGCCCAAAGCTCAGTCAGGAGGGAGGCAGTTTAAGGAATTCCTTCGCTCAGATACCAGAAGGCCAGGCCGGCTTCTCCTGTGGCCCGTTGTCACTTCTCTGATCTGGAAGGGACTTGGCTGTCCAGCACACCATGCCTGCATTCCCCGGAGATTCAAGACACTGACTGCATCTTTGTTTGGCTCTGCTCACATCTGTTGGTAGGCATGTGGGTCTGATCAGGTGCTGGGAGATTTGGTCCTGTGCGTTCTTTAAGGCTCCCTTCCCTCCCAACCTTACGGCCCCTGCCTTACAGAAAATGAAACCCAGGCCTTAGGAGCCTCAGCAGCTTGAGGTCAGAACAGTCACTCACAGACTAGTACCCCATTTGGTGTGGCCTGTGGGAAAAGATTCAGACCCCGTAGGCAGTGGTCACAGGGTCACAGGCAGTTCTGAGGGCAAGTAGCCCAAAGTCTGAGCTAGGCAGCAAACTTGTTCTTAGCCACAGAGAGCCCTGGGGGGCCTAGATTAGCAGCTGGCCTCAGAAGGCAGGGCTTTCCTGGAGGAGCAGTGCCTGGATACAGGTAGCTCCAGGAGAGCCTGGCCTTCCTGGGCTGGATTGGGGGTTTTCATGTAACAGAGGTCTTGCTGGTCTAGAGAGCTGAGCTCCACTCAGGCCTCATCTCTCAGCCCTGAGTTTAGACTTGGGCCCAGCCCTGGGGGTTGCTCGCTGTTGACCGGCAGGGGGCCCAGGAGGAGGCTTCAGATGACACCCAGAGCATTAAGTAGATAGGTCCACTATGGCCTGCTTAGCCCTCCTGCCTGCCAAGCCAGAGCTCTGGACAATTCAGGAGTGTTCTGGCTCTGTCGGAGCAGGCCCGGATCTCTAAGACCCGTGTGTATTTTACCCGAAATCAAATCCATCTGGTTCTCGTTTATTTACACTTAACTCATCAAATGCAATTTTGCAAGAGTCATTCGATAGCCAAGAGGCATTTCTGCCTCAGCTGCCCTTCAGAAGGGAGCAGGGGAGGGGAGGGGGCGCACTGCTTCTGCCAGAACCAGGTGGCAGGGCTCAGTGGTGGAGGTTGGGCCTGACTCCACCAATGAGCCTGAGCCTCGGTTCCCGCCCACAGGACCCTGGAGCCCATGCAAGGCCTAACACACAGTGGATTGTGGGCAGCCACAGAAACATGGGTGGGGTCCACTCAAAACACAGAGTCTCTGTGTCAAATTGTGAGTGTCCATGGGAAACACAAAGCAAACGAAACAGGATCAAGGAGTAATTTTCAGTTATAAATAACTGCGAGCTCGAGTTCCTCATCCAAAAGACAACAAACAGCCCACTATTAATAAAACAAACAGCCTCACCTGGGGCCAAGCAGCGGCCCTTGGTAGCAAACCACAGACCTTTTGCAGACGCCCTCCAGAAGCCTATGGCTTGGCCTCAGAGACCCTTCCTGTGAGAGACAACCACAGTGAGTGGGCCCCAGCCCTGAAATGACCCCTCAAGGCTGGTGGGAACTAGAGAGTGAGGGCTGTGTCCACTGAGAAAAACCTGGCAGGAGTCACGGCTAAAGGCTGCTTGCTCCAATGTCAGTGCCCAGACCTATGCCTGCACTGGGCAGTGAGCGACCCCAGAGACACTGTTAGGCATCAGCACCGTCATTGATGCCATGTTCTGTCAGAGCCAGAGTCCTCAGTGGCCACACCCTTGAAGTTTACATCCCAGGGAAGCTTACGTGAGAGACAGAGAATGTGTGTGTAGGGGGTCACTGAGGTCTGAGATGGGCTGTGTCATGGGAGCTGGAGACACAGATGGCCTAAGTGTAGAGGACAAGTTAGTCCTGGTGACTGTTAGGGTGGGAGACAAAAGGAATTCTGGGAAACCTGGCCAGGTGAGGTCTGCTCTGACTTTGGGTTTTCAGGTCTTCTTAGGCTGCGGCACGCCCACCCGCCATTGGTCACTGCCTTTAATTGAAGGAACAACTACCAAACAGTATTCTTACTGAGGGTTCCCTTGGGGGAGAAACCCAGGCTTCCTCCCTATTTGCTGTCTGTCACCTCAGTTAGCCAGAGAGGGATGCGGGGGGGGGGGGGCGGGAGGGGGGCTCCATGCAGAGATGCTCTGTTAAAGGAGGGAACCTGTTCACCCTGCAGAAAGTACAGGCTGGTCCTGGCATCTCTTAACAAGCTGAGGCTTCAAGATAAGTTGTTAGCTCTGTCCTTTGGTCCTGCTACCTTGTTCAGGGTCTCCTCTAGAGCCTCCTAGAATCTTCTTAGCTTAGTTTCAGTGCCTAGGTTAGTTTAGTTTCCCTGCTTTCTAGGAAGCCCCACTGTGGTTATAGAGGAGGATGATAGAAGCAAGACATCCCCATGCCACCCTAGCTGTTAGAAGTTCCAGAGCCTGGGTTGGAGAGAGCCCCTCCGGGTCTCACTACACACAGGTTCCGTCCTGCGGAGGCCTTAAGTGTTAGTGACACCCAGCTTGTCAAGATACTTCTCCAAGAGCATCATTCTGCTCGCTAGGTCCAGCAGAGTGTTTGAAAGCCTTGCAGGATCATGGGCCACAAAGTAGAGAGCTCAGCTCAAGACACACCTCCATGCCCAAGGCTTGACTTTCCCAGCTGCCTTTGTCAGCATGCAGGACCTAGCCGGTCACTACCCTTGGGGGTTTCCAGAACTCTTCTGCTGCTGCAGTGCTCAGAGGTCCTTCCCTCTCTGCCAACCCTCTAGCTTCGGGTCACATTATCTCCCCTGTACTGAAAGCCAAGCATTCAGATCTCCTCCAGGAAGCTTCCCATCCCTGATTCCTGGTCTAAAACCCCAAGTTGTATTCATTCTCAGTCAGCGCTTAGTGTTTGTGGAAGAAAAGGGGCAAGGGCTTGGGTCTGAGGAGATGAACCTATTCCTGGAGGAGTGGGGTACATTCTGATACTGGGAGAAACGGGCAAAGTCCCTCTGGATGCCTGCAGCAGCTAGCCTCCTTCTGAAGAGAGCTGTGATATCACCCCTAGAAAGCCCTCCCTAGACTGTCGGGTATGGCCTCCTGCCCTGCCAGCCCCAGCCTGCAACTTTGCCCCAAGCAGGCTGTGAAAGAGATAAAGGCCTACCCTACCCAAGGCAGGTGTGGCACAGCAGGACCTTGGTCTAGGCAAAGGGAAGAAGTGGGGAGGTAAGGTCTCCAGAGCTGGGAATCTGGAAGAGAGAGAGAGAGAGAGAGAGAGAGAGAGAGAGAGAGAGAGAGAGAGAGAGAGAAAGGGGAAGAGGAAGAGGAAGAAGAGGAGAAAGAGAAAGAGAGAAGAAAGAGAAAGAGAGAGGGGAACTTCCCTCTGCCCCGTGAACCCCTGACTAAGTTGCTGTCACTGACAGGCAAGCGCTCTGCCTCCCTGGGACTTTGAGAAAGTCTCTTTCCTTCTCTGTTCTCTTCTAAGAGTCAGAGATCATAAAGACCAGACCCGGTGCTGAGGCTTGGGGGAAGGAGTGGCTCCTGGGGGGATCCAGTGAGCATTGTCTGATCTGGGGCTGGAGCTAGCATTGGCATCCTTCTATGTGATGACAAGGCATCATGTTGCCTCTGACTGGAGGGCAGTGAGAAGGGGATCTCCCCACAGGACCAGACACACAGTCCAGCAGTGAGGACAATCATAGTTCCGTAGAGAGGAAAAAGCCTGCCTGTACCCTAGTACTCCTAAGAGCTTCTTCCTAGAGGACAGACTGCAGTCTTGGCACTTCCTGGAGACAAGGCCCAGCACTACCCTGTGCCAAGGGAAAGGCAGAGCAGATCTCAGGGAACCCAGTGCAAGGTATGAACTCCCTTCTGGCCGTGAAGGCGCCTCTCATGAGTAGGCTGCACCCTGTGCTGGGTCACAGTGTTCTAATTAACTCCAAGGGACAACCAAAGGGTTGTGGTGCTCTGCCAGGTGAACCCTATCTGTCCTGGGTGGAAGACAGACTTCCCCTGATCGCAACTGCACCAGCTGACCATTCTCCAGTCCCCGGGAATCCTGTCAAAAAGCTTGAGATATAAAGTATCTATGGAAGAGATCATGAGTGCGGTCTCAGGCTGCACAGGGACTCAGGGTCCTCAGGACCCTCTATCCTACTTGGGGAGGACGTGGGGCCCTGTTTGGACACTGTAGAGAAGGGTGTGGAAGGACAGCTCTCTCTTCCTGCCTGCTTAATCTTGGGGTTTTATCATTTGGGAGCAAGGGAAAGACATGTTTACATATAATAATTTGTTTCAAATTATTCATCAGTGTTGGCCAGTCATTGTTCCCAGCTAGTATAAACAGCCCTGTCCCAACAGCACAGCCACCCTGCCAGATCACTGAAGGCCTGTGGATGCCTTATGTCAAACTGCCTTGGTTTCCTGCTTTCAGTGAGGGTAAAGTTGGGCCAGGCCAGATGACTGCAGATGGGGCATCCAGGCCAAGGCAGCATTTCTGCCCCATGCAGTGGAGACTTTGCTTGGACCGGAGAGTCCAAGAGTCTCAGAGCCAGGAGAAGAAGGCAGTAATAGATGGCAGAGGTCTTGGCTGCATCCCAAGGTCAGGGCTCATGGTCAGCTATGTGCTAGGACCCAAGCACAGGTGCCTACCCTGTTCCCCCCACCCTCAATGATGTTGAGCCAGAGATAGGACTCACCGCAGAAACAGTCACTCTTCCATCTGCACTGTTCATGGACCATGTCTTATAAGTCTTAGGAGTGTGCGCTTAAGTTGGTCCCAGACTCAAGCTCAGGACGGAGCGGGTTCTTCATAACCAGCCTGGATGCGTCGGTGGTACAGCCAGCCTCGCAAGGTGGCTGCAGGCTCTTGCTCTGGGGTCCTGCCTTCACTGTGACCTACTGTGTGGGTCACCCAGGTCATTGCAGCTCCCTGAGTGTCAGAGTCCCATGAATGAAATGCGGTTGGTGACACACCCCACGAGCTTCTGGGGTTCTAGTGAGGCCCCTTGATCCACAGTGTGTGTCTAGGATGCTGGCTTCCTGTTGCTCAGGTGATCTGACAGTGCCCAGTGTAGGGTCACAGTCTGGAGGCAGAGTCCCCCTCCTGCAGCACAGAGGAGAGGTGGCAGCCCCATGCACTTTGGGGTGCCCTAAGATGCTGGCAAGGCTGGGCCGGCAGGGAGCCATCAACAAGACCATAGAGAAGGCTTTTCAGGGAACTAATAATGCCTGCCCCCTCTCCCTGGCCTCCCAGGTCAGCCTCTGATCCTGCTGCTCCTCTCAGCAAGAGCCACCTTTACATGTGAGCTGGAAACTTTGGTGGCTTTTAGAGCTGAGAGCTCTGTTTCCCTCCTCTGACAGCCACACGGCTGACATTTGAGCTTGCCAGAGAGTAATGACGTTCCACGCTGTGGGCCTCAAAGGCGGCCGCGGTCTCCTGGGTGGTTAAGTGGTCTGCAGTCCTCGAGCCTAAATGGGACCCAGCTGACAGCGCCACAGAGTCATGCTGTCCCCAGTTCAGTGCAGGTCATCGCCTGCCCCTACCTTCCCACATCCTTTTGGTCTCAGTGGCAAAAGATGTCTGTGTTGAGAAGCATAGGAAATTTTCAGTGCCTAAGTGTATATGTATGCTTGTATGCGTGAAAAGGAAGTGTGCGTGCATGTATGTGTGTGTGCGCCTGTGTGTGCCTATGTGTGTGCCTGTGTGTGTGTGTGTGTGTGTGTGTGTGTGTGTGTGTGTGTGTTGAAATGAAGGCTGGAGATTGGCTGGACACAGCCAGTAGCTCCACATACAGATTGTTTTGTGGTTTTATGTATTTGTCTCCTGGAATGACAATACAGCCATGGGACATTAAGGTTTAAGAAGCCCTTCTTTCATTAAACAAACTGACAGAGTCAAGGCTTATGACTCTGGTAATTGAAACATGCTGTTCTGCTCAGGACCAGAGCTCCATAAAGGCCCTTTCAGCCCGGCACACCCTTTGTGCCCGCAGCCTCTGGTCAGAAGTGAGTGTCGGGCCCTGAGCTGGTGCCTCCCGCTGAGTGGGAAAGCCCTCTTGGCAGCCTTCCCCAGCAGTCCTGGCAGCCAGAGGTCAGGGGCTTTTCAAATCTTCCCCCTACCCTCCAGGCTTTTGAAATCAATCTGCCAAGCTGAGACCTTCAGGGTGGTGCAGGCTGCCCTGGCCTCCAGACTCCCTCTCAGGGCTCCAAGGTCTTGTGCTGCCTGCTGTAAATCCAAGGTGGGTTGAAAAAGCGTGGAATGGTGAGCTGTGGCCAGCCAAGCATCATGTGGTGGAGAGACGCTTCGGTCTGCACTGTCATCCTGAGGACAGGAGTCCAGTGTTAGAGGAGAGCAAGGTGTAGGAGTCAGTCTGAGGGTCTAAGACTATGCCTGCCACTCTCCATGTAGCCTTGCACACGGAATTCAGATTCCTCATCTGTACAATGGCTCATATCTGAGTCTGAGAGTGTTTGTGCAGGACTGGAGTTAACATGGGAGAGATGCTTAGAACTATGTTAGGCACACAGAGAGCAGCCACAGCCCTCTAGCCCTTGTAACTGACTACTTCTGTGGTTCGATTGTGAAGGAATACCATGCAGTATGCCTGTGGAGTGTGTCTTAGTTAGGGTTTTACTCTGTGAAGACACCATAACCAAGGCAACTCTTGGAAGGACAACATTTAATTGGGGCTGGCTTACAGGTTCAGAAAGAGGTTCAGTCTGTTATCATCTAGGCAGGAACATGGCAGCATCCGGGCAGGCATGGTGCAGGAGGAGCTGAGAGTTCTACATCTTCATCTGAAGGCTGCTATCAGAATACTGGCTTCCAAGCAGCTGGGATGAGGGTCTTAAAGCCCACACCCACAGTGACACACCTACTCCAACAAGGCCACACCTTTTAATAGTGCCACTCCCTGGGCCAAGCATATTCAAACTCAAACCATAACAGAGTACTATGAAATACCTCTGGTGTATCACCATGTAGCATCTCCAGAGCATGGTGCCATAGAGGTACCTGTGCAGTACTGTCATAGCATGGTACTAAGGAATACCACCATATGGCATCTTCATAGCATGGTACCAAGGAGTACCACCATACGGCATCTCCATAGCATGGTACCAAGGAGTACCACCATACGGCATCTCCATAGCATGGTACCAAGGAGTACCACCATACGGCATCTCCATAGCATGGTACCAAGGAGTACTACTATGCGGCATCTCCATAGCATAACGCTATGGAATGCCCCCATTCAGTGCTGTCATAGCATGGTGCCATGGAGTAGCCCATGCAGTATCTCTATTGTACGGTGCCACAGGGTGGAACCCTTCACTAACTGATGGAGATATTGTGTCTGCGACCCACTAGCTCCAGGGATAATATCTCTTCTCCCCTTCTCTTCCTCTTCTTGAAGATGTGGATGAGTGCCAAGACAACAACGGTGGCTGTCAGCAGATCTGTGTCAATACCATGGGCAGCTATGAATGCCAGTGCCACAGTGGCTTTTTTCTCAGTGACAACCAACACACCTGCATACACCGCTCCAATGGTAAGTACAGCCTGCGTTGACCAGGCATGCCTCCCAACCTTGTGGAAACACACAGCGCTCTATGTATGGATTCCAGGGGTCTAAAGGTTAGGGTAGGGGGTTCAGCGGTGACCTCAGTGGCTATTTTGTGCTACCAATGTTGGTTCTTTGTAAAAAAAAAAAAAATCTTTCTAGATCCTTCCCTCTGCCAACTGTTGGTGTTTCCCCTGTTTGTATGTGGTGGGTCTACACGTGGTAGATATAACCAAAGAAGGCTTCCTTTTTGTTGACTGGCTATGGCTCTATGTTCTCTAGACCTCTTCAAAAAGGGCTGGTGTCTCCTTATGTCTCCATGGGTCTCTAGCAGCAGAGCTTATCTGCAACATGTCCCTGGTCACTGGCCTGCTGAAGGACCTTGTCACTGAGAGTCTGCTGCCCAGGGAGGCCAGATGAGATAGGGTGACTAAGCAGGCTGGAGCTGGGTGGGCTGGGGAGAGAGTTAGTCACTAGCCGAGCCTAGTAGGTGAAAGTTCTTGGTGCTGGGTCACTAATGGTCCAATGCTGAAGTTTGTTGAAGTTTGAGCTTATGACAGCAGGGCTTCGAGGTGGGGCAGAGTTGCTCAGAAGCTAACACATATATGGAACTTGAGCCAAGTGAACAGCCAAAGGCACCATCCGTTGCTAAGCAAGCTCCCGGTCCCAAGGCAGGACTGTGGACCACTGACGAGAGGCCTGGTGGGACAATGCAGAGAACCAAGGCTTCTGGGGTCAGGCTGTCCTAAATAGTCAAGACTGGAGCCGTGAGGATGTTAAAGAACAGCCCACTGTCCTTCCTCCACGACTGAGCTTTGACAAGGAAGGAGGAGCTGAGACTAAAGACAGGAGCAAAGAAGGCTCATGCTAAGCTCAGCTCAGCAGAGCCCGGGGTGAACCCAGAGCCCGGGGTGAACCTGGAGCCTCCATCATCCCTATCGGGAGCTACTCTTCAGCAAGCTCCACCTCAGCTTCCTCATTCTCAAGACAGGGGACATAGATTTGGGTCAGCAGGGTGTCTGAAGCTAGAAGGAAAACCTGGTATGACTTGCTGGTTACGAGAGGTTGAGAAGTAAAATTCCAGGACACTGTGTGTGGTTTCTGCTAGAAAATGATTTCTAAGAAAATAAAAGGCAAAACAACAAACAAACAAACAAACAAACCCTTTTTTAAAAATATGTTGCGTCAGAAAACCAGAAATATTCTAGTAGATTCTTAGATCGTCTGGGTGCGTTTTTGGCAATTTCCTTGCAGACGAGTCTGGTGCACTAACCCCTGCCCTTAGTGTCCTCTGAAAGGACAAACTCAGTGTTTCCCCGATGCTTGCTCCAGACACTAGAGCCACCACACAGGTGGCCTCAGGCAGACAGGTACTCACCTGTCTAACCTGCTCCTGGTAACCGCCTAGCTGTAGTGACATCAGGCAGAGCAGTCCGAGGTGGACACAGGTGATGTAAACGATGACCGGAGTCCACGGGGACCGTAAGAAGCAGGTTCATGAGACAGAAAAGGAGATGCACGTGACAAGCCCTAAGTCCTGCCTATGCTGGGGAAATCTCTCAGAGCACCTTTGGGTCACACTCCAGGAGCTTTTCGTCCACCAGAGAGTGCAGGCATTCCGTTCCCAGCTTTGGAGAAAGCCTCAGGTGGGCTGTGACAAAGTTACACCTCTACTATGAGAGAGGAGAGAGGCAGGATACTTGAGAGCTGCTGTGACTGGCCTTTCACCTTCTCAGCATCTGCTGGGCTGAGAGGTCACAGACTTCTGTCTTAGCCACAGGACATGGGGTGGGGTCGGGTGGAGGTAACAGCCCAGGAATAACAGAGACTTGCTACCAGGGCCCAGGCCAGGACACCACCACAGACAGCTCATAGCAGGCTGGGACTGACTCCTCTGGGAGGAAGTGAGGTCAGGGGTCCTGGGCAGGCAGGTAGCCTACCTCTTAGCCTGTGTTTGTTGTGAGTGCCCACTAGGGCGACAATCATGGCGGTGAGTGTAGCAGCTCAAAATCAGAGCCTGCCTGGAAGTGCTAGGAGCTCCGTGCCTCCCCACATGACCTCTGATTCTGTGGCCCCTGAGGAGGCAGATGGATCCAGAGGCTTTGGCAAATTAGATTCCTCATGTTACCTGACCGACTAATTTCCCTCCGGATCTCTGGGCTCCTCCTACCCACCTACCCAAAGCACAGACTGGTTTTGATTAGATCTGTGAGAGGGGTAGGCCAAGGTCAGTCTGGGCTCCTGGCCCAGAAACAAGGCCACACAGCTCAGCCCTTCTGAGTAGCCTGGCTTCCCAGGCGCCAGCATAAACCCTGGCCTGAGGCTAATGGATCAGGCCCAGGCTGGATTGAGAGTGTTAGGTTCTTGGCTTCAGATCCCCTGGGGCCTCTGCTGTCATTTCTGCCTCTTTAGGTCTCAGCCCTTAGGGAAAGTACTTCGAAGCATCCAAGTGTAAAAATCTCCCCAGGAGGGGGTGGGAGGGGTGACGTGTAGACAGTATGTAGACAGTTCCTTCTGGTCCAGGGGACTCTGGCATGACTTGACTAGACGTGGGACAACAGCTCAGGCTGTGCTTGATGGGAGGGGACACTGGGACTGTTGGAATCTGGCTAGTCCTTCTGCTTAAGACTTCCTGGTACTGGCTTTGATGCCCTGACAACCCACACAGCCCTCAGCTCAGCCTCTGACCCAAGTGCCAAAAACACCTCCTCTGACCCTAGCCCAAGGGCCACTCCAGACTCAGCCCAGTCTCTGCGGCACTAGACCAGCCGCACACCTGGCCACACACCTGGCCTAACATGTTGAACTTTCTCCCTACTCCTGTCCTTTCTATCCTTAAAGTATGTTACATTCATGTCCAAGAAGATATGGCCTCCTGGGTGACCTTCCCCTCTCCTCAGGAGAGAGGTTGTTCCTTCAGTCTAATCCATACTGGCTGGATCTGGAGGAGCCTCTGAAGGCCACGGACTCAGCTGTGTGAAGAAAGGTGACGCTCTCATCTCCCCACTTACTAATTCAATTCTTTGTTCACAAGCCTTTGGATCTTAGGTTGGGGCCTTGTGATTTTTTTTTCTTCAGTCTAAAACAAGACTTACTGTGAATTCCTCTATGACTTTAAGCTAAGACAAACGCCTTGGGGATACTGAAGTTTTGCTTCTCTCAGGGGTGACCAATGGAGCCGCCATAACCACCATCCCATCGTTGAGTACATTAGTGTAGTCATAGCATCATCATCATGACCACCCCTAGTGGCCAATGGGCTGTGATGCTGAGGTGTGCCTGCCTCTTACGCAGGAAACCGAACCTCAAGGCTGTGCTTAGAGCCTCACTGGAGACCTGCTACGGACCAGCCTTGGCAGGGGCTGGAGCAACACAGTGTGAGGAAATAGCACCTTGTTTCCACAAATACAGGAAGTAACACAGACTCACAGGGGGAATCTCAGGAGCTGCAAGTAGCCAAGCCCAGCCCCAGGGCCACCATTTGTAATTTGTGATGACTCTCTGCTATGTTCTCCAGGTTTGCCTCAAACTCAGAGACCTCAGTGATAGACTAGCCTGGGCCTCCAGACTGGCTGTTGACACAGTCAGACCCCAGTACACCTGGCTCCCTTTGGAGCTCGTGTTCTCCATGCTTGTGACGGGGTGTGCTGCTCCTTGCAGTGAGAGAGTTATTAGGGACAGGGACACTGTTCGCCACAACTCTCAGTTCCAGGGCAAACTCGAGCCTTTGGAAGGAAAAGATCAGGAGGAGGGGAAAGACAAGGAAGGTGGGTATGAACAGGGCTAGGTTGCCCTGACAGTAATGGGTGGGGTGGGCAGCCATTGTTGGCGCATCCTCAGGTCTTTGGAGGCAGTGATGTCTGTGCTGGGTATGGGTGGACAGGTAGATTCAGAGAGTTACACCTGCAGATCCTATCCAGTCAAAGTCGGGGCCTCACGCCATACCACACACAGGCCAACCGTGCCTTGCTTTCTCTGGGATCTACACAAGACCTGACATGGGACAAGCTATATTATAGACCCACAAGCATGGAGTTGACCTAAAAACATTCTACATTTGGCTGAGGGCCTTCTGCATATGCACATGTGTCCTAATGTCCTCCCTCCATGGCACTCCCCTAGGACTGAGGGCCACATGCCCACAAGGCTCAAGACTTGTCCTTCAAGAGCAATATTGGCACTTTAGAAGATCTTTCCATTTGATGAGTTCGTGGGGCTGGGCGTATAACACTGCACACGCACACATGACTTGTGTGCTCACCGTGTGCTACTAAGCCCTTCCCTGGTACGTCTACATCCTCACACGGACCCATTCCAGTTTGGACACTGGAGAGTCAGGGGACTTGCACACATTTGTCAGTGTCACTGAGAGAATCTGCCAGTCAGGGCATGGTCTCCTGACTCCCGGCTGGTCAGAGAACAGGCAATGAGATGCTTCCAGGAGACCATTGCAGTGGCTGGCCCTGGTCAATAGAACTCAGGAGTTCTGGATTAGCAGACACCCCTTCCCACCTGATACTACCCACAGTTCCAGGTGCCCATTGTGCCTCCAAATGAACTATCTCAGGACACTTTTCATCCCCTCAGCCTGAGCTTACCTGCCTCAATTTCCCATGCAGTTTGCAGGTTTTGCCACAAACTCAGACAGACAGTTGCCCCTACTAGAGACTGAAAATATGTGTTGCTATTTGTCCCAAAGCTGAATGTCTCCAAACCTCTGGACATCAAGTGAATATGTGTCTTTTGATGCTGCTACTGCTAGCTGTCACATGCCACCGATCTGTGGCAGGTCTGGCTCTAAGGGTCAGAAGCCGTTTCAGCCGTATAGGAGTCCAGGTCAGAGGCTGAGTGGCTCTCAGATTGTTTAGAAGGTGCCATAGCTGCAGATTTGTTATTACCATGCTTATAGTGTCTAGATACCATTGTATCTCAGAAGGTCCGATTGTGTGAAAAATGACCTTGGGTTAAGCTACACTTGGCTATTGTGCTTATTAAAACCACAAGGGAAGCATTTGGGGACCAGTTTATTTTATCTGGAACTTTGAAAAAGGAAATACCCCCAATATAACTGAAGACCAAATAATAGAAATATTAACGACTTTTTTGTTTTGAAATAATTCAAGATTCACAAAAGCTAAAAACACAAACAAACAACAAAAAGAAAACAAAGTCTCAAAGAGAGGTCCAAATGTGCCATCCATCCAGTTTTCCCCAAAGGCAGCATCTTAGGTCACTAGACAACAATCCCAAGCCAGGAAGTCAACATTGGCACGGTGCGGATGTGGTTTTGTGCCTTTTGGTTAGGTGTAGATTTACATCAACACCATGGTCAAGAATTTGCATTTGAGGCCAATGAGGTAGCTCATCTGGTAAAGGTTCCCACCACCAAGTCTGGTGACTTGAGACAGACTCCTGAAACCCATGTGGTGGAAGGAGAGAAGAGATTCCCTGCAAGTGGGCCTTTGACCTCCACATATATGTTGTGGCACATGTATATATGCCCCTGCACACATGTAATAAAAGAAGAATCTGCATTTAAGAACAAGCGGACTCTCTGCCCAGCGCTGATGGGCCGGAGGATGACTCAGGAGGACTCTAGCATTTACTATCCAAGCGCTTTTCTGAGAGTGAAAGGAATCACTAAGGAACTGTAGCAGAACAGTGGATACCCACTGGGTCATCCAGGGAAACTGAGACTTACGGTCTTCAGTGATGCTTCACTGATCCTTAGCCTTGATTCGGTACTGCCAGTGTGAGTCCTTGAACCTTATGACGTGGACTCTAACCACTCCCATGGCACAGACAGAGTCATGAAAATTCCAGGTCCAGGGTTCCTGACTCTTTGGAGTAGTACCAAGACTAGAACCCAAGGGATCTGAGTTCAAGTCCTGACTACCTCCCAGGCTGCCCCATAGTATTTAAAGAAACCATTGCCACCCCCATGACTTCCCACTTCTCTTTTGGGGAAGAAGCAATGGGGAATCTAAAGAGATGAATATTTTCTCTACCCAACATTCTAGCAGCTGATGTTGGGCCTGTGGTACCCAGATGTGTGCAGGCCTGGGTGTGATATGCTGGTTGATTGGCACATGCCCCAAGGAATAGATCTGAGGGACCAGTAGGCTAGTCAAACTGAGGGTACCAAGGTTAGTCTGGGGCTGGGGACCTGTGGAGCGAGGGCTGGAGAAGTCTCTGAGAACTGGCAGCTAAATAGGAAAAAAATAAGCTGCCACAAATCCACCGAGGGTTGGCATGCCAAGGTAGGATTTTGCAGGAAGAAAATGGGGGAGAACAGGAGTTTGTGGAGGGAAAGAGATAACAAGGGGTTAGCGGGGTCATCTGACCATAGACCAACAGCCTGAAAAACAACTCAGGGGGAAGAAAAAGCTTAGAACTCCTGACCAGCATGTTACACAGGTTTCTCTGTCATTTTTCTGGAAGAGTGTCAAGGAGGATCCTCAGATACCTCTGTCCTCCAGTGCCATCTGACTGAGGGGACTAGAGCCTGGCAGAGCGGGTACTGGTGTCTACCCTACTGTGTGCACCATGCAGCCTCACTAGAGGGGCATGCTCTCACCCAGTCCTAGGCCCAAGACTTTGTTTACATGATGACCTTTGAGCTGCTCCCAACCTCACCTAGACCATGAGTCCACTGCCTCCCTTCCCCAGAGCAGCTCCCATTGTCCAGCCTGTCCCCTCACCATCCCCATATTCTTTAATATCTAAGCTGTTAGCATGTCCTTTAACATCCCTACTGAAGGTTTCATTGCCTAAAGGAGAGGGTGGCCCCAGAAGCCTAAAGCCATTCTCCAAACTGCCAGAAGCAAGAGAGACAAGAAATTGTATTTGACAGGAGTTTGGATTTTTGCTCAGTCAGTCTTGAGAAGTGGATGTAGGAGGCACATTTGATCACATGAATCCTATCCATTTTAGGTAGGACATGGAGATGAGGCAAGTGGGGAGCTGGGCCACATTCCCAGTCATCCCATAGGTACAAGAGTGTGGAACAGGATGGCTTGAGGGAGGGTGGCAGGCAGGTAGTTGAGAGGAAGTAGGTGGCCAAGGGGAAGGTAAAAGGGAAGTGACTGGGGAGGGGGTGTGACAGAGTACCTGACTGGAAGGTGACAGGAGTATGGCTAATGGGAAGTTGACAGAAAGAACATGGCAGGGGGTGGTGAAGGGGAAGGTGACAGGAAGATGGCTGAGGGGAAGGTGACAGGAAGATGGCTGAGGGGAAGGTGACAGGAAGATAGCTGAGGGGAAGGTGACAGGAAGATGGCTGAGGGGAACATGTCAGAAAGATGGCTGAGGGGAAGGTGACAGGAAGATAGCTGAGGGGAAGGTGACAGGAAGATGGCTGAGGGGAACATGTCAGAAAGATGGCTGAGGAGAAGGTGACAGGAAGATGGTTGAGGGGAAAGTGACAGGAAGATGGCTGAGGGGAAGGTGACAGGAAGATGGCTGAGGGGAACTTGACAGGAAGATGGCTGGGGGGAACATGACAGGAAGATGGTTGAAGATGTGACAGAAGGTGTCTGAGGAGAAGATGGCAGAATGACTGAGGAGAAAGTGACAAGGTGACATGTGAAAAATGACAAGAAAATGGCCAACAGGAGAGGAGACAAGAAGGTAGCTGACAGGAAAGTGACAGACATTGTGAAGACATGGCAGCATAACTGAGGAGAAGGTGACAGGAGACTAGTGAGAGGAGGGGACAACACAAGAAGAGAAAGTGACAAGAAGATGTCTGAGGGAAATGTGACAGTTTTTAAAAGAAAGATCACAGGTTAGTGGCTGAAAGGAAGTTGATAAAGGAAAGACTGAGGGAGAAGTAACAGAAAGATGGCTTGAGGGAGTGTGACAGAATGGCTGAGGAAGAGATGACAGGTGAGTGACTGACTGGTTGGTAAGTATCAGGATACTGATGTGGAAGGTAACAGGATCATGGCTGAAGAGAGCGTGTGAGGATGTCTGAGGCAGGTGTGAGACAGTTCTCTGCAGAACCTCAGGTTTACACTTCGGACTGTCCTGTTACTCAGTCACATAGGTGCTGAATATTTCAGTGGCGGGTGTCTCTGAACAAGGCAAAGCTTTGTTCTTTTACAGCCTAAAAACTTGGAAGTCAGTGGGACAGAGAAAAAAAGTCAGTCTATTTTTTTTCCAGATATGGCCCAGGACCTTATACACGACTGCCAATTTCCTACATTTTTAGAAGCTGAAAATGCCAAGTCCTGCTCAGAATCTGACTTGGTGTGTGATTAACGTTCTTTGGGAATGGCTTGTACAGAGCACCCTCCCCTCCCTCTCCTGTGTGAGTGACTCAGGCCCAACCTCTGCTGGGGTCTGAAAGGGTCTGAATGAAAGCAGGGGGTTACCCACTCATTTGCTCTCTCAACCTGTCCACAGCAAAGCAGACTGTGCATTGCTCTGGTCCCTTCCTGCTGTCATAATTACTCAGGATTAGTTCTCTTCTGTTCTGTTCTGAAGGCTATGAAGTTGAAGGACTAGGCTCCAGAACATTCCATATCTGCTGAGGACTTCTATGCTACACAGATGGTGTCTCTTTCTGTATAACAAGAGGCAGGGGGCAAAGGGACTCTACCTGTTTTTAAGGTTGTTTCACCCCTGAGACCCACCAGTCCAATCATTCACAAAGGCTCTGCTTTTTACACTGTTGGATTAGGGTTTTAGCGTGAATTTGAAAGGATCTCACGTGCTTCCTACATGCTGGGATTAGGAATGAAACATTTCCTTCCAACCAATCGCCAGACTCGTGAGGCATGGAAGCAAGGCCCTGCCTGGCATACCTACCTGAGTTGACCGTGGTCAGGGAGGTGGGAAAAGCCAAGCTCACCTGCTTCTGGGAACCGAGCCCACTACCCAAGCCCACAGTGGAGTCAGGCCTGATCAGGGGTTGTTTAGCAGAGGTCACCGGAGGGGTTTGAGTGTAAGAGTTCAGGTTAGGAATTGCCACGGGCAGCCTCTGAGCTAATACCCCAACGCTATCCAGGGCCCTCCTGCTGCCTTCCCCGAGACTGGCCCTTAGTTCTCCCTCCTGTCTTTAACTCAGCCTCTCTAACTTTCACTTGACCGTGTCCCGAAGGCTGACTGGACACTGACCCTCTCCAACCCCGCATCAGCCTTAGGAGCCTTTGCCAAACCTACCCCCAGTTCCTTAAGCTTTACATGGCTTTCCACTGAGGCTTACCCTGATGGCTACAGCCACCCTGTGAAGTGCCTTAGGTAAGTGTTGCCATGCCCCCTGAGGAAAAGTGGCTTCTCCTTCCGTGCCATAGTGTGTGGGGGCACTTAAAGATGAGGAAGGCTGCATTTCTGGTACCATAGCCAACTCTTCCTCACTTCCAGATCCTGATGAGCAAGCCCCAGACAGAGCCTGTCTGTCCCACATAGGAATTCCCAGCCAAGCCATGGTGTAGCATCCCGTGAGTGTACACAGCTAGCGGGCTCTTGTCGGTTTCCCAGATACGATTTCCGCATCTTGGGAAGCAAGCCAGGGCTGCACTCCAGGAGCACCACTGTAGCTCTTGCAGGGACAGGGTCACCCCCGCTCTGTTTCAAGGCCTTCTGTCACTGGCTATGGGAGCTAGGACAGGCCACATAGAGTTGCAGGCTCCTTGAACGTTCTCATCTGCTACAGACCAGGTGGGCAGGAGGACGGACATCCCTGCCACTTAGTGTGGAGATTTATGGTGCTACTGGAAGAGGCCTGGCCTGGTCCTGTGCGGTCTGGAATGGCCCTCAAGGCGGAGACAATAAATCCATCCCATTATTTTTTATGAGCCTCCCACCCCATAAACAACTCCTTTGGCTGGTAAGCCAGCTTCACGTACTCCTCCTGGCCTGGCCTCAAGCTGGCGCCAAGGGCACCACGGGACTGACTTCTCAAAGCCGGCAGGGGACCTTTCAGGAACTTATGGTGAAGGGAGGAAGGTGAGCCTCAGTTCAGAGGGAACCCAAACAAGAGACAGGCCACCTGGCCTGGGGTCTCTTCTCATTAGCAAGTCCTTGAGCCTCGGTAATTGTTCATGCAGATGAGAATGAGGTTGAGTGCACAGGTTGTGTCCCTTGGGAAGTGCCCATCGCTGGGCTCCACAGCACCATCTCATCAGCATCATATCCAGCCATGGGCATCCCCACGGAGCCTGGCACTGTGCCTAGATTTTGATGGCTCCTGAGTATAAATCTGAGTGTTAGGTACTGTGATCCCATTGGTGGTATGTAGAGAGTTCTGGCCGTAGGAAACTAGCAGAGGCTGCTGGTTCTAAAGCTCGGGTCTGACAGCCTGACCATAGGTCTGAACAGACAGGTGGACAGAAGGGCATGCAGCCTGGCCCCCCGAGACACAGAGAACCCCAGTGTTGCCATGGGTGCTCTCTACCTGGGTCAGGGCTGCCAGCTCTCCCTGAATCTTCATGCACCCAATCTGCGGCCATGTCAGCCCAGCCCCCCACAGAGTCCCAACTCTGGATCTCCACAACCTGTCCTTGTCACAGACCAGCCCACCCCCCCCCACCCCTCCCGCACTCTCCTGCCACTCCGTGTCCCTGTCTCCTCACACTGCTCCCTCTGTCTGGAGCTCCCTGTCTAGTCCAACCATTGCTCCCTTGAGAACCTCTTCAGATGTCTGGGCTGTGTGTGGCTTTGATTTATAAAGTGCTTTCCTGTTCCTTGTGCTGAACAGAGCACAGGCTAGAGAGGCTGTGCAGGGACACTCGGCATTTCCTTCCCATGGATGTCTGGCTCAGCCAGGGCTTACACATATGCTATGGCCATCAGATCAGCTGATCTCCCCCCTCCATCAGATTCCTCCAGCAGGGTCTCCCCTGCTTCATCTGTCAGAAGCACAACAGCCTTGTCCACCTTCCTCATGTAAGCTGGCTTCTTCAGGAGCCACCGCTGGTCGACAGCTCAAGCCTTGACTCTTAGTCCACCCATCAACCCTGCCCCACCCCATCCCGCCCATCCCACCCCATCTCTGCATTTACACCTGTATTTAGTAAGCACCACCTTTAGATTACACTAAATGGTAGGAGGAGCCTGTGATCTGAACTTTGGGTACAGAGAGGCTCTCCAGGTAGTTTGAGTGCCTGCTGCCCTCTCAGGGTTTGGTGGGACCACGGCTGCCCTGTAAAAACGGAGTTCACAGATAGTAGCCTGGGATCCTCCTGCTACAGGTCTGGGGCCAACTAAGGGTGACATGGGACAACCTGTCCATGTGACTTCCTTTAGAGATCCGGTAGGAAGGGATAAGATCAATGAGTACCACAGGAGGCCTACTATTTTATGTGTAAATATGATCCGTAGCACTGTCTGTCTGAGATCCAGTCTAACTGGGTGTGCCTTGTGGCTGATTGCTGGAGAGTGTGGCCCACTGGGCTGAAGGCCAGCCCATCTTAGTCCATCTCCAGGCTAGACCTCCAAAACTGCCTCCTGATCCTTGGAGAGACCTCAACTTGGTTGTGGCGCCACCTAGTGACCAGTCTGA